>OX243825.1:26905925-27403553 GCA_945859605.1 Lumbricus rubellus
ATTCACTCCATTAAATGGTCAATCAGCATCTCTTCATTTGTAATGTCCTTAAAATGCATATTCAGGAAGTTGTAGGTCTGTGTCATCTAATTTTTCTTATGTATAGGATGTGTTGAGCAAGGGGTAAGAGTAGAGCATGTATTCATATAGCTAGTCTAGTGTCGACAACACCGAATTAAAAGACAAAAAGCGACTAATTGACCATCTTATGATCATAGAATCTGCTATTGATACAGCTGTAGCATTTTTGGCAATTGAGCAGCCTCATCAGCATCATATCTTTGTTAAGTAAAATGAATATTTAAACGTGATTCATCAGTGAAAAAAGAACTGGATTGAAAAGTTTATGAAGGTTCAATAGTTGCCGATCCTTCTTGCAACAGCAATTCTATCACTCGTCAAGCGTTGAAAAACCGACCTTGAGGAGTGTCACGACAAGTGTGTATATCTTTTCATACTCTCCCTGTCTTTTGCGAAACCCTTGTTGATTTGGATGAGTACCTGCTGGGGGATTGATCTGTTGCGTAGGATGCGCTGTATCGTTCTTCAATACTAAGTATTGGTGAACTGTCGTACAATCTGAGTGCCAGCAGCTCGTCACGTCTTGTTTTCGTCACCGTCAGCCGTCCCTTCGTTCAGAAGTGGGATTCTCTTAACAAATATCTGAGTGCAAGCACGACAGTCGAAGCGTGAGACTTCGCTCAACCAAAATTCTCTACTCAGTCACCAGTCATGGCCAAAAAGCAGCTAAATCAAATTTATAGGCACATCGGATTGGATCGAACCTACGACAACCAGGGATACCATCTCGACCAGAGACCGCTAGCCCCGGCGCCTCATAAGCCCCTTGAAAAGCTATGCTAGTGCATCGGCATCTCAATATACGAACGTTAACTAGGAATCATCAAAAGAAACGTAAGCGTGGTCTTCCGACCGTTCACCCAAAAAGTCCACCGAATTAATCGGTCCATCGACATCGTAATTCACAAACTGTCTTTCGCGAACCGTTCATCGATGCTACGCACCGGCTTCAGAATCAGATATAATCCAACGTGACAAGAACATCCCAAACTCGGCTTCGATTAGGGTGCAAGGAAACGACGACATTTTGTCTCGATTGCAGAATGGTCCAAACAACAACTTTGACGACTTACCGTTAGCGTCCCCAAACATCGTTCCGCTACCTAGCACAGACCAAGCGATAACCGAATCTCGCTGGCTTTGGCATTTACGGCGCATAGAACATCAGCAACCAGGAACCTCGACTTCCGACCTCGCCCGATCGTTGGGTAACTCTCAGAAGAGACTCGACCCGAAGACGTGCTTTAGGTGAAGATTAAAACATGGCGACCATTTTCACACAAACTCCAAGCGAGCCCTCTTACCACAACGTCAGCCTGACAGGTGCGAGTTATTCCAAACTACTGGAGCCTTGGCTTCCTACCTCGCCCGTACACTTACGGCAGCGACAGCTAGCTCAGGTGCGAGTAACTCCCGACCGCACACCATCTGCTTGGTATCTCGTCTAAACACCACGAGACGACCAACCTCGAAAGCCCCTCTGTCTCTACACCAAGCTCCACCTAACTCGATTGCTGGGGGAAATTAAGGAGAGAAAAGTCACCAACTCAATCTCCTGTCCTGCGATGTCCAGCCACTTCATCGCACTTCACCATTAACAGAAAGTTTGACTGTAAAGGAAAACGACTCGGATTTTTGAGTCTTCCGGCAGCTGCGTGGACGGTCCCACCATACTCACCGGTCAGCATGCACTGTTAGAAGTAATGGTTTTGTATATGGTATGTAAATGGTATTCCATCCGTGGTCTCTATCTCTACCCTATTAAGGTATACTGGAATACCATTGACAAATGGTATTATGGGATACCACTTGGGAAGGTTTTCAGATGGTAATAAAAAGGTTTGTTACAAAACCAAAACCGTTATAATATGGTTTTAGTAAGGTATTCTACTAAATCATTGCATTGGGTTTTTAAATGGTAGTAATAGAGTTATGTTCAATACCTCATGAAATGATATTTTACCAGGTATTCAACTAGTGCCTTGTAAAACCATTGGAGAATTGAAAAGGTATTGTGATATACCATAACCAGTGGCGGTTCTAGGAATTTCGCTTTGGGGGGACTAAATCGGGGCTAGAAAAATATTGGGGGTCCTAAATTTTCCAGTCATCAACAACAAAGAAATGATGCAAGTTATAATCTGCCTCCTCGCCAGGATATGCCACTGCCCAGCGATCATCAACGTCAACTGAATATGCGTGTAGATGCCGATGAAGCCGCCTACCAAAACACAGTCTACCGCATAAAAGCCACATGTTATGAAAAAGTATTATATACTTTATGCGGAAGAACACCGGAATTTCTTCCTCTTCAACAATCTCAAGAATTAAACATCCATCAACTGTATAAGTAACGTGATCACGTTGCATTTGGTTCGTGGTAGTTACTTTATCCGTTACCGCAACTTCAACTTTAAGTCTGTCTGCAATGGCAAACCTCAAATCTGATGGTAAATGTGACATTTGCCAGACAACAGTTCTTGTCAGAGGACGTGGCTCACAACTAAGAAAATCAGTACTAGTGAACTCCCAACACTGTCGCATCTGATGACGACTTGCCATTGTTGCTGTCACATTGACATAGTTACCCAATGATGCAATGACGGACTTGAAATATTGGTGTTTGGCTTCGAACCTCATGCACCATAAATGACGTAATGGCCCATACATACCAATCATTCGTGGGTAATGGGTCATGTAGTGATGTTTTTGGTGTTATTGCATTTGATCCAAATAATGACACATAATGTGTTAAAAATTGAAAGATCAAACCTTCAAGATATGACAATGATGATTTATTCACAACCGGCGACAACACGATATCTGTTACATCTCTCATGAGCAGGTAAGCTTCCCATGACTCATCACATTCGTCAATGTACTTACCAAGAACCTGAGGCAATAGTAAAAACAGCTGCCATTTCTGAGATGCTGAGCCAACAATTTTACTTGATGGGCCAACATTTTTTGCTGTCAAAGCATTTGGTTTGTCACTTACATGTCTACTTGCATCAGCTAGGTCAGCATTGAGCTGTTCAAGAGTGACAGTTTTGTCATGCACAGCTTTGTGTATTACCTTGTGTAGCAAGTGAGGAATAACCCCTTCAAGGAGATCATGCATGACATCAGGAACCAATGCAGTAGTAACATCAAAATAAGGTAAATCAAGCAGTGGACATCTATGCAGAACACCGTACACAGACCCGTTGGCTTTGCAAGCATCGAGTGCCTCCAAGTGGTAAGCATGTACCTCCTTATTTCGCAAAACAAATGTATCTTCTCTGAATGATGTTCCTATTTCATCATGGTTAGCCATGCAAAACCGACAAATCCTACCTGCATTGAAATGACGCTGAAACCGCCTAAATCGTGAGCTGACAAATTATCACCCGAAACAGTTGCTAAGCCAGGAAATTATAAGTCACACCATCAGCTATAACATCTATACCTTCAGATGCTAAAGTTTCTAGCTCATCGATGAGGGGCTTCAACAGCTGAACAAGAAATGGATCAAACTGGCGCAAATGCTGGTACCGAACCAATACACAAAGATGAATGTATTTCATCTCTGACCAATATTTGCAATCCATATTACCAACAAAGTAATACACAGCCAGAACCTTGTGCTTACCCCTTTTGGATCCGATTGGATTACAAACCTCAAATTCATCGAGGTAGAAGTGCAATCTTATTGCATCGGGATGATCAGAAAAAAAAGGATGGTTGGCATAAATACTCCCATCAACATAACTTGCCATGTGATAAGCGTCTTCGAAAACAGTCTTGCCTGACTGAATCTGTTGCCGCACATCAACGTTCGAGAGCATGAGCTTCAAAACTGAACTGACTGGTATGTAGTGAAATGATGGAGAGTTACCAGGACGTCTTGGTTCAAAGACAATTTCAATTGGCTTAGCAAATTGGAAATTGTCACAAATAAATCTGTTTAACTTGTAGTCAGTATTTATATGTTGGAAAATATCATCAAACATCGAGGTCTCATTTAGAAAAATATGTCCCATACCTGCTGATGGCGAAGTAATGCTTTGTTCTTCACAAACAGTTAAGAAAACTGACTTGTATGTGTCATGCAATTGTGAAACCAATAACTGCATTTCGTCAATAATATCTTGTTGTACACACACTGGCAGAATGTGTTTTTCTCTCAATTTAAGAATAGAGAAGGCCATGTGCTTTTCAAGGTCACTTACCGTCTGGTCAAGCGAGGCAAGTGTACATTTCTGATCATCAAGAATTTCCGTAGTACAAGCATGTGCACAACCTTCTTCAGTAGTAATTATTGCAACATTATCAAGACTTTCCACATCACTGGCGTCAATAACCGATTCAGACTCTGCAGTTTGAACATTCTTGTGCTTTGCCGCCACATGACGAACAAAATTCCTTACCTTATGGAACGTATCATTGCAACCTTCAATATTGCACGTGACATAGAAATGTGCAAATTTCTCGTGAAACAATCTTAAATGCTTACTGTACCGATACAGTGTTGTTTTGACAATGCCACAGTGCGTGCAAGTATACATCATCATGCAGTTCTGGTATGATCATAAGTGAAAAATTAACTAAATGAAATGTTCAGTAATGTTTAGCATTCACCTAAGAATTTGGGTTTGTAAGCACCAAAGCCGTGCTGGTCCAACCATACACCGACTTGCTCTTCCGTCCATGTCGATGCGTCCTCCATTTAAAAACACGCCTGCAAAGTCAACATAAAGTTACAAGGATTATTACTAATGACAGATATTAAATAATGGTCAGTGTTAGGATGAGATCGGCGATCTCATTTTATAACATGTTGGATAAAATGAGCTCGGCTATATTCAACCACCTACGGACAAAACTAACCCTAACACTAACCCTAAGACTAACCCTAACCCACCCTCACGACACTTAAACTAACCCTAAACGACCCTCGCCGTGCTTAAATTCTAGGTATAAAGTTTTTGATGCGGTAAGGTCGCCATTTCGAATACTGATGCTGTTGCAATGGACACGCGACGTGATTGGTCGACGTCGCCCGATCTCGTGTTAACACCGCTAAAATTAGATCGCCGATTTCGTTTTATAATTATTCATAAATAATACACGAGGAATACACAAAACAAATGGGCCGGCGTTACTAAGCGCGCATCCTACTAAATTTCCGGCCGGCCGTTGCGGCCTTCAATCAAACCGTAATGGAGTAACAGGCTGAAACTCGGCTACCACTGTGGGCCTCCTGTCACATTAATCAAATTCCCGCCATTAGTAATAGTCGTCGTTACATGGTTCAGTTTATTAATATTTTGTGACAGAATATGAGGATAATGATAACCCGACTAAAATCAATGGGCACACAACACACGCATTGCAAAAAAAATTTGGATTTAAAAAGATTAAAACATTAAAACGTACCTTCTCTCTCAGTGATCACAGACGAAAAGACAACTTCCGTTGCAAAAATAATTTACGAAAGCTACTCTTAAACAAGTAAGTAAAAATAAATTTCTATGACGCATCGCAGAGTGCCCTTATGCGCCGCATTTATATTATAACGCGCGTCAATATTGAAATATATACATAATATAAAAATCATAAAATTAAAATTATAATACTATGCTCTTATCCTTACCTCCGGCCTCCGTTAATTTTGTCTTGAAATCAAATTTACATTCCCTGTGCATCCAGAACTTTTCATCTGTTTTTAATCATATTAACAGTGGAATAATTAGCTTTAACTAGACGTTAATTCCTATAAACTCCAGCGTTCTTATATAGGGCCTAGCATAAATGTGTGCTCAACATATAATACAATAATGTTATTCAACGGTTGAATTGACTATATTTGGAGTCAAATTAAGTATATTCATTCATTCATATCGAACATTTATATAGCGCCCCTTCAAGAAAACTGCTCAGAGGCGCTCCCAACTCCAGCACGGCTAAAAAGAACAGTCTTAAGATGAGAAAAGAAAGTAAGAGAAAGGGTCCTGCATGGGGAAAAGGCGAAGCTCCGAGCGCGCATGCATGCATACATGCATGGTTGTGTAGAAATCTATAAAAACCAGTGGCATTTATAATATAGAATTGCTTGGACAATCACCAGACATATATATAGCCGTAATGTCGACAGGACTCCACATTCGTAGGCCTATGCCCATTGCAAATGCCTCGTACATATGGAGAATCTGCGTGGCATAAACATCGAGGATGGTCCGTTAAGGTAATTTCAAGAACCATTTCAAATGGTTTAGAAACGGTTTACTGCTAACAAAAACCGGATAGGTATTCTATCAGCTGGAAAACCTTGAGTACTTTATAATACCATTAAAAAACTATTTTAAAAACCTCTACTTCTAACAGTGCAGATCGAAATTAAATCAACAGACTTTCACAGTCTATACGAAATCATCGCCATTTAAATTTACGCGAATACGAGACCCCAAAAGCACCACTTTGTAGCGTCTCAGAGAAAAGGTACCACCTTGTAGCCTCTTTGTAACAGAAAAGGCTCATCAGAAAAGAATCATAAAATTTGTCGGTCGACAAAAGCTCGAACTCGCCGCAATCAAGCGGTCTCTAACCCCTCAATCCTTGTATCTTCACAACTTGTGGGACACATGGCGAAAATAACTGTATTGTATTCATCAAAAAGTAACCGAACTCACATCCTTTCGTTTATCACCGCAATTAGGCGGCATCTCTGCCTGCCTCCCAAAGAAACGCACCATGCTCTTCTCAAAAGAAAACAGTTTCAGATCTTACTTATACTTATACTTGATGAACTGTCGTACAATCCAAGTGCCAGCAGCTCATCACGAATCTGCGTAGATCATACTTATACTTATACTTGATGAACTGTCGTACAATCCGAGTGCCAGCAGCTCATCACGAATCTGCGTAGATCATACTTATACTTATACTTGATGAACTGTCGTACAATCCCAAGTGCCAGCAGCTCATCACGAATCTGCGTAGATCATACTTATACTTATACTTGATGAACTGTCGTACAATCCGAGTGCCAGCAGTAAAACCCTTGTTGATTTGGATGAGTACCTGCTGTGGCATCGATCTGTTGCGTAGGATGCGCTGTATTGTACTTCTACTTATACTTTATGAACTGTCGTACAATCCGAGTGCCAGCAGCTCATCACGAATCTGCGTAGATCATACTTATACTTGATGAACTGTCGTACAATCCGAGTGCCAGCTGTGAAACCCTTGTTGATTTGGATGAGTACCTGCTGTGGGGGTGTCCGGACAATTCGGCGCCGGACAATTCGGAGTGCATGTAAAAATATTGCTCTTACGGCTATGAAACTTTTGTTTATCAATGGTATGAAATATAATTATATGGCACCAAGCAAATATTGTCAGATCTTCTAAAATTTATCCAATAACAGAAATAAGACACCAAAAGTAGTAGCTAAATTCAGTAAATTATCAACTTAGAGGCATCTCATTTAGATCAATGTATGTTTCATACCTATAGACCCATGTTTTTTATGCCCGATATATAGTGAGGTGTCAGATTAATATTAGTTTCAACAGTATACATTTTGGGTGATGGAGAATTGTCCGGCTCCGAATTGTCCGGGAACCTGCTGTGGGATCGATCTGTTGCGTAGGATGCGCTGTATTGTACTTATACTTCATGAACTGTCATACAATCCGAAGGCCAGCATCTCGTCATGAATCTGTGAGGCGTAGAAGCGAGGATTCAATTGTTTCAGCAGCAGGATCTTCTCAACGACAAGCGATGTCACCAACTAAATATATGGCACTCCCTTCTCCAGTTCGAGCATCATTTATCTGATGATTCTTCCAACTCGCTTTGTATTTTGATCCTTTCTATCTTGCGTCTGCTATGGTCTTCTGACCCCTTCGCAAGTCCGATCTGTGAAGATCACAGCTCATAGGCTATTGATCAGAACTTGCTTCAGCCTGGATGGAGATCAGAATTTTAGGCTCAAACTTGACCAAACAATGGAGTTTGAAACTTGCTATTACTTGAAAGATTGTCTAAGTTTACATACCGAGTGCATTTATCGCACAATGTCCATGCAATATATTCTTTTTGACACTGTAGCACAGAGTGCAACATTTCCCACTCCTGCGCATGTAACATGGGCCAGCAGGTTGTGTTTTAAGACTGATTGGTGTTGTGAGTTCATAATTTATGTCCCAATTTTAACCTCTTTTATCAACTTCATTGTCACAAGGGCCACTCATATCATTACAGTCGGAGGTAATAGTGATATTGATGGCATATATATGGGACCTCCTCACCTCGAACGGTCCAGCCTGAAGTCCTAGGTATTTGTACGTCTGCACGATGCTGAGCGACCTCACTGACTCGCCGTCGATGGTCAAGAACGGTGAGGGATTAACCGCCCAGCGTTTAGCCTTCCCACTGTGTAAATCCGAAGAGAGGCACTCTTAGCCGGGTTCAGTCGGAGACCACCCAATTGCAACGCGCTTCTTACTCTGTCAACCTGTTCTCGCAGGCCGTCCACAGAGGAGGCGATCAGGACAAGATCGTCAGCAAACGCCAAACTCCGAACCATGACCTCCTTATTCAGAAGATAACCGATGGCCGGGTTCAGCGCCGCCAAGACCTCGTCCATTACACAGTTAAACAAGATGGCCGACAAGGGATCGCCTTGACGTACGCCGCGGCCGCACCTGATCGGACCGCTCTTTCGTCCGCCGACTTTAAGGACAGTCGATATGTTGGCATACATCGCCGATACGTAGCGCACCAGCGGCGATGGTACACCCAACCTCCTCAGTGGCCTCGCCAACGTCACGTGCAAGACGCAATCGAAGGCTTTGGCCACATCTAAGAAGGCTAGGCATACCGGTCTTCTCTGCCACTGAACCCCCTTAAGATGTTATCCAGGAGGAAAACATTGTCAGCACATCTGTTAACCGGTGTGAACGCTTTCTGTCTCGGATCGAGTGGGATCTTCTCGGTTAAACGATGAAACAGGATCTTATGGAAGATCCTCGTTACACGTGAGGCCATGGTGATAGGCCTATAGTTTGCCGGATCCTGAGGATCTCCGCCCTTGGGGATCAGTATGGTCTCTCCGTCTGCAAACTGCTTGGGCACGTTGCCCAGCAGAAGCCAGAGATTGTAGTAGCTGGCTATCAGATCAGACGAGATTAACTTCTTGTCCCCCAGGGTTATCCCGTCAGGAACCGACACACTATCTCCTGAGTCTGCAATAGCTTTCGCCACATCCTCTCGGGTAACAGGATCCACGATTGACCAGTCCACGCGTGCCTCGTGAACCGGTCTTTCATCGGCCTCAGACTCGGTGGAGAAGATCTTGCTCCAGAACGGCACCTGGTCTTTCAAGGTCAATGTCGCTTCCTCCTGTTCTTATTTTTTCTCGAGGACCATCTCGGCGCACCTATTTTGGTCCCTCTGGAAGACTCGCTGAACCCTCGCGTGGGCCATCATTCTGGCCAAGTGCTTGGGATTCAGCCTCCGCCTGGATCATACAATCCAAGTGCCAACAGCTCGTCACGAATCTGCGTTGATCGTACTTATTCACTTTATCTGGGCTGTTTCAGACATGCACTTCTAACCATTTCCAGAACGGGTCTCAATTTCAGAGTATGTCTGCTTACTTGGCATCTTCAGTAATTGAGTCACCATCAACAAAGCTTTACGATTGTTTATTATTTTGAAAAACCTGTCTCAACCCATGGCATTTATGCATTGGCAATATATGAAACTGTGTTGATACCAGCCCAATTCATTCTAATCTGTGGAAAATTCGAACAGCCACTGAAAAGAACAATGCTGAAGAACAGTTTCATTTAAGGTGAAGTGTAGTTTATTTATACTTCTCTCAGGTTCTCCTGTTTCTTTTACACTGTACAAGTTTCTATTCTTAGAAAAGGTGTCACAAATTTCATCACCAAAACACTGTTCGAAGTAGTCAATCTTTGTCCACAGTGAAGATGAATAACAGCTGTAGCAGCTTGACCAAATCATTTCACACTTACTGTTTCACACCGACTGTTCTATTCTTGAGTCTTTGTAAGTCGGAAATTTTTTATGCTATGTCGGTTTTGTGACACAGTACAGTTTTGCACCTCAGTGCACTGTTTGGCATTTATTAGCAATGAGCAGTGTGACCTGCTTACGAATATTTAATTAGCAATGAGCAGTGTGACACCTGCTTACGAATATTTAGTTGGTGTTTCGAAAGGGATAAGCAATTAAGCATCTCTCTGTGTCTTGGCATTGAGTGCTTGATAAATGACACACACCCTTACGCTGCCAAAATCGTTGTGGGTTCAGTGCCGATGGCCACAGTTGCCGGGCATCTGTTGTTCTTAGATCTCGATACCTTAGTCTCTCAAACTCATCGACCCGTGACATCTTACCTCTAATCAGATCAGTAAGATGCTGCGTGAGATCATCGTGATATCGGATGGCGCCTATGACCACAGTTGCCGGGCATCTGTTCTTAGTTCTCGATACCTTAGTCTATCAAACTCATCGTCCTGTGACATCTTACCTCTAATCAGATCAGTAAGATGCTGCGTGAGATCGTCGTGATATCGGATGGCAGCCATTTCGTGATTTCTGCGCCATAAGAAGGGACATTATGTTGGTGGTGGCGGTGTGGGTATTGTTATATTTTAAAATCAGTTGCCTATCCTCATTCGTGAGTTTATGGGGGTCGGTTTCAATGAAGGCCTCTACTGTCAACATATGTGGATCCATTTTCAACTAGACATTTCTTCACAGTTCTGATTCTGTTTTCAGTAATTCCATGAATGGACAAAAATGTGGCATAACAGATGACCAGCTCTTTGAAAAGCACACCTTCGGGAACATGAACTATGTATTTAGATGATGATGCGTGGGGTGATTGCTTTCGTCTGACGAAATCGACGTCTTGCGACAGTCAAAAGTCTAATATGGCCACAACAAGCAGCCTGGTTTCAGAAATCCATTCTACTACTTATGCTAAACTTTTCCAAAGCCAGCGCATTTCGTTAGGGAGCGTTTCAGTAAATGGTTGAATTGATCTTGGTCAACATGAAGTGGTAGTCAAAGTCGCAGTCTGCATGTGCTGGCATATGGCAACCGTCCTTTATCTTCATAGAATGAAATTGATAGTGGCCAACCTGACGTGTTCCAATCATCTAAGACTGAAGGTGCTGGAAAGCCTAAAGTGGGTTCCGATGTAGCACCAGTCCAGAATGATAGAACTGAATCTATCGCAACACCAGTGCTATTTTTTGAAATAAGAAGCACACACCTTGATATGCTTTACACAGCTGTGTACATCGGATATGTAGAAATAAATTATGGTTGCAATTCGTAGTACAATAGATTACCTCACTGGATCTATCTTGAAAGGGTGCTATATATAGAAAGTCTTTACGAACATTAAGTTGTATAACACTGCACCAAAAAGCTGCTGTGGAGTCACCGATGCACCTTGAACATGTGAACCTAGAAACCTTACAAGCAAATGAAGTGCATTTTTAACATCAAACCATCATTAACGCTGATTTCGTGCAAGAACTCTCGCATCTGTAATAATTTGAACCATTTTAATAATCATTTCTGTGCACAATGATAAATCTAAATTTCATGGCTGCTAATTGCACTTGTTAAGTCTCTTGGGTTTCCTTCACATTCCTGCAGTAATGACTCAAAGAAGTAGATCGAGTCGTCTTGACTGGCTCGTCTCCTGCTTCCATTCTCTGCCCACTCTATGCAATACAGCTTGCGCAGTTGCAGTAGAGACAATGGCGAGTTCTCATGAAGAAACAAAGACTGAGTCGTCTTGACTGGCTCGTCTCCTGCTTCCATTCTCTGCCCACTCTATGCAATACAGCTTGCTCAATTGCAGTAGAGACAATGGCGAGTTCTCATGAAGAAACAAAGACTGAGTCGTCTTGACTGGCTCGTCTCCTGCTTCCATTCTCCGCCCACTCTATGCAATACAGCTTGCGCAGTTGCAGTAGAGACAATGGCGAGTTCTCATGAAGAAACAAAGACTGAGTCGTCTTGACTGGCTCGTCTCCTGCTTCCATTCTCTGCCCACTCTATGCAATACAGCTTGCTCAATTGCAGTAGAGACAATGGCGAGTTCTCATGAAGAAACAAAGACTGAGTCGTCTTGACTGGCTCGTCTCCTGCTTCCATTCTCCGCCCACTCTATGCAATACAGCTTGCGCAGTTGCAGTAGAGACAATGGCGAGTTCTCATGAAGAAACAAAGACTGAGTCGTCTTGACTGGCTCGTCTCCTGCTTCCATTCTCTGCCCACTCTATGCAATACAGCTTGCGCAGTTGCAGTAGAGACAATGGCGAGTTCTCATGAAGAAACAAAGACTGAGTCGTCTTGACTGGCTCGTCTCCTGCTTCCATTCTCTGCCCACTCTATGCAATACAGCTTGCGCAGTTGCAGTAGAGACAATGGCGAGTTCTCATGAAGAAACAAAGACTGAGTCCTCTTGACTGGCTCGTCTCGTGCTTCCATTCTCTGCCCACTCTATGCAATACAGCTTGCGCAGTTGCAGTAGAGACAATGGCGAGTTCTCATAAAGGAACAAAGACTGAGTCGTCTTGACTGGCTCGTCTCCTGCTTCCATTCTCTGCCCACTCTATGCAATACAGCTTGCGCAGTTGCAGTAGAGACAATGGCGAGTTCTCATGAAGAAACAAAGACTGAGTCGTCTTGACTGGCTCGTCTCCTGCTTCCATTCTCTGCCCACTCTATGCAATACAGCTTGCGCAGTTGCAGTAGAGACAATGGCGAGTTCTCATGAAGAAACAAAGACTGAGTCGTCTTGACTGGCTCGTCTCCTGCTTCCATTCTCTGCCCACTCTATGCAATACAGCTTGCGCAGTTGCAGTAGAGACAATGGCGAGTTCTCATGAAGGAACAAAGGCTTCAAAACATTCTTGTTGGTTTTCACCACATTCCAGAGATTGCTCAAACCACTTGAAAATGCTGTCAGCTCAGCAGATAATCAGCAGATAATCTAAAAGAAAGTTTATCTAGTTGAGATGAAATATGAAAAATAGGATACTATGAGATCGTAATACACAGGAATTTTGGAAATGTGTATGGCATGTTGCCCAATACTGTAACATCATTGTAATCGATGCTTCTATTAATTATCTCAAACAGACAGCCATTCACATTTCACACCATTTATTATTGACTTGGCTGCCTCTGCTCGTGAGTTTCCCCTTTTGGCCTTCCTTACATCTGTTCGAGTCCATTTATTATCACTATTCGTGGAAGAAATGCAAAATATGGGCAACAAAATTAATTGTTCAATGGCTGACTACAAAATACAAAAGGCGACTTACATGTATCGCAGTTTTAAACATTTTGTGCATTTTCAAAAGCTGTTTGATATGTCGCATGCCCGTAAGTAAAGATCTGCTGCAAACCTTATAAATCCAACAATTGTCTCCTCTCTGCTCGCTTCCCCCCACTCTGCTGGCTATTTCTATCGCCTTCGCTGTATAAGTTTATATAATTGATTGATTGATGGATTATACATCACTTTAGGCGGTTGATTATTGTCCATCTACAATCCTGCATTAAGTTACTACATAAAAGTTACCTAAACTGAAGATAATTGCAGAGCATATCTTCTGCCAGGGTGCACTTGTCGCAAAGATGTAAGGAATGGACATTCAGAATGCTGTTGGCAAGTAACGCCTCTGGCCATTTCCCTTTCAACAGCTCCATCTCGGATTCAGACTGGATGGCTAATATCTGCAATGTCAATAATGAATCTATTCCAGCAGCATAAAAACCTCACAGAAGCCTCACAGCTCATTAAAAATATCAGCCAATCAGAGCCCAAACTTCAACCAATGGAAAACTTGCAAAATGCGTTACCTTATGTAATCCAGTGTCTGCATTTTGTGCATGGAATGTGTTGGAAAAATATTAAGAAATCAGAGTCAAAATTGTAGCTTTTCTGAATAGGGACGAGAAAAATCAAACTTTGGTAAAATGAGCTAGTGTTAAGGAGGCTCGGTCAAGCAATGGACTGAAATACTTTTACAATAGTTCTAGAGTTCTCATCTGGTATTGGAGTGTCGTACTGATTCGGTGGAGCAATAGACTGAATTGCTGTTACAATAGTTTTTGCGTCCTCAGCTGGTATATGGCCTTCCATTTCTTCCAGCAGTCTTTCCATTAGCCTTAACCTGAACTGCAAGTGGTTCATCTTGACAGTGAGGTTGTCCTTCCTGAACAGTATATAGCTTTCCAGAATTGTCTGATTCAACAGATGGTAGAATTGCTTTTTTACTGTGCGTCTCTTGCATTCGTTGAGAGTATGCCACTAGCATCGGGTCATCCACATCAACTGCCACCCCCCCATGTTCTTATTGTATGTGAGAACTGCAAATGGTTTACGTTTTGTCACCTTATTGAGTTTTTACAGTTTTCCTGTTTTTTGAATGGAAAGTTAACAACACTGTCACCTTGTTCTTGTCCATCCATTTCTGCACCATCATGCCATTGGTGAAATGGGTCTGTCTCGAGTTGGTCACAGGTTATTTGTCACAATAGAAAAGGAGTCAATAAGGTGTCTGCTGGTCAAAATGGGTCATAAGACCCTTACTCTGCGCTCCATCATAAAGTAGCACATTTTGCCAATTTCGCACATAATTTAGAAGCTGTTCAAATCGTTTGATTTATTGGTAAAACCAGTCACCACTACTGAGAGTCAGTGAACGTGTCTATGTTGATAGGTAGAAAACGTTGACATATTTAATTGCGTTTCTTCAGTTATATGGAAATTCTTTTTGCCCTCCACCTGATGCGCTGTGCCATTCAGTTACTGTAGATATGCTGGTGGCTTCAGGACATGCACACTCAGAATTCTTCCTCTTCTGTCCCGTCAATGAATTGGTTGACAATTGTAACGGATTCTTGGACATTTCTGCCACAACCATTCGCTGACTTCGTGAGAAATGCAACGGATCTGCTTGAGGACAGACAGTTCGTCTTGATGCATTCGACCTGTAAAATATCTGCAAGCTTGTTACAGTAAAATACCACCAGTTTAAATCATTGAAATCGCAACACAATAGTGGAGACATATGAAACAAAATACATTAATTTTATTTATGTTATTCTTCGTTCGTGGTACATTTTGATAGGAGTAACAGCATTCTCTGTCTTCTTGATTCCTGTTACCACTTCCATCATTATCCTCCTTTAGAAGTTGTATCTGAAATTTCCATTCAGCAAGAGTACTGTTGACTCATTGGTCAATACGAGTTTCTAAGACTAATTTGCAATTTCATACACACAAGGTGTGACAGTATGACACTAAAAATATAAAAAAATCACTTCAGAGATTTATATTTGCTCTGAACAATCCTCTTACATGTGAACAGATACAAGATCTGAACCATAGAATGATGTCCATTATTCGCTCAGTTTAGGCTGATGTTATGTGAACCAGAGCTAGGTCATCGAGGTTAGAGGTATCCCAGCTTATCTCCGCCTTACGAGTGGTAGCAAAGGACGGTCCTTCGGATACGACAGCCATGGACATAAACTTTTCATAAATGCAACTCCCGAGATAGAACTCAAAGTATGGCTCCACCCGCCCTAACCGTCGATTGTGTGAAGACCTTAAACATGCACGATGTAAAAGTCAACACCCGACACGACAGCAGGGTTTTGTCCCTGGAGCACAGCGCCAGTTGAAGACGACTGCGCCAAATTCACATGACTTATCTGGATGGGTGGCAACGATCCAATCATTGATATTGATCAGCAGTATTGTAGTAGGTCACCTTCTCCTCGAACGGTCTGGTCAAGTTACAGTTATTGGCTACAATCGTGACGTCAATAATCAAGACCACACCACCTACCACGGCCACCTGGCTCCACCAGATGTTGTGCGTGATAGTCCAACGGGTTCGCCTTCCTCTGATGCTGTGATAGACCACGTTGACCCTTGAACGGGTTTCTGCACGTACCACAAATCACCATCCCAGGTGCCACCCCCACCACTCCTTCGACAAAACTGACGACTCCTGCGGTGGCAGTTCTAAGCCTTTATACTTTTATTGTGCTGCATTATGTTTGTCAGTTTTTTGGCTTTTGCCGTAGCCCATTCACACTTAGAACTGAGTCTCTGTCGCCATGCATGAATTAACGATTCCAGTGTCCTCCACCTTTATATCAACGATCCACAGCAATGACCAGCTACGCTCCACCACCAAGTGATTCGTTTGGGAGGTTTGATGAAGAGATCATTTCATAACATAAATAATAAATAAATAGCATAGCATGATGGTCTAAACATGCCTTGACATTTGCCGGGTCTATTGTCTCGCATCTCAGCGATTCAAAGCCAGCTGGAGAGAAAACCACCCTTAATCGCCACATGTCTACGAATTTCTTAACCAATTTACTATTGACTTCACTGGGTTTTGCACGTACCACAAATCACCATCCCAGGTGCTACCCCCACCACTCCTTTGACAAAACTGACGACTTCTGCGCTGGCAGAAGCCTTTATTCTTTTAATTGCGTCCATTGTGTTTATCAGTTTTTTGGCTTGCGCCGTAGCCCTTACACAACTTAGTTACTAAATCTCCGTCGCCATGCCTGAATTAACGATTCCAGTGTTCTTCACCTTTATCTCAGCAATCCACAGGAACGGTCAGCTAAGCTTCCCCCACCACATCAAGGTGTGTGCGTTGGACTTCACAATCCACCAACCGCCAGCACTTCGGGGAGATTTTACAGCCCTGAGAAATGTGAGCAATGGTAGATTGCACGTTATACCCTGCATCACAATTGATCTCACAGTCCTACCCTTCAAACTCCTTTCTTGTGTTTGGAGTACATTTCCATGTATTTTAACTGCCAATATGTAATCCCCACCACTCAACAACTTTGAACCGTTTCAAACCCAATTGTTGACATGAGGTGTTTGTCTCTGCTGCCTGAGTCCTCAACCATCCATGGATGCATTGAACTGGGTCTCCCAAAGCCTCTTCCCATCTTTTTCCGTGTCTAACAGTTGTCCAGCCACTGTGATGCCATAGCACTTCTAGTAGAGTCTGTGAATATTTAATCTCCGACTTTTCTTGATATCTCCAACACGCTATTCACTGCGCTTTCATGAATTGTATGCCAGATCATGCAGCAGGCAAAGCCACTTTCAGATAAACTTTTCACCATATTATCATGCTGTTCATGTGCAGCAGAAATTTGTCGTCACAGGAACTAACCCGCGACATGTTTTTGATAGCAGATGACATAGCAAGATGTAAACATTCGCCATATACACAATTACACATGGTCTTAGATGGCTAACCGATCAGTACAACAGTGGCGAGATTGCGTTCATGAAAATTGGATTGTTGGCTCTTATGAGAGCTTAAAGGTTGTTAAATTGACTAATAAAGCATCAAAATTCGGTAACAGGACAATTACCCCCTGGACAATTACCCCCGGACAATTACCCCCGGACAATTACCCCCGGGGACAATTACCCCCCGGACAATTACCCCCCGGACAACTACCCCCTGTGCCAATTACCCCCCGGACAACTACCCCCCGTACCAATTACCCCCCGGACAATTACCCCCGTGCCAAAAATTAAATCTACGTCATGTTAACGCCTACCTAATTAAATATTTAAATGTTATTGATGAGTTATGACTTTAGTTAGCATAATAACTAAGCAAGGTTAAGAGCAACTCCACGAAGATAGGCAAGTTATTGTTAAACGTTCAAGAAAAATACTAAATCAAATCTGAAAACGGTTCTAAGCTAATGTGTGAATAAGGTTAAAAGTTCAAGAAAACTTCAACGTTTTAAACGCTTGCTTAATATTTAAATGTAATTATCGATAGAGTTCTGCCTATTTTCGTAGCCTACTCAGCGAAAGAACACCATTTTGCTAAATTCTTGTGTTTCTTCTGTTTCACATAATGAAAACCTTCGAAACAACGTTTATCTTTCCCTCTCTCAGATTTATAAAATTCCATCATGACTAGTCAGACTAGATATCTAAATTAAGTAGACTGTGTGTAAGCTAACTCCGTATTGCATTGAATAAGTATTGTAGAGTGAGATAGTGAAGAAAGATGGCTATAGGCCTACCACAGTAGGCCCTAAAGTTAATTTAGGATAGGCTTAGACAGCGCTGATTGTCCGACAAATACAAAGAGATTAGTAAAGAGATTAACGCGTGAGAGAACAAGCTCACACTGTGACACGGGGGGTAATTGTCCGGGGGGTAATTGGTACAGGGGGTAGTTGTCCGGGGGGTAATTGGCACGGGGGGTAGTTGTCCGGGGGGTAATTGTCCTGGGGGGTAATTGTCGGGGGGTAATTGTCCGGGGGGTAATTGTCCAGGGGGTAATTGCCCTAGAACCCAAAATTCGATGGAAAAAGTGCAATGACATGAGAATAACATCTGGGCTACATTTCTACTCATGATTTTTTCCAGCAACAAACTAACGCATGAAAGAGTGCCACCACCGAGTGAATCGGTTTCACCCTTTTACTTATCGATTCTAAAGATTTAATCAGAAGTCGTGTGGTGTGCATTATTTAAATTTGATGAATCTCTATACATTGTTGTAGGTCCATAGGTCGTCGTTGTCTTTGAATAGGGTAAACCCGAATTCAACTTACAAAAAATAAAGTTTTGCATTCAGCACAAGTCTCCTGTTCGACGTATTTCTCTTTAATAACAAAGTCAGGTTGAATTCACACACAAGAGAATGTTCCACAATGATTCCTAACGTAGAATGTTCAAAGTTTTTTGACAAATCGAACCATAGTAATCTATTACACCGTATCTCAAAATGTTGAACAGTCTGTAAGTTTCATTTCACAAGAGCATCAATTGACCATCTAGGTTAAAAGTTCGAGACAGACTGACTCTCCCTAGCCTACCATCCCTATCACATAATCTCTAATACTCCTACAAGAATGTACACACCATCCCTCCAGTACCTAAGTAGCATGTAACAACATCAAAGACTTTTGTAGCATTAATAAAGGCAATCTAAAGGGCATCCTTCGCCGCTGAATATCCTCAACCCTTTTAGCATGGAATAATTTTTTGTCCTTTAGTCTCATTTATGGTGGAATTTTCTTGCTGCTATAGATAGATCTTGGCAGATGGATGCAGTTACATCTAATGCGTGTATTTTGACAGCAGATGAGAGCCATGAACTTGGTAATTCCTCTGATAATTATGTTGCTATTAAAGAATATCATTTCCATCAATTTCAATAACTAATTAAATAGTCAAGAATGGCCAGCCGACTGGAAGCTTTAACATCCTTTGTAGGTCCACTTGAGCTGTTAAACCCCGACGAGCTGCGTTGTGAGGCATGGAAGATCAAGACTCTTCTATCTGAATTTACTACGACTGAAAAATGTTTGCAATGGTTGGCTTACCAGAGTTTAATTCGAAATACATTTGACTGTTTCATCTGTAACCGTTCTACATCAATCATCCTTCATGCTCGATGCATTGATGGATGTAGATGGTCGTGCAGATAATGAATGCTCTTTTCGACAAGTGTTTCATGTTGTCAGTTTCTTCACAGATGACTTCCTTCCACTGAGCACATCTTTCCTGGTTCATGCATACTTTCCTACAACTTACCATCTTATCATAACATAGGCAAGATATATGGTGGTAGATATAATTAGGCCATAGTGCCCGACTGGATCATATAATGTAAAGTGAAGTACTAAGACACATTTGTTGCCATTTCGAGTTTGTATACATTATTTGTTTTGAAAGGCCCACTATTAAGGAAATAAATTATATTGATTTCGAGTGATATTGTGCCACATTAACTTAAAAAATCACAAATGTGTCACCTCCCATTGAATGCTTCAGCGACCTGGTACTCTGTAATTGTCCTTCCAGAGTGACTGCACAGCCAAGTTGAAATGAATCTGAGAAGCCTATGGTGAGCTGGCGACTGAGTTTGTGGCGTGATAGAAAGGGAGTCAGGAAGTTGTCTGCTTTTAGAAATTCCCGATCGCAAGATCCAAACTTTACACTCGGTAATGACGAAGCACATTTTGATTGAATTTTTTTGCAATGATTGGCTCGCTGGAGTTTAATAAGAAATACATTTGACTTTCATTTGTAATCGTCCTGCACCTGGTACTCTGTAAATGTTCTTCCAGGCTGACTGCACAACCAACTTGAAATGAATCTGTCATAATATGTCTGTAATGGCTTAACGAAACCGACATCAAGGTGCTGTAACTTATGTGCAGTGTATGGTGGCAATTACAACAAAATGATTCCATATGACTTTGCATTTGTGAACTGCTGGTTTGTTGAAACCGGTTGCTTGTGCGTAGAATGTTGCCTCTGGTCGCATCAAGGAAAGAGAAGACTGACTAGTCATAAATAGCCTCACCAACTTCTTTCCTGCCAGTCCTTTATCTTTGTTAATTTGGTGCAATATGTTATTACTTTCTGAAATCTGAAGCGCAAGAAAAGTAATTTTTAAAAATCTGCTTTCCATGTCTTTTAAGTACTGGACTAACTCATCCTCAAAGGTCTGGTTTGATAGCATATAAGATGCTTCACACCACCCTTTTCAACTTTATTTTCATCTAGCACGCATCTGCCAAGTGTACTTTTTTGGCACATTAAAGTATCAACTGGCTTCTTCCATACTCATCTCCTGATCCCGGACTTTCTCGATCGCCTTCTCCATATTTTATTCCTGCCAACCTCCCTGAGTCGTTTTGCGCACGTATGCTGATTTCTTGCATGGCATTTCTGTTAAAACGCAGATCAAGAAAACAATATGTATTGGAGTATTCATCACTAGTTGGTGCAACCATCACCACTAAATCATTGCAAAGCACAAAGCTTGCATGTACTGACCTATATAAATAAAAATAAATAAATATACATGTAACATAATTTACTGTGTCCAGCCGCCAACCACATTTTAATTGTCCCCATACAGTGATGACTTTGAGCGATTACTTGAAACTGCAAGCTAGTAAGATTAAAAGTAAAAACAAAAATGCTTACCTGTGAGTCGAATATTGAAAATATAGAGACAGAAACTCGTTCATACGTAGAGTGTCTTTGACTTTGATCGATTCTTCAGGTTTGTGTTGGATCAGCAACCGACTGGCATAGCAAATCACCTTCTCTTCCCCGTCTTGCACCTGCGACAAGACGGCGCCTATCTCAGAGGCCGAAGCATCCATGTCCAGGATGTACTGTCCCTCGTCCTCCAGTAACGCTAGGATAGGGGAAGACACCAGCCTCCGTTTCAATTCTACGAACGCTGCCTGACATTTTTCAGTCCATCGGAAAGGAACATTCTTTCTCGTCAGACAATGTAAAGGCTGCGTGAATGAACCTTCTGTAAAAGACCGAACTTCACGCAGATTCTTTGGGACGCCCCAATCTTCAACAGCTTTAATCTTACTCGGATCCGTCGCGACACCATCTTCGCTCTGCATATGACCAAGAAAGAGTACTTCTTGCTGCATCAGATGACACTTAGACGGCTTAAGCTTCAGGTTGTACTCCTGTAACTTCTTAAACACCATCTTTAACAGTTTCATATGCGTCTCAAAGTCCCGGGAAATCACGATGTCCCGGGAAAACACGATGATATCGTCCAAGTAGACCAGACAGATATCGTAGTTCAGACCCGTCAACACCAGATTCATGAGTTGGCAAAATGAAGCAGGACTGTTACACAATCCGAACGGTAGAACCTTGAACTTTAAACTACCTCTCCTTGTGATAAACCCAGTCTTATGCTTATCTCTCAGATGCAAGGCCATCTGATGATAACCTGCCCGAAGATCGAACATGCTATACCAACGGGCACAACCAAGGGTATCGAGACTTTCGCGGATCAACGGCAAACGATGCGCGTCTTTATGTATCTTCAAATTCTGCTACCTTTATCTCAGCAATCCACAGGAACGGTCAGCTAAGCTTCAACGGCAAACGATGCGCGTCTTTACGTATCTTCAAATTCTGCTGCAAAAACGCATACTCCCATCCTTCTTCTTAACCATAACGACATTCGAAGCCCACTCCGACATGGAGGGTTTGATGCATAGTTGTAAAAAACGTTTTTTTCCGTTTTTTATTCTCTCCTAAAAAACGTCGTTTTTTTCGTTTTTTATTTTTCCCATCGTTTTTTATCGTTTTTTATTATTTCTTTATCTTTATTTATTCATTTACTTTCTGTTATTATTTCACTTAATTTTAATTTTTTCTGATATTCCTCATGTTTTCTGCCAACTCTCAAGGATTCAGCTAACTAAAGTCATTATTTCATCGTTTAACATCATCATTTAAGAGATAGCCTGCGTGTAGTAGGTTCCTAATCAAGATTTTCATGGTTAAAATGCGGTTTTAGATGTAGCAAAGTCAAAGTATTTTCCGTTTCCGTTTTTTATCGGTTTTTTGTCGTTTTTTATTTTTTTGAAAAAAACGTCGTTTTTTACCGTTTTTTATTTTATTTTCATCGTTTTTTACATCTATGGTTTGATGATACCCTGAGACAACATGTCTTCAACCTGCTGATCAATTTCAGGTATCATTGCCAACGGCTGCCGTCTCAAAGGCTGACGAACCGGCCTTTCTTGCTGCATATCAATCTCGTGCTGAATGACCGACGTGAAACCCAGGTCTTTTTCACTAAGCGAGAACGTCGTTCGGTAAGCCATGATGAGCTTCCGAAGGTGATCCTTTTCTTCTTGGGAGACTGCTGCAGTCACCTCCTCCCATAATCTCTTCAAGACTTCCACAGCCTTGTCGTCAGCCGACTGACCGGTCGTCATGCGAACCTTCGCTGGCAGCTGCCCGTGACAACTCGGCTGCACCTCCTCATTAGCGGCCTTCACTCGTCCGTGCCTCCGGTCGGCGTCTCCTCCCGACGTTGAAGATCGACCGTAAGCTTCCAGTCTCACGGCATGCTTATAAGCCGATTCAAGACTGACGGGCTCTCTCTCTCCCGTACTTTCTGTGCCAACTCCTGGTTCAACAAGCGATCGTTTCAACAAGTTCACTGGATGGCCCAAGATAAGCCAAGACCATCAGTCGTCTGACTTCTTGTACCACGCTGCTCAACGGTTCACCCTGCGCTTGTCTATGCGCGCGTAACTTCACTCGATACAGACTGGTCTGTTCGTCGGAACCATATCTGGCTTTTAGCTTATCCACCAGATCTTGCCACGTAACGTCTCTCTCGGCTCCCATGTCCCACAACAATTGTGAAGCCCTGTCAAGGCACACATCAACTGATCGGCTCGTTCCTGATCACTCCAGTTGTTGCACCGAGCACACACTTCGAATTTTGCTAACAACGCAGCAATCGCCGTTTTCCCATCGTACTTTCGAGCTTTATTTTGTCAGTAGTTGTTCTGCGGTAACTGATGTCGGCTTCCGTCGATGCATCATCTGAAGACACCTTTTCTTTTGCTCCTGACTTCTCGCGTGGCCACACTCGGTAACTCAGGGTATTCTGTTTCATCTGCAGGCCACACATCGATGGGAACTGTTCGCTCATCAGATGATATCCATTTCAACAAATATACAACCCAAAGAATACTCCGCTCCATCCTTGAAACCTCCCAATGTAATCCCCAAATGTGATGCACAAATTTATTAACATTCACAAAATTAGAAACATTCTTGATAGCATACCTGGTACAATATCATTATTGTCGTCATTAGATATTTCAGAATCATGTATTATTAAAGCAACAGCCTCACGTAAACTAAACCTTCGCATGTTTCTCTTTGCCATATTTCTTTGTCGTTACGACGCTTCGCTTGGCCCACTTGTCCATAAAGCCAATAAGCATAGCCCATATGGTCACGTGCATATTTTAAACAATGTAATTGGTGCATGGCTTAGCCCACTTTTCCATAGATGTAAACGTGATAGAAGAAAATTTTTATGAAATAATACAGAAACAGTAAATTTTGGAGGTTAGCCCACTTGTGCATAAGACCATCCAAATATGGTGCCCAAAACTGTCCTCCCTGTTCTCGGACCCACGACCGTTCTTTCTGCATGAAAGATCTGCAGCGGACCACGAATTATTTCTACAACTGATGACTTGGAAGACCTAAAAATGCAAGACCCACAAGCACGCACACACACAGACACACAGACACACAGACACACGCACATTTACTGCACAGTTTCTTGCTAATGATTCTGTCTTGAATTTGTGTTTGACTGAACTTCTTTTCTGCTGGAAAAAATGAAACTGAAAATTGTTCCACAAGAGATTCCAATTGTGCACAACCACTGGCAAACCTTAGAGGAAACGTTGCCAGTTGCCACTTCAAACATAACTGCCCTGGTATTTGCAGAAGCCAGCTTAATTGCAGACTCTGAGGACAAGTTAAAATCAATGCTGCTTTTATATAACAACACAAAGTTCCATTGCGTCCAACATCACAGTTTCTTGTTCTTGGCATTATGTCCACGCTGTGACAAGTGTCTGAATAAGAGTCACTTGAGACTGAAAAAGTTCCCTCTGGCTGATCAGTAACCTGCTTTGTTTGAGCTGAGGACTCAAACAAACATGTTTCTCAGCAGACTTTTCTTGTGGCAAAGTCTAACAGACGTGCACGAAAACACTGCTCAAATCTGGTTGCAAGATAGTCGAGCAATTGTGTTATATTGTAGGCCATTACCCGGTAAAATATGGTGTCTTTTAGGATTTTGAATATGACCTCAACATAATTTGTCGTGTTGCTGCTTCTGGTTGGCAAATCTGTCCTGAAACAAGCGACTCAAGATTCTCTATCTGAATACAGGTTTCCGAAGTATTTTCTTATGTTTACGTCTTGCTTGCATGCTTCTGAGGCCAGCAGTTCTGTGTATCGTTTTCCGAAATCATCTACTGTGTGAGCGTAGAGACATGCTTTGAACTTAAAGTAGATGTCCTGTTTTTTGTCAGTTTGGTGCCTTGCATTACCCTTTGTAAACTGATCCTGGTTATTGTAACAAGCGTACATGCTCTTCTATCATTATTATTATTATGACATTTATGATAGACTGAAGGCAAACAAACATCTTTCTGACCATCATAATGCAATGCTGTAACATAACACTTTTCTCCCTGTTACTAGATAATGATCTTCCTTCAGATTGTGTATTGTTGGAAGTAAGTTAGCTTTCGTTGTCAATTGGTGGGGTAAACCCGGTATTCGTAGTGTCAAATTTGTGAATTTAGGGCGTTGTACATAGATAAAAAAATTCTAGTTGACCAGATGTTGGCCCAACAATTGTAGGATTATTGAAAAATATCAATTCATTTAGCCTACCTATTTGAATACGATATCTTTTCATGAATGACAGTAAGTCTATTCCATGTGTAGCAAACGGTCTTTTCAATTTTTTCGACATTACTTTTAGTGAGCAGAAACGCCAGTTTCATCTCTATGCACCTGTAAAAGATGTCCTGCGATTTTGCTGCTTATAGGGTTCATACAAAATGTGCAATAGTTAACTTTATCATAAACTTGCTTGCATCCTTCTTTTTTGTTTTCTGTTTTAAACGGAGACACCTGTTTATGAGACAAAGCTTCCATTCTGTTATGCCTGTACTTGCCACTCTTTCCTTTACTCTGTAGACTAATGTCATAAACTTTGGAACTAGATAGATAAATACGAATTTAGTCTGACTATATATGCGCCATGTCCCATAGAGCATATGAATGTAAGTAAGTAAGAACATTCTTTATTTGACCACCAGCAAATGCACAGTAGTTTACAGAGGAAATAAATAATAGGAAGCATTGATGCAAAGTTAAACAACATTCGCATAAGGAAATTTCTTCTGGTCGTCCATGACTGCATGGACGCCGTTCATGCAGCCATGGATGACCGTCCTGGCAGTGCTGGCCAAATAAGTGATAGGACGGCGTCCTGCCTCGAAAATAAGTGCCAGGACGCCGTCCATGACCCTCCTGGCACACTTTAAGCCCTGGTTGCATTGACATGTTCAACAGATCTACACCCAGTGATGAAGTCGAGTCCACCTATGCTGAGTCCGAGTTCAGTCCACCTAAGCCGATTTCAGTCCACCTAAGCCGAGTCCGTGTCCAGAGTTGTTCGAGTCCGATTCCCAAAAGGTTGAGTCCTGTCCATCAACACCAACATACACACCAACACTGAATTTAATGGAACAGAATAAAGCTCATTAGTTAAGTTAGTCGATTACTGCTGCAGTATGAGCACGTTAGTTAATACTGCCCTGCTTTGTCAAAAGGAAGCAAGTCACCGATTTCAGTTTCTGAGAAAAATTTGAAAAACAACTCAGGCCTCACCGTCGGTCGGCTTTAAAGCTATGGCACAATTACAATCAGTATTATCTTGATATAGCCTTAGTATTATCAGTCCAGTCCGTTTAGCACACATTCTGGAAGGGCTCTTTTTGAAATGGCACTTGCTTCCTTTTGGCTTGGAAATAGGATATAGCACCATTCTGACTTTCTATGTCAAAAGGAAGCAAAGTTTTAATGAAGTCAGCTGCTGCTACATATCATGTATAAAACAAATCAGATGGATGTTGATCTGCAATGACTCTAATTAATTATTATAATCATGCGGTATTATAATAATACATCATACAGTAATTTGTAAGCAAATAGCTCAGTGCATTCATTTGTAAATACAGTAACAGTACAGTTATGACACTAAGTAACTGTACTGTCCGTTGTAACGTCTACTCAAAACTGGTCAGCAGATCGTCTGCTGTTACACTTTCTGGCAGCATTTTCCTGAAGTTATGTCTGTTCACTGGCGTCAAAGGACATAGCTTGGCTACGATGTCAACCTTTTTGGCAGAACAGATTCATCTTGCGGCAGTTCGACTTGCAGAAAACTTTGACTTGAGGACACACTTAGTGCTCAGTGTTCTTCTTTGAGAATTTCCCTTCCATGAATGGCTGCACTGCATCAATTGATGTTTTCCAGAACATCTTGGTTGGTTGTGCCTCGGCGTAGTTGAACCTATGTAACACATGATGCGCATAAATAACACATGATGTGCATAAATAACACATGATGTGCATAAATAACACATGATGTGCATTGTGCATAAATAAATGCAGGAATAGACTGATTGTGGAATAGAGACTCAAACTTCTCCTTGAAGACAGTTGATGTATGGAGCAAAGAGGTCAGTTTGGAAGCCTTCGCAAGAGCCAGACTGATACATTTACAGTCTTTCAAACCATCACCCACTACCAGCTGTAAGCTGCAAAGCATGAGAGTCTTTCTAAATGCATGGTTGAATAGAGGACACCTCAGGACAGAGTCAACATGTAACTGATCAATGATCATCATGAGACATGTCTTCCCATACACTTTCATCGTCCATGGTTTCCGTTTCTCCATCTTCATCATTTGTTTCACAAAGAAACTTGACAGTAAAACTGCTTTCATTTTGCTTGCATTGTCTGTTAAAACAAAGTCAATTTTATCTCTGATGCCAAAATCGCTCACAATTTCTAGAAAGCTATTCGTTATGTTTTCCCCAGTGTGCCTCCCAGTAAATCTACGACACTCCAATAAATATGACAACAGAGGCAAGCCATCAGACTGTTCTATACAATGTGATGTCACACCCATAAATGATCGCATAGTGATCACTCCAAATATCAACAGTAATGTTTACAATGTGCCGTCACACCCATAAATGATCGCATAGTGATCACTCCAAATATCAACAGTAATGTTTACAATGTGCCGTCACACCCATAAATGATCGCATAGTGATCACTCCAAATATCAACTGTAATGTTTACAATGTGCCGTAACACCCATAAATGATTGCATAGTGCGATCACTCCAAATATCAACTGTAATGTTTACAATGTGCCGTAACACCCATAAATGTGACCCGCTATATGATAAGGTACCATAAGTCGGGGTACAGTTTCCCCAGAAATCGCGCATAAAGACGTGAAGGGGGAAAAAAAATTTTTAATCAAATTTGAGTTCTTGGTATTTTTAGCAGCAGGTGAAAAGGACTTTTAAGTTAATAACACTGATAATATTACATAATAGACAACACTGAGAATTGGTCGTGAACCTCTTGTAGGATAAATCGCTCAGAAGCGCTCCCAGTGTGCAAGACCCCACGATACTCATCGATGGAAATAAAGTGGCAATTTCTCATGTTCATCATTATAAGTCGGTCATTTATCATCCGATTTTTATCTGGTTTTCAGCAAAATGTTCAGCTCTCTTAGCTGGTTTGTGAAGGCATAATAACTCCAAACCCGACTTATGGTACCTTTTCATGAAGCGGGTCACAAATGATTGCATAGTGCGATCACTCCAAATATCAACTGTAATGTTTACAATGTGATGTCACACCCATAAATGATCGCATAGTGATCACTCCAAATATCAACTGTAATGTTTACAATGTGCCGTCACACCCATAAATGATTGCATAGTGCGATCACTCCAAATATCAACTGTAATGTTTACAATGTGCCGTAACACCCATAAATGATTGCATAGTGCGATCACTCCAAATATCAACTGTAATGTTTACAATGTGATGTCACACCCATAAATGATCGCATAGTGATCACTCCAAATATCAACTGTAATGTTTACAATGTGCCGTCACACCCATAAATGATTGCATAGTGCGATCACTCCAAATATCAACAGTAATGTTTACAATGTGATGTCACACCCATAAATGATCGCATAGTGATCACTCCAAATATCAACTGTAATGTTTACAATGTGCCGTCACACCCATAAATGATTGCATAGTGCGATCACTCCAAATATCAACTGTAATGTTTACAATGTGCCGTCACACCCATAAATGATTGCATAGTGCGATCACTCCAAATATCAACTGTAATGTTTACTTCCGGCACAGAAACAAGCTTCAGAATAAGTTTATTCTCCAAAGCAGCAACTATGCTTGGAATGTGCTTGTCAGTCACAGTTGAACGTGCTGGAAGCTGATATCTACTGTCAAGAAGTCCACAAAAGTGCTTGAAATGATCATTTTCTACAATGGATAATGGCAGGCCACAACCAACGACAAGATCCTCTACCAGTGCAGTGTTGATAGCAGCCATTCTCGGATGATGGGCATCATGTATTTGGACTGGTGCCATACAAGAAGAAGATTGCACAGGCACAATTGCGCTCCACATAAATATCTAGTTAAGTAGTATTATTGTATAGTTTAAAGTAGGGCTGCATTTCGATTAATTTTTTTAATCGCGATTAATCGCACGATTAAAAAAATTAATCGCGATTAATTAATCGCACATTTCCTGAAATTTTTAAAAGAGTATGTGATTTGGTCTGAACAGCCTAAAGCTGTAAATGCAGCCAGTTACTCAGACATACAAGTTTATTAACATTGTCTGTTGACAAAGATGCTCTCTTTTTGTTCAAAATGTTCCCAGAGAGAGAGAACAATCGTTCACAGGGAACAGTAGTGGCCGGAGACGCTAAGTATTTCCTTGCTACAGTGGCCAGGACTTTGTGGGCTCCAGCATGATCCTTCCACCACTGCAGTGGACAAGAATCCGTATCGATCTCTGGCGCATCTTTGTAGCGAAGTAGCGCATCCGAAGTTGATTTAGCCCGTGGAATCAAAGGTCTATCGTCGTCATCATCATCGTCAGAAGAAATTTCATAGAATTTCATAAGTTTTTTGGCAGGTTCTAAAATAAAAATAATAAATTCCAATTAATTAAATTTTTTACAAACTTTTCCTGAATCGTTATAGGACTTAATTCATTCTCTTAGTCACAGGACACCAACTCAATCAACTGAACAGATATCAACCAATCACACTGTTGTCTGATCATTCAGAATGTACAAGCAACCTCCACGGTCATGGCATTTATCATCATTTGAGTCCGATATTTTTAGGCAGGCTCAATAATAATAGAAATTTAAATTACATTTATTAAAATTTGAAATAATTATTTTAACCGCACTAACAACCCAAAACTACAGATTCACGGAAATCTGGACAAGCTATTCCTGAATCCTTATAAGACTCAATTCCTTCTCTTAGTCACAGGACAACAACTCTACCACCAACTCAATCAACTGAACAGATATCAAGTTTTACCAACCAATCACACTGATGTCTGTTCATTTGATTGACCTTCAATCATTCAGAATTTACAAGCAACCTCCACGGTGATATCAACCATTTATCATTTGAGTCGGATGAAAATTGATAAAATATCATATGTTTTTGGCAGACTTTAAAATAAACAACTTAAATCAACAGATGAATGCACCAAATTAATTTAAATAAGAGAACAATAACATACCAGTGTTTGATGCTGGTATCTGCTCCTTTAACTTCTCTTCAACACTTGAGACTACGATTTGCAGCTCAGTCCTGACTTCCTCTCGCTTTTCTTTTGGAAGGCATTTCAGCTTTTTGAAGCGTGGATCAGGGACGTAACTAGGATTTTTCGTTTGGGGGGGCTTAAGCCTTAAGTATAATTATGACCAGTGCTCAAAGGGTAAAAAAAGAAGTGCCAGGACGCTGTATTGTAATTGGTCGGGAGTGGCGGCGCGAAGTTGCGAGTGCCGAAGGCACGAAGCCCGTTCCGACTAGGGGGTCTGGGGGAGCGTCGCAAGTTCCCCAGCGGGTCTGGGGCGGAGCCCCAGCGACCAGCGCATTTTTGGCTGTGTGGACCTCAAATGGAGCCATTTTTAGGCTCTTGTTTCCCAGCTATTTGTGAACGGAAAAGTCGCGAAAACTTTAAGAATAAGTCGTTTTTCAGTGTCGCAAGGCTCAAGCTACCAGGATAACAATATAAAAAAAGCTGCTACTGTAAAAGAGAAAAGGTTTTGTCTTTACCGTAAGCTCCCCAGCGGGGTCTGGGGCGGAGCCCCAGCGACCAGCGCATTTTTGGCTGTGTCGACCTCAAATGGAGCCATTTTTAGGCAGTCATGGCCGGTCGTCCGTAACTGCATGTACGCCGTCCATGCGGTAGTCTATTTAAATTAGCCGTAAGCATACAACGGCTTGATTTCATTTGGGGGGGCTTCAGCTTCGTTTGGGGGGGCTTAAGCCCCCCCAAGCCCAACGCTAGTTACGTCACTGGCGTGGATCCAGGGCTGTGGCGAAGTATAGCCAGCGAAGGTTGCAGTTTTCTTGACGAGTTTTGAGATCATTTATGAAAGCGGTTTTGAATTTCACAACGTAAAGCGGATCGTCTTCGGAAACAGTTAGTGCACGAAAAAGGTGGCAGAATGTTGGCAGAACCACAGAACATGAGAGGTAACGCTCTCCGCCAAGTAGTTCGACAGCGACGAATTACTGCGGTGGTAGTTAAATTCTCTGTTACAATATTTACAAACGACTACCTTATCAGTTTTAAACTTAAACTGTCCGTCCATAACTGTTTTGCCCATTTTCTTCGACTCCATTGTTTGACAAAAACCAACAACATCTATCATAAATCAAAAACGGCTGTTTAAAGTGATCGAAATAACGAAAACAACATGTGCCGATGGACCGGACGTAGGCATGTCTCGTACGAGAAGTGTTGGGCGACTCGACAGAAGTGGGCGGTAACCGATAACCGATGATTACTTGAAAAATAATGATTACAAAACTTGACATAAAATGATAAAAATTCATAAAATATTTAATGCGTCTTTTGCGTTAACGCGTTAAAAAAATTAATCGCAAATTTTTTTAACGCGTTAATCGCGGGCGTTAACGGCGATTAACGTGCAGCCCTAGTTTAAAGTTATTTAGATGAGGTCAATAATTGCTGAAAGTTCTTATTTTTGGAATATGCGGCCACTATGTGGCACTATCCTCTATCCATAGGCACAACCACGTCCTAAAAGTTGGGGGTCCGGGACCGAATGAAAATTCTGAGCAAGTTGAATTGCGAGCGCGAAACGCGCGAAGCTGCGGTTGCCGAAGGTAAGAAGCCCTTAACGACTAGGGGTCTGGGGGAGCGCCGTAATCTCCCCCCAGCGGGGTCTGGCATTTTATGCGAAATTGAGAGCATTTTGGGTTCTAGTTTACATCAAATTTTAATAATTGGAAGTTGCAATCTCAGCAACACGTCACAGATCATGCTCTTCACCTTCTTAGCATCAGTTCCTTCACTCATGTTGTAGAAACCGAAAAAACTTCCTGAGGATGCTGGTCGGGAGTAGCATAAGGTCCGAGGTCCCATCAACAACAATAGAAAACATGCCTGAATTGCGGATGTTGTTTGCAACCTTCAGTATCTGTCGAGCTGCAAGTTCCAGCATTTCGTTCTGTATGGCCCAGCTGGTAAAGGTTTTGAATCGTCCGGATTTCATCCAATTCAACAGATCTTCATTGTCTCCTTGTCTCAAACGAAGTAGTTGTATTAAATTTCCATCGTCATGATCATGACCATGCAAAGCAATACCCTGTCGAGCCAGATAATTCACAGAGTTGATAATTGCCGATAGATCTTTCTGTGCTAGTGCTTGCTGGGTAGCAAACTGAGTATTTATCTTTGCTTTTACCTCTATGCCAGAACGATGCTGGGCTAACTGTGAACATGCAAATCGATTGCTGATAGATCACTCATGCTTACTAAACTTGTCACGTGCATGCTTCCAATCTGAGAATCCAACCTCAGTGAATCCTCTCTCCTGCCGACGATCTGCAACACTGTCAGTCATAAGATGTTGCATGATTGCATCCACACACGGTCTACAGAGAACACTGTCAACGTCAAGTCGAATAAGTAGCCCCGGAAATTCATCCATCCATTGCCGCTGGAATGTGAGAGTGCGAGTCCTTTTTCTAGTTACGCAGATTTGTGGTCGGAGATGAGCAGTTGATAACGTGGCAAAGTTTTCGTTGTTTACTAGTTTAACAGTGTTGCCTGATTGTTTTGTATGCTGCAAAATGACAATAATTCAGATTGCAACAAAGAAATTGTTTAAAGACTGCAACCAAAAGTGAAACTAAAAATAAATTAAGATTTTGCAAAATATTTAAAACCGTAAGCACCTGGTGGTCCCAAATTCTTGCAGGACTGCTATACCAAGTCCGACTGAAACGAAGATATACACAAAGTAAATAAGAAAAAAATCAGTTTTTATGTAAAACTTACTGTATCATAAAAACTAGAGCTAAACAGCATTTCTTAATGTCATACACTTTTTCAGCACAGCAAAAATTAGTTATAATTGACTGATTTCATCACCGATACATTTTGGCTGCTGACCAGTGAAAATCGGTCTCAAGTCGGACTCGAGTCTTTCCCAGGACTCGAGTACTACATCACTGTCTAAACGACCCATGTGCTCATTATATTCTCTCACAATTGCTGAACATGCGCTGTTGACATAATTGTTCTGTTTCCTGTCCAATCTTTTGATTGAGGTTATTGGTTCTCTATCAGTGTGGGTTGATGAAAGCTGAACAGAAGAGTTATGAAGCCATATTTCACAGCTAGACAAGAATTAGCATCAACTCCCATTTATGTCAGCTATTCCTCTCCCCTCTTTCTGCAACACTCTCTCCGACTTTATGGATTTTCCATGGAAAGGATAAAGATTGGTTGTGTAATGTGTATGAAGCCAGAAAATTGTCTGCAGTAAAGGACGACTCGTCTGAAGAGAAACCTTCACAGTCACAACGACAACCAGAAGAGCATTGAACGTTGGTCCTCAGATCTTGGGTTCTCCAATATCAAAGGATATTCTAGTCTCCCAGTATGCTCTCTCTTTTTCTCGATATTGGCAGTCTATGTAACGTATGAAATGCACCCAGGTCAAGCGGGAAGATGGAAGGAAGTCTGGTGCAGCTGTACATCATGGCATCGAGCGTGGCACCGCAAGGAGTGGCATCCTCTGTCCAACAGCCATGGTGGATTCGAGCAGCGACTGATGGTCACCAGAATCGATATCAGATATATTCAACACTGTAAGCCATTTTATAACATCTCTTTGTCTGTCTGTATGTCTTTAATCAGTTTTGATGCATGATTCATCTGTACTTAAATGATTTCTTTAAATTACTTAGAAGCTTTATTTATCAGTGGCCAAACATACATATTATTGCAAGGTTAAGTTAATCATAATTATGTAACTTCTGTTAAATGTTTTCTAATGAGATATTTCATTAGCGTTGACTAATCAATTCACAGCACTTACTTAGATGACTTGAAGGTTGAAAATATTGACCATGTTTTGAAATTTATTGCGAAACCTTATTGTAACACTGTAAGGATCGCTCTGCATGTAATAAGAGCCAAGATGCATAGAAAGAAACAAAGAAGTACACTGAATGCCATGGTATGTGTGAGCACTTGTTATAGCACCCCTTCAAGATTACTACTTGGAGTTACTTCTGACTGCAGCACGGACACTGAATCATAGTTCATGCCGAAGCGCATGAGCATTGAGTAATTGCAAGTGAAGGACTTGATCAGGATCCCTACGCAGTACGAAGGTGCTTGAGGTGGATTCAAAACCGCAATCTGGCTCCAGGGCCTGATCAATGTGAAGTCAAAGTTTAAACAAAAACTGCAGAATTTGCCACCATATTTATTAGTCTCTGTGTTCACCTCTGACAGATTTCTTGTAGAAACAGTCTGCCTTAGTTGTTTGATGTTCGTGCTTCCTGTAAAACAAATAATTAAATAACTGTTACTGCATAAAAATGTTTGAAAGACATTGTATAAAGCAAATATTTTGACTGTTTCAGGACACAATTGATTAAAGTAGAAGAGTACGGTGCATGGTATTCAACAGAAGGAGCCGATAATGATACAGCCAAATGGAGTTGAGTAATTTGGTCCATTCAGACTTAGTTAGTCAGCAGTGAACCTTGAAATTTAATAATCAGAGCACTTTTCTTAGCAAACATGTGAAGATTGAAGCAATAAACATTTAAATCATTCGTAACATAATGGACGGTTCTTAGCACATAACATTTTTATGTTTTTTTAATAATGCAGTATGTATGAGCACTTTTTATAGCACCCCTTCAAGGTTTCTACTCTGAGGCACTCCCCCGACTACAGTGTGGTCACTGAATTGGAGTTTCATGTCGAAGGCACATTCAGCAATTGCGAGTAAAAGACTTGCTCTGGGTTTCTACAAGATGGTGCAGTGTAGATTTGAACCCGCAACCTTCCGGCTCTGAGGCGCCGAACATACCTCTGCACCACCATGCCCCACTATAGACGAATGTTTATTTACCAACGCATAACAGGGACTTCTTGACAAACAATTTATAAATCACTGAAGAAAAGATGAACAGTTAGTTGCATTACTTCCTTCATTTGTGTATTTATATTAGCTTTATAATATGTTTATTTTCATGAGGAAGTTTTAACATTTGCATTACATGTATAATAATTGCATTATGTCTAGAAACCAATTATGAAATGTAGTAGGTTAAGAGGGATTTTTACTTGACAGGACTTGTCAGGGCATGCGTACTACAACTGCTATTTCTCCTTCCTGACATTTGGGCCGTCGTTACCAATCTACCTGATGATCAGCACATTTTGGAAGTGGACAGAGACAGAAAGTAAGCTTGCACTTGTTTCAAGGTCCGTAAATTGATTTTTCATAATGATTTTTAAGTGGAATGGGAAATATGAGTTTCTAATGCACATTTCCTCATAAGGCTTCTGAGTTATGTGAGAGGCACTGCACTGGCTCCTTGTCTAGCTGAAACTTAAATTCGAGATTCTCTTTGGAGGAAGGGCCTCCATTAAGGTCACCTGGCCCAGATTAAGCCCTACATCAGAGAACCTTTTTTTCCAAGCCAGCTGAGAGAAAGCACTGTTCTGCAACTCATGGAGATCTGATAGTTCATACAACCGTCAAACTGTCTTGTCTTGTATATAAATAATAATTATTATAACTCTCATGACTTATGCAAGGCACGGTGGTGTAGTGGTGAAGTTTGGCACCTTGGAGCCAGAGGGTTCTGGGTTTGAATCCACCTCAAGGAAGTCCACTCGAAATTGGTCGTGCGCTTCGTTGTGAAATTCTGATGAAGTGTCCGTGCTATAGTCAGGAATGCCTCTGAGCAGAGTGCTTGAAGGGTCGCTAAAAAAAATGCGATAAATAAATAAATAGGAAACATTCTTGATGCCTTGAGGCTAATCTTTTCAAGCTGTTATATAGTTATATACACCTTTCTGAGGTGAGTCAACTGAACCATTTATTGTGTGCTTCAATACATGGTGAAGCCTTGCACCATGCCTATGCATGATGCATAGGGTATCGGTCAGTGGCTGATTTTAAGCAAGCATTTCTCATCTCTAAATTACGATCTGTTGTATAGAGAAGCGTTTTCCAAAGTGGGTTCTGCGGACCCGGGACGAGCACAAGGGTTCCACGAAATAATAAAGATTTTAGTGAAAATGTGCTGAAAGTTTGAAACTACAATCAATCATCTAAATAATTGTGTTTGTCCTCGCCCATTGAGCAGCTCTCCGAACTTTTATTGCCCATTACAAATCCAGTTACAATTTTTGGACATCGATCACTGTAGAGACATACCTGGGTATGTAGGTCAATGCTGTAAATCTGAACAGTATCGCCAAGTAACAGTCTCGTAAGCTTGGGTTCTAAACCGCTCTTATTGATTTAAATGACACAGCTGACAATAAGAATCCAGCTTTCAAGCTTTGTAATAGTAGACAGAAAGGAAAGTGTATAAGAACTTGGTTTGTTATTTAGTTCTTCCCGTGCAGGTCTGCACATTCGCATCTCATATAAATAACATCTTATTTTTTTTCATCTGTTCATTCAGGTGATGCTGTTGGACCATTTCAAGAAGTAATCCAGAATCGACAGAAGAAACATTCCGAGTGGCCAGAAGTACCTGCTTTGTACTTACGGAACAAACGTTATTTCCATTATTTGCAGACTACTTTATTCTTGCATCTGACATTCACACCCTTAATACTCACAGTGCCTTTTGCCCGCACTACCTGCTGCTACGATTACCTAAATACAACCGGACCCTGTTTCTGGAACTCTCTGCCCATGGATATTTAAAATAAGAGCAGCACTTATATCTTAACATCTGTTACAACAATACTGAGGCAAGAAGTGGTGTCCTATATTTTTTAATGAATTTATTTCAGTGTATGTGACGAAGCGGCTGTTGCATATTAAAGATTGATTGATTGAAATTGTTGCGATTCACCTTCGTAAACATAGTTCGTAATGTTTTGGTATTATGCATCATAGAAGTCAAACAATTTGCATTGTGTTTCTATTCGTTTCCTTCCTTGCTTTCCTTTCTTCTTATCACTTCCACTCGCTTTTTTAGTGTATTATTGTTTGCGTCGATAAGCTATGGCTTCTGTTGAGCTATTTATAGTTATGCATCTGCTATGTTACTTGTAAATGGTATTTCACTCGGGCTGTTATGCGGCTTTTGGAAGACTAGAGAAGATATGGAAAAGCAATGGATGTAGCTTGAAGATTAAGACTCGATTATACGAGGCTATAGTGTTGAGCACACTTCTATATGGGGCTGAGATGTGGCCAATGACGGTGGCAAATGGAAAGCGATTGGAGATGACGTGGAACGATGCTGTTGAGATGGCGATGAACAGAGTGGAGTGGAGAAGCTGCATTGCCCGATGTGCGGATCTGCACGGGAAGGTCTAAGTCTAATATCATTTCAACACAAAATCGTTTTTAAAATATTCACAAGCACATCTTTCCAAAACAAAGTATGAACACACTGAACAGATGTCGCTGAAATATCAAACATTGTAGCCAATAATAAAAGTCTGCATATAACCTCAACTCTGCTCATTTTGATTTGTAAATGGTATTTCACTGGGGCTGTTACTGTCACTGTCTGGCCTGTGATGGGCCGACCTGAGATTTAGAAAATAGATCAGCAGTGGGTGACAAACCCTGATAATTATATGCAAACCCTCACTAACACAGGAACATAAGAATGATTGGATGAAGTCTAAGCTGAAATGTCACATGAAGTTCATCAGTTCGGTAATGTAAAATTTAAGGTAATGTTAAAACAGTTGCATGTACTGATCTTAACCGTGCATTGTAAGGAGTATTATTAATCGGTAGATATTTGTATTGAATTTATTACAAGATAAGCGCAGGTGACACCACAAGGTTAATCATATAGAACAATTGGGGCAGTGCATTAGAACATTGGTGTGCAGATGCTTAACATGATCAGTGATCACAAAGAGTGAATTGAACCAGTTTAGCATGAACAATCCAGCAGTTCAACATGATTTGCACAGGCTCGACAATTAGAATGAATCAATCGAGCCAGTGTAAATCACCTTTATAGTGTTGTCACAAGAAACTATAAACATTGGATGACCACGCTACAATGAGAAATCAACTTTGCATGCCACACATAACCCACCATAATATTTTATAGCAAGTACACAGAGGTAACACGTAAACAATATTTGCCAATTTTACTCTTGTTGACCAAGGAGTTTCTGCAAATTATAAAAACTCAATACCAACAAGCAATGTTTAATTTAGTCCCTCCTCCGGGTTTGACAAGCAAGGGGATGTGCACACTTCAGAATTTTTTTAATTTCCACATTCCAATGATGGCGTTTTAAGCTGTCACTAAGCATTTTTTCCAGTTGCTTATAAAAATGGTCTTCATTTATAGATGTCATCTTAGCAATACTACAATATATTATACTCTTTGTAATATGATAGTTTGTTTGTATGTGCACTTGTTATAGCACCCCTTCAAGCTCTCTAGTCAGAGGCGCTCCCTGCTGCAGCGAGGACACTGCGTCGGAGTTTCACGCCGAAGCGCTAAGCAATCGCGAGTAAAGGACTTGTCTAAGGTCCCTACGCGGCGACATGAGGTGGATTCGAACCTGCAAGATCACGAACATACCCGCTACCGTGCCCCACAAATAGTATCATATATTACTATAGTAAATAATATTATCATATACCGGTAACAGTGAAAAATATATCATGGTAATTTTTTAAACAGTAAAATGACATTCGCCTCACAGAAAAATTTGACAACTGTTGTCAAATTTTTCTGTGAGGCGAATGTCATTTCTTTCATTCTAGTTAACAGTTAATATACTCAGTATAATATGACTGTCATATATTATAATAGTAAATAATGACATTATAATCATATGATAGTAAATAATATTACGTTATATTATAGCAGTTGTTATTATTATTTTTTATTAATTTTTTCTGGGGAATGTCATTTATGTGGAACTCTCCCTCTGCAAATGTCTGGATTAAACAATGATCAACATGGTCTACATGTTACAATAAAAAAGTCAACTTTGCATTAAATTACTAGCAAATCAAATAAAACCACCTCTGATCAAACCCAACATGCATCACAGGTACACAGAGATATACAAACAAATAGACCTCGTCAATATTAAGTAGTCTTATTGACCTGGTAGTTTCTGCAGATAATCAATCACTGAATCATTTTAAAGTGATCACTAATGTTAATCAATCAATCCAACAATTTAATATGATTACAATGAGTAAAGGCCTTGTCTCAGGCCAGTGTAAATCGGGTGTAGGACATTATCCCCCCCCCCCCAACATTATCCCTCTGGACAAAAGTCCCCCAGACATTATCCCCCGATTTTGAGTAGGACATTACCCCTCTGGACAAAATCCCCTTCTCTGTGCAATTAAGATTAATCGTTCTGGTTTGGTCCGCTGTGTAATTTTGTTAATGCCATCACCGATAACACTTACACTGCCATTTAGATGCAAACTAAAGACTTTTTAGCATCATTTACGGTAGTTCACAATTAAGACTAACTTAATTCGCAGCATTAAAATGATACATGCAAATGTTCTTAACATCCCAAAATATATATTTCACACGATCTAATTAATAATTTTATTCTTATTAGTATATTTTGACCTATAATCTTAATGATTATATGCTAATATACATACAAAATCTATAAGAATATGTTAAGGTAGGCCTATATATAATTATAAATTTTCATGTACAATAATTATGTGGCGCCGCAGACCGAAATGAGCATTAAGGTGATTTTCCAAGATATTGAGTTTGATACATCTCAAAGGCCTTGTCTCAGGCATCAAAATGAAACAAAAATTATTGCTCTAGCTTAATTCTAACCGAAGATATAAGGAAATAAGTGATTTAATTAAATTAATTATTTAATTTTATTTAATTAATTAAATTAATTTAAAAAATAATATTCATATAAAGAGCATTCAAATAGCTTAGCAAGAAAAAATGTAGGTAAAATTTTATAAAAAAATATAAAATCACAAACATACTATTTCCCTAATATCTCTGATGTGCATTCTCCGACTTAATGCTCATTTCGGTCTGCGGCGCCACATATAAAAACTTATATCACTTAAGTGCTATTATAACAATATTCAACTGTAATGTGTAGATGTTTAGATATTCACCTTAACACAGGCCTATTCTTATAGTTTTTGCAGAATTTTTAGGTGACGATATAGATGGGGGGAATAATATCCTACCCGGAGGAAGGGAATAATGTCCGGAGTCTATATATATATATATATATATATATATATATATATATATATATATATATATATATATATATATATATATATATATATATATATACGAAACAAGGTCAAATAACCACCTTTGATCAACACAGAGGTATACACACATATTATGTTAACCACCTTTACACTTATCGCCAGAAACTATAAACAATTTCAAATGACCATTGAGTCAACTTAATAAATTATACACAGAACAAAGTTAAACAACCACCTATGATCATATCCAGCATGTATGGCAGGCACACAGAGGTATACATACTATACACGAAAACAGTCTTCTTTGACAATTTTTGCTCTTCAGTTTAACGTTATCATGAATAATCAATCCAGCAGTTTAACATAGTTACAATGAATCAATTGAATCAGTGTAAATCACAAATCAACTCAATAAATTATATACATGTACAATGTAACATTGCAACGTTAAATAACCACCTACCAGCATGTATATCAGGTACATAGAGGTATACCTACTATACAATCAGACTTCTCTGACAATTTTGCTCCTATTCACCAGGAATTTTCTGCAGATTATCAATCACTTAATCAGTTTGACATGAACACGAAATAATCAAAGAATCCAGCAGTTTAACATATTATGTTATTCACCTCTACAATTATCACAAGAAGCTACTAAGCAATTTCAGATGACCAATGAGTCAACTCAATTATATACACAACAAGGTCAATAAATAACTATGATCAAACTCCATGTACGGCAGATATACACAGGTACACACACACACACACACACACACACACACACACACACACACACACACACACACACACACACACACACACACACACACACACACACACACACACACACACACACAAACAGTCTTTGAAAGTTTGATAATCTGAATCAGTTTAACGTTATCATGAATAAGCAATTCAGCAGTTTAACATAATTACAATGAATGAATTGAAGCAGTAAAATCACCTTTATAATTAACACAAAAAGAAATTTCAGATGACCAACGAGTCAACTCAATATATACACAACAATATCAACAACCACCTCTGATCAAACTCCACATGTATGTAAGATGTAAGGTGCACAGAGGTATACATACTATACACCCAAACAGTCTTCTTTGACAATTTTACTCCTATTCACCAGGAATTTTCTGCAGATTATCAATAATTGAATGAGATTGACATGAACACGAATGAATTAATCAATCCAGCCGCTTAACATGTTATTATGTTAACCACCCTTACAATTGTCGCAATAAACTATAAACAATTTGAAATGACCAACGAGTCTACTCAATAAATTATATACAGAACAAAGTTAAATAACCACCTATGATCATATCCAGCATAATATGGCAGGCACACAGAGGTATACATACTATACACGAAAATAGTCTTCTTTGACAAATTTGCTCTTCAGTTTAACGTTATCATGAATAATCAATCCAGCTGTTTAACATAGTTACAATGAATCAATTGAATCAGTGTAAATCACGAATCAACTCAATAAATTATATACATGTACAATGTAACATAACAAAGTTAAATAACCACCTACCAGCATGTATATCAGGTACACAGAGGTATACATACTATACACGAAAATAGTCTTCTTTGACAAATTTGCTCCTATTCACCAGGAATTTTCTGCAGATTATCAATCACTTAATCAGTTTGACATGAACACGAAATAATCAAAGAATCCAGCAGTTTAACATATTATGTTATTCACCTCTACAATTATCACAAGAAGCAATTTCAGATGACCAATGAGTCAACTTAATAAATTATATACAGAACAAAGTTAAATAACCACCTATGATCATATCCAGCATGTATGGCAGGCACACATAGGTATACATACTAATTATCAATAACTGAATCAGTTTTATTATGTTATTTACCTTTACAATTATCACAAGTAGCTACTATGCAATTTCACATGACCAATGAGTCAACTCAATATATACAGAACAAGGTCAAATCACCACCTCTAATCAAACCCCACATGTATGGTAGGTACAAAGAGGTATTCACACAAACAGTCTACTTTTACAATTACTCTCATTGACCCGAAAGCTTCTGCAGATTTTCAATCACTGAATAAGTTTAACATGATCATGAATAATCAGTTAATCCAGCAGTTCAACATAACTAATATATATATATACACAGAACAAGGTCACATAGCCACGTACATAATACACAGAGGTATACACGCAAATTTTACTCTCATTAACCTGGAGGTTTCTGCAGAGTGTCATTGATCACTAATAATCAATCCAGCAGTTTAACATAATTACAATGAATAAATTGAAGCAGTAAAATCACCTTTATAAAATTATCACAAAAGGAAATTTCAGATGACCAACAAGTCAACTCAATATTATAGTCTATACACAATAATGTCAATAAATACCTCTGATCACACCCCTTGTATGGCATGTCTACACAAAAGTATACACACAAACAATCTTTGGAAGTTTACTCTAATTGACCAGGAATTTTCATCAGATCATCAATCACTAAATCTGCTTATTCCAGCAGTTTAACATAATTACAATGAATCAATTGAATCAGTCTAAATCACCTCTGCAATTATCACATGAACTATAAATAATTTCAAATGACCATTGAGTCAACTTAATAAAATTAATTATATACAGAACATAGTTAAATATCCACCTCTCATCATATCTAGCATATATGGCATGTACATATTAGAGGCACTTAAATCTCTACATATTATTATTATACATACTATACACGCAGTCTCCTATGACAATTTTGCTTCTATTCACCAGGAGTTTTCTACAGATTATCAATAACTGACTCAATCCAGCAGTTTAACATGTTATTATGTTATTCACCTTTACAATTATCACAAGATGCAATTTCAAATGACCAATGAGTTAAACGACCTCTGATCAAACCACTCATGTATGGCAAGTACGCAGAGGTATACACACTAACATGGCAATTTTACTCTCAATGACCTGGAAGTTTCTGCAGATCACTGAATCAGTTTAGCATGACTATGAATAATCACGAATAATCAGTCAATCCAGCAGTTTAACATAATTACAATGAATCAATTGGACCAGTGAAAATCACCTCTTCAATCATCACAAGAAGCAATTTAAGATGACCAGAGGAGCAGGTCTAAACTCAATATATGCAAAACAAGGTCAAATAACCTCCTCTTATCTTAGTCTTCTTGTTGACTTATTGTGTCTTAATTAATGGAATTACACTGCAGTAAACATTACCAGAGGCAACTATGACTAGATCCAAATACAATACATGCTAAAGTCAACTATTCTATAAATGTTACTTATACCAGATATTTACATTTAGTAATTTACAAGCAATAGTGTGATGCTTAGAAGAGGCATTCATGAGGAGAACGTTCATTTCACAGCAACAAGCGCATAGTCATACTTACAGCAGTCATGGGTTAAAGCTGGTCATAGAAACTATGTTACACAATAAGTTTCTCCTAGGCAGCTGAGGAAGCTGGAGAAGATGTCAGTGTTGTGGAAGGCATTGCGAAAGAGGAATTCATGGAGGTAGGAGGCAAATAGGACATGCGACGTTCCTCCTTGTCTTCTCAGTTTGCGTTTCGCCCGCATCCAGATGCTCTCGATGTTCTGCGTGTGGATTTCTGAGTCATCGGGATTCACAAAGTTTTTCTGATGTTCCACCACAGAATGCATGTATATTCCACCATATATCTTGCTGACATTACGGTAAGCCGACAATTCATCTGATATTATGTGGGAGCCTGGCAAAATGTGTTTCTTTATTATGGAGTGTAAAGTTCGGATCTTGCGATCAGGAATTTCCACCAGCAGACATCTTCCCGACTCGCGTTCGATCACGCCACAAACCCAGTGGCCAGCTCGCCATTCGCCTCTGTGCAACTTCCTGTGGAAATATTTCGTTTCGTCAATTTCCACGACGATCGGTTCCCCATTTTCGTTCATGCCTCCGAGCTGGCGAGGTTGTCTTTCGACCCATGTCTGGCATATTTCTCTGCAGAAGTTGCACCAGTCCACAACAGTCCCAAGGTGAGTTTCCGTCTCACGGGCAATGATGGTCTGAGGCATGTCCTGTGCCCAGCAGTAGATGAGCAGCAGGATCTGGTTGAGAGGGAGGCGGCTGTTGGCGAAGAAGCTGCCAACACGAACCCCTCTTCGAAAGCCGCAGTCTCTGCACGACCATCTGCAGCCATCAATGCCTCGAGCATAAAGAACGATGGACGCAGGACGGTTACAGATGAAGCAGTCAAATGTATTTCGAATTAAACTCCGGCGAGCCAACCATTGCAAACATTTTTCTGTCTTTGTAAATTCAGATAGCAGAGTCCTGAAAATCCATACCTCAGCACGCAGCTCGTCCGGGCTTAAAATCTCTTGTGGCCTTACAAACGACGTCGAAGCTCTCGGCCGACCGGCCATCCTGAACTGTTACTGAAGAATTATTTATAATATTGTCTAATAGGAACAGTAGACCTAATAGTAAAAAATCCAAAAGTTCCAAGCTCAGGTTTGCCGCCAAAACACGAGCAATAAGAAGATGTAACCGTATCCCAGATAGCCAAGCGGCAACATCCGGCTTCCAATAGTTATTTGCAGCGGCAGCAACGGTAGGCTAAAGCGGCTTCTTTTCCATCAGTCTTCGATGGCCACTGCTGCTTCACGGTCAGTTGGGTTCGCTTGTACGTACGAGTTGTGCTGGTCCAAGATAGCCTACCAGAACTATTCGAGGAAAACGTGTCTAAAAAAATACGAAAATACGAATAGACCGAACCGAATGAAAAACCCAGTTGAGACACTTTTTTCCGTTTATTCAACAATCCGTTGACAGACTGCAACCCGTTACAGTAGGCCTATACAGTTACCCATGGACAGATCAATCTTAACTACTAACAGAACACGCACAGCATAGCCTACATTAAGGGCTAATTTCTCCATATTATGCCAGGGTGTTTCCAATGCGCCACCGCCCCCCCCCCCCCATTTCTTTTAAACACCTGGTTTCTGGGACCTACGGTTTTACAATATGTCCCACGTAGACTAGGACAGCTGACCATAATTTACGAGTTCAATGAGGCTGAATGAGCAAACGTGGTTATCAGACTTTGTTAGGCCTCATTGATTTTGATAATTGATCGGTTTCCGCAGTGCGTTTGCAGGCGGCTCATTAGAGTATATACTTACTTACTTTTATTTGTTTTCTCACTTTGAAATAAGCCTATAGCCCTAGACCTATTGACCGAAAGCCCAGCGCGGCGATGTAGGCCTAGTGGGTATGTTCGTCGCCTTGCAGCCCAAAGGTTGCAGGTTCGAATCCACCTCAAGTCGTAGCAACTTGCCCAAGGTTCAGACGGCCAAGTCCTTCACTTGCGATTGCTCAGCGCTTCGGCGTAAAACTCCAATGCAGTGTCCGCTCTGTAGTTGGGAGCGCTTCTGAGTAGAGATGTTGAGGGGGGCTGTTCGTGTAAAATGCTCTAGTGGCAGAGATAGCATAGCACAGTTTTACCACATGTCATTGAGTTGTGTTGCGAACATATTTCAAAATAATTACTGCAAGAGAGCTTCAGATAAAGTAACTGTGAGGAAGTAAAAGATGAAGAGAAAATTAAAAACACTTGTGCATTGTGTCAATTTTGTGTCATGTAAAATAACCGCTAATTAATTACTGCATTTCTTTTGTCACATTACATCAAGGGAGATTAAGATGCCCCACAGTTCTAAAGGCCTTTGTGAGGTTATTGTAAGGAGCTATATAAAATTCCATGTCCATGTCTCTGTATGCTTATTCACAATTCTGCACTGCATGTATCTCATAAAACGGCGCTATATAAATTTCCATATACATAAATACATACTTCTGTATGCTTACATGCTTTGCATAGAATTTTTAGATTATCTGAATGCATACCAAGCAGCAACAGCTGCATGCATTCAGCAGCCTTCTGTGACGTCACAATCCCTTGTGAACAGCCCGACCCAACTATGGCTAAAGAGATCATACTTTTGAAAGTGGGTCTGTGAGACCTTGCCATGCATGGATTCAGCAGTAGGGCAGAGTTCATATAAAAATGATGTCATTTCTGCAGCAACCAACAACAAGGCTCTTTCTAAAGATTTCTAAAGGCATTTTATAGTTCAGACTGAAACAAGCGTCTGAAGAAGCAATCGCATGCCAGCGAGCAGTATTATAGACTGCTGGAAGATTTTACGACGGCCAGTACGGTTATTAATACTGACCAATGGATACAAAGTATCTGTGTCAGACCTGCCTACAGTGCCGAGACTCCAATCGAAACCCATCTAAAACTGACAAGGTCACAAAATGAGAGGGTACCATCAATGAAATGAATAACAATGAAATTTGTAACAATTATTTTTGACTGCCCTCTATGGCTGGCGCGAGTTTTGTCTCTTTTCTCATTCCCGTTTTTTACTGGGCTCAAGTTGTGCCCATTATGTAAAGGGAATATATCAGCTAAAGACCGCAGTGCAATACCAAATATGCACCCACTCTGCTAGGCTTGCGATTAAGTGGGTGCTAAATGCAGTTTTCAGAAGCCTGCTATATATTTATGCGCATAGTTGACCAGTGGGATATCAGAGGCTAATCACAGCAACTGGGTCATGTTGACAGAACGCAACCGATCTGGAGTTCCTGTAAATGGTTTAAACTACATAATTGTACATCGATTACAGCCTGCAATAATCGGTGCCAATAGCAGAAAACAAAGCACGTCTGCCCTATATGGGGCTCGAACTCGTTACCCCTTGCTCTCTATATGCCTTAATGCAACCCTGTGCTTGCGACAGTATAATATAGCAAATAGAAGCTTGGGTTAAGGAGGAATGGATGGGGATTAGTGCATGGAAATTTAAAGCAACCAGCCAAGGAAAGTAGCCAATCATTCTTGTGTACATTGATCAAGCAATTGAGCAGTCGGACAGAGAGTGCAAATTCGAGTCTCACAGAAAAAGGTTACTGTGCAATTACACACAATTGTTCATAACCATAGGATCAATGTCTGTCTGGATATTATAGTAATAATTACATAGCATGCTTCAGATAACAATATAAAAAAATTTAATTCAATAAAACTTTAATTTCTAGAAGTTTGACAACAGAGATATCTAAATAAGTTAACAGAACCTTTACTCGTCATCGTTTCGAATCATTACAAGAAACTGCTCATGTAACAATAGACTTCACAGTGCAATATCAACAGAGGTTATACAGTTTGCATAACACAAAACTCAGGCTTTCTGATAAATCTCCAACATCTTGAAAAATGCTCCGTTACTGACATGTCCAACTTGATAAATCTTGGCAGCGTAACAACGTAAAGCTACATACAATGACACATGCCACATTTTCAGTCTTACACCTTAGCTCTGAACACTGCTATGGCTCAAACCTACAACACATTTAAGACATTTCAAGGGACAAAGTATAACCCTATCCAGTAGTGCTTTAGAAATTTTGATATTACATTATGATAACCCATTGGAAATTGTACTACATGATTGAGTCAACTGGAGTTGAGTTAATGTGTTATATGTGTAATGAGACTGATAATGCGGTGGTCCTCACATCTAATTGCGCTAGTCTTCTTCTGGCCATATTCCTGATGTGTATATCTGCTGAATCTTCAGATTTTAAATCACAACCAGCTAAGAATAGTTCTTCTAAATTGCAATTTTCTGACGTCAGCTACTGTTCAAATGTCAGAGAAGCTATTCAGAACAAGGGAAGGTAGGAAATGGGGGCGAGACAAGGATGCCCACGGTCACCACAATATATGAGGCAGAGGCATTGGAAGAACTAGAAGGGATTAAAACATGATGCTACGGCTGGATGAAACGGTACGGTTCCCATATGCAAAATGACTCAAACAAGTTTTGGTCAGGTTCTTTTTTTGTGAAAGTGATAGACGCTGATGTGACCGAACGATGTCCTTGGGCCGATATGTAAACATGGCACTTCCATGTCATGGACATTGACATCAGGAGTTCACAACGGCAGTTACTGGTTCAAATGTCGGAGAAGCTGGCAGCTCTGTGCGAAGCCAATCGTCTTCCAATCATATTCAAAAGATTCAGTGTGAATATGGAGACGGATAGAAAGAATCGGCTGGAGGGATCATGTATATAACCTCATGACGGTGCTTAACGCAGCTACCGGACAGTTCTAAACAAGTGCACGAGTCAAAGAGCGGAGAGACTACCTGGTTGGTTGGAGACGGGAATACAGAGCTCCCTACTCCGGTGCCAGACCAGCCATTGACGCTCGTCCCATGACGATGATTTGAACGTAATTCTCTCCACGACTGGGAGCCAGTGCAGCATGTCACGCATATATGCTGATATATGCGAGAATTTTGGCATATCAGCGACTACTCGAGCAGCACAGTTGAGGACAGACTGAAGCTGACGTACAAACGAGTGGACAAGAGTGGCAGCGGCTTCATTTGATAGATTACGCCATATGACTCGGTCCTGAACTACACGCTTGGTCTTCCAGTTTGGAAACGCAACCTATATCGCCCGAGCATCAATCCTTGAACGTGCACGTCCCGTGTCCAGCCATATAAACTCCGTTTTGTCCGGGTTCAACCGGTTGGAGGACATCCAGGTCTGTACTTCTTTTACAATTTCCTGCATTTTTGACACACAGGCCAGCGCATCAGATGGATGGCATGTCAAGTACAGTTGAGCATCGTGGGGCATATTGGTGAACGCGGGCTCTAAGAGCAGAGATGATGCTTGTTAGATCGGCTGCGTATAGCACATATAGCAGTGGTCCAAGGACTGAGCCCTGCGGGACACCGAATGTTACAGGTGCCCATGATGAACATCCAGAGCCAACGACCACCATCATTTGATGTCCACTGAGAAAAGATTGAACCCACCCAGTGGGTTCAATGACAATGTTCTTAATCTCGTTAACAGGTTGCCATGATACGGTGTCGAACGCTGCACTGACATCAAGGAGCGCAAGCAGTGAGACATGTACATCGTTGATGGCATCGCAGACGCCATGTTCTCGAATGTCAAGCTGCCTCAGACATTCAGACGTGTACGATAGCCTAGTAGGCCTACGCTACGACATGACGCTCCCCCAACGATGGAACCATAAGAAATAATGTCCGTAATCACGAAATTCGAGGAATGAGGAGGTACTGAGAAGATGGATCGGGCAAACACTCAAGAGACTCGATGCTACAAACAGCCATGGATGGGAAAATGGAGGAAAAATGAACGAAAGGAAGAAAAAGACCAAGACGGCTCGATGAAACGGTACTGTTCTCATTCGCTTATGTGACCGAACGATATCCTTGGGCGGATATGTAAACATGGCGAAATAAATGGCTGATACATGCCATTTCCATTTCATGGATGAAACGGTATGGTTCTCATAATATGCAAAATGACTCAAACAAGTTTTGGTGAGGTTCTTTCTTGATGAAAGTGATAGACGCTTATGTGACTGAACAACTTCCTTGGGCCGATATGGAAACATGTAGAAAGAATGGCAGCTTTGTTCGAAGCCAATCTTCTTCCAATCGTATTCAAAAGATTCAGTGTGGATATTGAGACGGGTAGAAAGAATCAGCTGGAGGGATCATGTAAGGAATGAGGTACTGAGAAGAGTTGCAGAAAATGGAACGGGCAAACACTCAAGAGGAGACTCGATGCTATGAACAGCCATAGAAGGGTAAATGAATGAAAGGAAGACCAAGACGGCTGGATAAAGCAGTACGGTTCTCATATGCAAAATAACTCTCATCCGAGATAGACGCTCATGTGAGTGATAGACGCTTATGTGACTGAACGACTTCCTTGGGCCGATATGGAAACATGTAGAAAGAAATGGACGATCCGTGCCATTTCCATGTCATGGACATTGCCAATCTTCTTCCAATCGTATTTAAAAGATAAGATAGCGGGTGAGACTGGGATGTCCACTGTCACCATTAATACGGCTGGATGAAACGGTACGGTTCCCATATGCAAAATGACTCGGAACAAGTTTTGGCGAGGTTGACGATATAAAGTCTTACATAAGTTGACAAATCGACCTGCATAGATGTCTCCGATGGATATGGATGGACAAGACCTGCATACTGGTCCAACAATCATCGTCGAGTACAACAGATTGGTGCTTTTCGTTTCGCTTTTCGTGTGACCGGACGATTTCCTTGGGTCGATATGTAAACATGGAAATCATTTCTTTCTCCATGTGATTGCCGTTGTGAACTCCCGATGTCAGGTACTGGTTCAAATGTCAGAGAAGTTGGCAGCTCTGTGCGAAGCCAATCGTCTTCGAATCGTATTCAAAAGATTCAGCGATTGCATCTTCGTAGAATTTAAAGATCGCAGAACAGAAAGAAGCTGCGAAATTTCAACAGAGTGGACTGGAGGAAACTGATGAAGGGATTGAGAAGAGTTGGTGTGGTCTGGAGAGATAGATTGCCTACTGTCAATGGGAAAAAAGTACAGACAAGAGCAGATAGAGAATATGCAGAACAAGAGAAGGTAGGAGGGTGCGGGGCAAGACAGGGATGCCCACTGTCTAGAAGAAGGGATTAAAACTTGATGCTGCGGCTGGATGAAACTGTACTGTTCTCATATGCAAAATGACTCGTGACGAAACAACTTCTTTGGGTCGATATGTAAACATGAAGAAAGAAATGAACAATACGTGCATTTCCATTTCATGGACATCGCTTTCGTGAATACCATATTAATTCTTTTTGATTCATGCGACCGAATGAATTCCTTGCGACGATATGAAAACACGGAAAAAGAAATCGATGATACGTGCAATTTGCATGTCATGGACTTCACAGTTGTGAACTCTTGGATATTGTACTGAAAAGATCCAATGATTAGATTCGTGGCTCAAAACACATCCTGCATGTTCTGGACTTTAGAATCAATGAGGCACAGACTTATTTAGCCACAACAGAATGCAACAGAATCCTTAATTACCATCATGGTACCAATCAAAAAGAATCCTAAAGCAACTAGATGCAAGGACCACAGTACTATCAGTCTCATTACACATGCATCAAAGCTTATTATTAGAATCCTAACAACGAGGATTCAAGCAAAAACAGATGAAATACATGCCAGGTCACTGAGAGTAATAACAGAATGAAGCTGAAAGGAGTACAATTAGTACAAGCAAATGAGATGATGATGCAATGGGTCATAAGTGTAGTGGTTTTTGCTGATTTTTACAGGCCAGCAACGATTGCAGTATTTTTGCTAACTGGATAGGTAAGCTAGCAATCAAGATTCATTTTTGCTCTTTATCTGCTTTAACTAAAATGCTCAATCTGCCACACTGTGTGTACAGCGGTTTATTATTGCTCAAAATAGAATACATAAAAACTTAATTGGCAAATACTAATCCTACTCTAGCAGCATACTACAACAGCTACAGCAATTGATGCAACATTTAAAAACCTGCTATCCTGCTCAGTTTAACCACGATCAAAGTGCACGGCCCTCAGCAAAGGATAAGCAACGTCTATTAAAACTCTCGACTAATAGACGTCTCTTCAACAAACAGACTTTAAAACTCTCCGGGAAGCAAAGCTGATTGCATGCACCAAATTCTCAGCATAATACTATCAAGTACTGAACTACGACATTGACAGATTCTACAGCGCAATAAAATGTCAACTATGTTGATTGCTGCTTATCGCAGCATTGCCGATGCTTTGCTATGCAGAGCAAGTTCACACTGGCTTGAAGACAAATTGACCATGAAATGAATTGCATGAATTGCAGTTATGTGGAGGTAAAGACTAGCAATTCGCCACAGACAATAAAACAGACTTTGACGACATAATTATGACTAACGCGAGCATAATGTTCAACAGGACACATTTTTCACAAGACAAACACAGAGAAGAAGCAATTGATATTAGAATGTGACAGACACACATCACCCAACATAATTATATTTATTATTACCTGCCTCGGCCATTAACTACACTGTCGATTCAAAAACAAGAACAGTAGATTCAAACTGTTCTGCTACATATAAAATCTTGTAAACATAATTGTGAATAGTAAATCACAATGTTTAAATCAATTCACAATTTATGCTTGCTTCCTCTGCACAATCTGCACATCAAGTGAATGCAGCAAATCTCAATCAACAGTCAGACACGAATGGCAAAAGATATTTGATGTTAGTACAATGATAGAAATCCATGCTGCAGACACGAGATAATAAATGACCGTGATGACACATCACTTTCATAATATGCCGTTACATTGGAGTAAGAATGTGTTCACCAACACGAAACACTTCACTTAACCTCACATCACCATTACCATTACATGCCTTCCCATTCAATTCAAAGGCATTTGACTACAATCCTTAAACAATAGGTCTACGATAGCTTAGATATTTCGAAAAACTCTAGACAGAATATTCATTGATTGGCTGACATTTGGGTCATTGACACATATATAAAGAACATGATCTCTGATTTGAGATTGGGCATCTTGAAATCGCTAATCTAGTAAATTGTAGCGATGGTAAGCACCGTTACAATCGTCTAGCACAGAAAGTCAAATGAACTGATGACATATCAAATCTAACTACGAAGCAACAAAGCAACACAGTTGAACTCGGCTTAAAGAAAATACATCTCAACAGACGTCCAAATTCAGCTAAACTACAGCAAATAATATCGCAGTTATTATGCAAATATCGTCCACAAACGAAAACGATGACGGTTACACAGTGTAGTATTTCTTTTCAGGTAGAACAGAAGATTCGAAGTAGGAGAGACAGAGAGGAAGACCAATTGCAAAATAGTTTGGAACCCGGTTGCATTACATGAACAGAACCCATCTCATCACCTGCACTTTTGTTTTGTAATATATAAGTCTAAACTGAAATGACATCCATGAATTGGATACACCGACAGTTAGACAGTATAGCGGCCATATAATGCACTACTTATCTATAAATTAGTAATCATGGATGCTACATAGACGGAACAAGCAAACACACCTGCATCTTTCTCCAACAAAACAGTATCAGCTGCCAGTTGTACAAGAATTTCGATGCAATGAAAGCAGCCATTTTATTACAACTGTTCAACAGTGCTGCTTCCTCACTGGTCAAGAAATTCGAGCCATATACTTTAAACGTAACATGAATCAGCAAACTAACGTGGATTGCTCAACAAGTGCTGAAAAGCTACCATGTTTGTTAAGATCAGAATGAGATATAAATAAAGAAGTGCTCACAGAAGTCATGTGTATTGCAACACTGATAAACCTACATTACCTTTACATTACCATCAAGCCAAAAATTTGCAGTGATGTAATTTTTGCTGCAACATAGAACCAAGCAGGCAACCAGCATTTAAGATCACGTAAAGTACAACATTTTTTTAGACAAAAAAGAAGAAAAAACGACAGTGGATATGACTTCAGCACAGAGGTATTGTGCTGAATGAGGATCACTACGCTCACAAAAGCTGCCACAAAGATATGAAAAACGCTAGTATATATATTCACACAAGAAAAGCAATCCGTTTTTACAGCAAGCATCTGTTCCCCAAATACTTTAAAAAAATACATCATAGAGGGAATGAAAAATAAAATTGTGCCATGGAACTTATTTAGGAAACTGACCTTTCCTGTGCCAAAAATCCCTATATGTGAAATATAAATGCAATTTCTTAAAAATTAGCCCTCATAAAAATCAACAAATTAATCGTCAAATGAAATCGTTTAACGGACAAAAACCAAACATAAAGGAAGACAAAAAGGGCTTTTACAAGGTCATCACCACTCGCCATCAACCATTCGTAGAGTCCTCCACATTTGCCTACAGTCAAACTCGACAGCCCAGAAACTCTTGAGCCATCATAAAAAAACGCTAAAATCGACGATCAACAAATATTCTCGATAAGTGGACCACTACGATAAATTAATTAACTCTGAATCGCTTGCCTCAATGCACAACACTATGTACAAACGTCATCTGACTCGCTCGCATTTGCTCTTATTTGCTCGTTCGACCGCGTTTTTGTCGTGCGCTTCTATACTTCAGTTGAGCTCTTTGGCCGATCTCTTCCTCGCCGTTGAGCCAAACGAGACGCTCCAACCGGTGCGAGAAGCGGAGCAACAGCACTGTTGTTATTTATCGCTTTAAATGTCGCTTTCATAGCTCCCTGTTCAAAAAACAATACAGATGCCAGTGTGAGCACTGAGCATATGCCTGAAATGAGCATAATCGTAAACTCCTGATTTCTAAAGCACCTCTAGAAAGCCAAGTGCGGGGCATTGACTTATTCACAAGTACTGCGTTGAGTCAAAAGGGTTGTCCGTAGGAGTAGTCCATTGTGGTCCGGGTCGAGTTTCCGTAGGATCAGAGGGATGGAAACAGCTACTAGGGTGGGTGTCTTCTAAGCCGTAAATTGGAGGGTGGAGTATCAGATGAGACAGGGTAAGATTTCTTGAAAAGCATAAGCATTATTCTGAGTGTGTGCCAAAGTAATAGAAATACAAATCAGTTCTGGTAGAAAATAAAATGTTAGTCATCACAGCGTGCTATGTTAATAGCCTTCATAACTAAACAACTTCTTGTTAAACAGAATGTAAATCAGGAGCACGCAAACAAGTACATCTTCAAAATTTTCCCTTTCCAAATAATTAAAGAAGCATAAAGTTGCATAGACTTGTGATATACGTCAACAATGCTAACTTAGGCAAACAGTGAAACTAGTTGATCTCTAAGCACGTCGAAGTCAATTGATGAATGCAGTGTGTCTTCCTTACCTTAACGAGCTGTGCATCCTGCAAGCAGAGCCTCAGCTGCGGCAGCTGTTCGCGGCTGGCGACCCATCGATGTGCGAGAACCTGTTGAAGAGTGATGCGGTGGTGAGGGTCGACGTGCAACATCCTCGCGACAAGATCCTTCGCCAGAGGTGAAACCGAATCCCAGTTGCCTCCGGTCAGCGGGAACTTGCCCTCCCCAATGCGAACGAGAATGTCGCCCGGAGTGTCGTTTGGACCGTTTGCAAATGGCGTGTGGCTAAATAAACACAGAGGAAGTCAAGTAAAGAAATTGTAATGTAAATTCACACATAACATCTAGGGTTTGAATAGAACATAAATCTTATGACAAGTCAGTAATTAAAGTTGCTTAAAAGATTTGTTTTGAAGGACGTAAAGCAGGAAACAATGCAGATGACATCGGAGAGAATGTAAAGTGTAGCACCAATAGTGGTTCAGTTTACAACAATCACAGAATTTACAGGTAGCATTGATAGCTGCAGGAAATCTGATGGATGGATCCAAATTTGAACAGGGCCTACGACAACAGAAGCCGTTGCCCCGGACAGAAATTCGTTTGTTTGGCATAATACAGCACATTAAACACTTTTTTTCTTCAGTTAATCTGGCCCGATTTAATAGCTTCAACAAATTACTCTGCTTTTTTCGTAAAAATACTCCATTGTGGGCGTTCACCGACCTAAAGACAATCAGAGCAAAACAGTCTGCCACATTCCCCAGCCCGCAAGTGCTTGACATCTGTTTCTGCCTGCCAAATCCATCTTGCTTAGTCATAACTACTTCCAATTCCTTTCTTATTATTTGATACTGCAAAAGTAGGTATCGAAATTAGTGTTTTATTTAACATACAGACTACATTTTGATAAGAATAGCACTGCAGCACTTTTGAACAATGCACCTGAAAGGTCAATTATATCGACAGTTTGTTACTTATTGATTGATTTATTACGATACATAAGCAAAAATTCATTTGTAGGAGAGTGGTATTACCCTGCAAGCATTGTGTATAGCAGAACCCCTAGACTCCATACATCACAGGCTTCATCATATCCCTGCTTCTTCAAAACCTAAAATATCCATCACAACATTAGCATAATCAATGATTAATCATTTCACTCATTCATCCATCCATTCATCCATTTCAAATGTAATTCAGGATACATATATACATCCAATTTGTGCTTTTCCTGTAATCAGTCTTGCAACATATCTCTCAGGAAGGTCGTCAACAGCTGAAAATCTTCCTCAGCTTTTGTACATAGATTTCAACAAAAGGTTACCTTTTGTATTGAAGTTTAATCACTCATGTAAAAGGTTCCATAGGATGCAACAATTTACAAATACTTCATTTTTCTTGCACATCACATAATCAGATAATTGTTTCAATCAAAATCACAAGAAATCATAATCTAAAGTGAAATTCAGGTACAACATAGTAATAATGAATGTAATGAACTTCAACAGATCTCTTGTTATAATTTACACAGTATCAAACAATCATTTTTAAGTAAAATCCATTTTGAAAAATTCAGCAAAAGAAGTGTTGTTGAGATGCGATAATAAACCTGGGAAAGTGATAGGAGTACAAACCTCTGGAGCAACAAAGTTGGCCGTGTAGCATGGAGTCATGAGGAGACCGTTCTCAGCACGCAGCTGCTTTGCAAACCCGAAATCACAGATACGCAGACTTCCTGGTGAGCCACTGTCATCAGCGTAGAGTATATTGGACGGTTTCAGATCTCTGTGTACCACCTGCCAACCACATACAACAACAAAACAACTGAAAAAACACAAATTCAAACAAAGAACCAAAAACCCAGAGTTAAGAAACAACCATCTACAAGTCAAATTCAATCAAATAATTCATGCATTCATTCAAATTTCATATGGCGCCTATTCAAAGTGACCGCTCACAGGCATTCCCGACCCCAGCAAGGACAGTTTTGCGGTACACAGAGGAATCAGAGTGGACACTGAGAGACAAGCGCAGCGCCACAATAGCTGAATGCATGTATGTAAGTTACAGCGCATGTCCTGCTAAATTGTCTTTCTACAGTTATATCAAACAACTTGGTCTTATTACCAATGGCAATTTAGCACAAGTCTGCTGGTTTAAATGCTGGAACAGTCTTCCAATCCACCATCAGATCAGATTGACTGAATTAAGTTAGAATCAGGCTTTGATTTTAAGAAATCAACTGCTAAGGACTGTCTCGCTAGTTAGCTCTGTCGTGTGCCCTTGTAGACTAGTTCCATGGCAGCATTATTGCACCATACAAACTGTTGCTACAATCACAATATATTTAAGACACACACAGTTCACAGCAAGGCAGTTCGAGTGCATAGACAACTTGGTATCTCTACCAATTGACGTGAATTGCAATTTAAGTAAAAGCACAAGTGTAAAATCTAAGAGGTTGATTTAATTAAATAAGATGCTTAAAACAACAATTTCTTATGATTTGTCTGTTCTATGAATTGTCACCGTTCAACACTTACTCCTTTCGTGTGCAGATAGTGAACAGTTTTCGCCAGCGTCTCGAGAACTGCACTCGCCTCTCGCTCGGAAAAGAATTTCTGCCGGAGAATCTTGTCAAGCAGTTCACCACCACGCAGCAACTCCGTTACGATGTATACTTTATCTTTCGTATCGTATACCTGCATAATGGCATACAAGTCAATATTGTAATGCCGAGAGGTCAATAGTAATTTAATGAAAAATTACAATAATGAAACTGAAAAGTTATGCAACAGCAATCTTACATCAGAAAATACTTTGAAGGCAACAGAAGAGAAAGCAAATCAATCAATGTGGCAGAATGTATTGGGTATTATGTTCAGCAACAACACAAAATGGTCTAAAAGTGGCTTACGATCATTGTATTGTGTTGTATATGACCATTTGTAAAGTGCTTCTCGCAGCAAGAGCCTTTCAGATGCGCTCCCAGTGCGTTCAACTGCGAGAGAAAAGGCAGGTTTTTAGACGAGAGAAAGACAAGGAAAGACTACCAGAGAGAATGACAGGAGCGAACTGATGGGTGAAGTCGATTCCATAGGGAGGGACCGATACAGGCAAATGATCTGGATTGAGCCATGGTTGTCCTGACTCAGGGACAAAGAGATCGAGGCATCAGAGGATGACCCAAGAGGACACAGCAAAGTAGCAGAAGGAGGAACAAAGTATAAGATCACACAATATACTTCAAAGCAATACCCAATTGAGACTTCATGACCAAAATCAGGACTTTGAACAACTCCACTGTCTTCCACTCTTGGCTCATATACAATTTAGTCATAAATGCAGAAATATGGCAGAATTGAGTAAGGCGGGAAATGAGCCTAGCAGCAGCATCGAGTACAGACTGCAGAGGAGCTAGCTGAACCTTAGAAAGCCAACAAGGACAGAATTGACAGTTACAACATGCCAGGTTATTAGATACATAAACTAAACGCTAAATAAATGATAATAAAATAAAATATAATCCATCCTTTTGAGTTTTTATAAATAATATCCATTTATTCGTTTCAAGAATTTATATGCTATCCCTTCAAGAAGCCCACTCAAGAGACACTCCCAGTCTAACACAATGATTAAGGAGCCTCTTAACACTGGCCAGTCAACCCTATGTAACAGGCATATCTTCAAAGGGAGACTAATCCAGACAGATGGATCCACAACTGAGAAATCACGGCACAGATAGGTTGAGGTTCCAACATGAGGGACCCAAAGCTCCCTGCTAGATGCAGAGCAAAGGGTTTTGTGAGCTAGCACAACATATACTAATATCACAACATGGCGACTTTAACATAACAATATCAAAAATCAATATTTTAATAATTATACTTTGATAAACCAATGCAGCGGGCCATTGATGTGTTAAAGCAGTCGATTATTTTATCACACACTCATTTTTAAAAATGTTTTAAAGCTGTACCGCTTTCAGCAACAAAAGAATGTGAATAGAATAAGACGTTAAGTTGAACTCACATCTTGTAAGGAGACGATGTTTGGATGTTCACTATACCTAAGCAGCAGTTCAACTTCTTCGAATGGATCGTGTTTTGATTTGTCAATGATCTTCGTGCATGAAACAATGACAGAAAGAACAGATTTAATCCAATCATCTGATGCTCATCCAATTCACTTATTCATTGTGTATTATGACAACACAGTCAATACACTAGCTCATCAAATTAACTTCCATGGCTCAACATCATTTCAAAAGGAAATAATTTTTAATTAGAAAAGTGCCACAAAGAAAAGTAAATACAAAACAACTGTTCAATTCAATATATGAATGTCTTAACGAAGCCCTCCTTGCAACGTTCTGTGCACATAGGACAGAACATCTATAGCACAGAGAAATTGCAAGCTAAGCACTTTGCTCAAGATCCATCTATACCTAACAAAACAACCTTTGGTGAGGTTAAAAACCTCAGTCTCCTCATTACAGAAATGCATAAGCCCTCAACCAATCAGCCCCCATTATACATCAACTACTAAATTACTAAAATATTAATTAGTTACAATGTTGTCACATATGCCATGAATATAATTATGCAACAAATTAAGCAAAGTTAGAAAGAAACTTAACAACATACATTTTGTATAGGAGTCATCACAAAAATAGAAAATTAGATATGTTGATAATATATATATATATATATATATATATATATATTCATTCAGTTACAGTTGTATTTCTTTCTGTCATTTTAATGTCATGGCACAATTTACACCAAAATAAAATCTTCATCCTGCAGGTGCAGACTTTACACGCGTCTCCATTCAGAGCTGTGGCGAAGTCTAATCTACATTGTCCTTATTAATTCTACATTATAAATGCCAAGGTCAATCTTTTACCTTGACAGCGAATACATGACCGGTGGCCCTGTGAGAGCACTTTCGACAGATCGAGTATGAACCAGATCCCAGTTCCTGTAGACATTAAAAATACCAACAGACAACATCCATTACCAATGTATATGTACAATGCACGCATGTACTTGCGTCTAGTGCATTAAAAATATCAGCACTATACAAGTTGCGGTTTAGACGGATTGGATTTCGTGAAGTAAGCAAGCAGCAGCTTCTGAAGATTTTGGAATGTTTCAATATAACAAATTCCAATCACGTATACATATAAAGTCAATGCAAATTGCTGAGATGATTGTAAAATGTAAAATTCAAAAGAAGACAAGTACTAACCTCATTCAGTTCATAGTCATCTGTAAGTGCTTTGCTTTTGACACCAGGCAACTAAACACAAATGACAGAACACAACAATATTAAAGAATGGGAAACACAACACACTAAAGAGCTCACACAGAGACATTGCAGTTATTCACAAATGCAAATCCCAGTTGAGAAGCTAATTTCCAACTTGTGCATGTAAACACTCTAGTGCTTGCCCTTTGCATTCGTGCAACATTGTATTTTATTCATTTCATTCGTAATGTTAATGTCAGAATAGTTTATGTTCCTGTCAAAATAACATGTATACTGGCCCTCAAAATTCATCCATTCAAGTTCCAGTTGAGAAGATTTTTAACAACTGTTTCAAACTTCCTCAAAGAAAAGTATTGAACATGCACACTTAAGACCTCACAACTACAGAAAAATTCTTTCAATAGCAAAGAAAAAAAAATTGGTTTTATTCACAAAGTATAATATGCCATAGAAACAACAACAACAAAGCTAAGAAATCAACCAAATTCATCTGTCTAATATATATATATATGGTAAGATTGCAATCTGAATGAAAACTTACATTGGCGATACTACGGCCGTCAGTTGCTGTTCGTGCAGACGACAGGATGTCATGCGAGACGATCGGAGCAATGTAGCTGAAGCCACGAAATAACTCATGCGCCGTTGCACTAGGTGGCGCTCCAGGAGAATCTATAACAGCACATATACAAGAACCACTAAAAGTACGGTCGTGGATGAATGTGCTGTTATAGAAAATTGAATGCAACACAGTCTTAAGATTTATTTGTGTTGTAAATGTCAATGACAACTTAAGTAATTGTTAATACAGGTCTGACAAGACTGAAGCTGTAATCAATGCTGCTAAAAATCAATAGAATTTAAGTTGCAGCTGTGATCTTTAATTGGAACAACAAGTGAGCCAACAGGGCTGTTGGTCATGCAACCACTTCATTACGAATGGACTTAAACTGAACAGAGCACACATAGACTAAATGATTACCTATATATATATTGCATCCATATAGTCTTTCATTGGATATGTATAGACTTACGAAATTTGACATGTATATTTAGTTAATTAAGAAATGAGCTGCAGGTATATAAAGTATGTACACTGTTAGTCAATACATCGATGGTCGTTGGGGTCCTGAGGGAGTGCCGGGCTAAAGGGTCAACAGTCGGCAATGAATGGTACAAAAGCAGAAGGAAGGACTGGTCAGGGCTTGATTGGTGATTCAAAGTCAAACAGTCTACATGCTTGCTACAGAAGGTCATCAATGCAAATGAAAATGCAACGACGCTGTGCGAAACAACTGCTGAGAAGCAAATGTAGCAATGCTGCTAGACAACAACCATGGCACGTCAACTGACAACCGAATATGTTCTTGGCAAGATGTAAATGGCGGTTCAAGTGCAAACGAGACGTCACAACTGGAATGCGGTCGATGTCGCAACCACCGATGCAAGATCAATATTACGAGAAGACATAAAACTTTGAACTAAGGAGCAATGAAGCACCAATCCCAACCAGCAGATGAGAAAGCCAACAGAAATTCCTTCACACCGGAAACTGCCACCATGCCGATGGAACTGCCAGTTTTCAATGCGCCGTTAGGGTGTGGGCGGGGGGGGTCTAGGGAAAGAAAGGGCTATTGATCGATACGTTTGACTGTTAGATAAATTTGTTACAGTTTTTATCTCAATTGACGAGTTCTTTAAAATCTCTGTTTATAACAAGTTTATGCTTTGGGTTGTTGTGGCTCAGCCTGGTTCGTTCCTCAGATATCTATATCCTTTGCTTGTTCCCATAATATGCTCAATCTTATCAATAGCTCCTGCACTAATAATCAATCACTGAAATATGATCGTATTCACTCAAAGCTGCAAGCTTATCCAACAGTACAACCAGTACCTCACATAGAAAGTAGCAGTTATGCGCAATATATTTTATGGCGTCCTTGTGGCCTAACACATCTGATCTCACTTCGCGCAGAGATGAACGTTTATTGATATCTATATTTAGAGACTTTGGACTTGTATTCACTTGTATTCAGAGCCTGTAGTTCAGAAATAAACAATTATTGTGCTACTGCCAACGAGATAATTATATTGATTCATGCAATTCTTTAAGACTTAAAACAGATGGCACGAGAGGATAGGGCGTCTTGTGTAATGTATTTTCGGGCTTACACAATAATGTCAATTTCACGGATGAATTTCTCAGTCATGTCGATCAATTTCAGTTGCCTTAAGTCGTACTCTTCGACAACTGGGAGCTAAGGCAGTAGTACACTGTGACAACTGGGGGATAAGAACATCAGCATGGAAAGCATGGAATGCGTATCCAGTGGTGACTGAAGCTTTTCTCAATCTCAACAATGCTGACGACTGTTTCTCCAATGCAATCATTTCAGTGTTGGAGCGCTTTGTTATTGTCATGTACGACAGGACAAGTGAATGCACAGATCTGAATTCAACATCTATGCATCTTTTCACCAAGAAATCTCGATCATTAGAATCGCTTTCACCAACATGCGATTCCTTCATTCAACATGTGAAAAGGTCCATGCTTCAAGCAGCTCATTGCTGGTGTCGCCGTCTCCACTAGGAACCAGTGTTACCAAATCTTCTTGATTGAGGATGGACAAAATATGGTAACATTTTGGACGACTATTTCGCAGGTTTAAAAAATCACCCACAAGCTGATTCATTGTGCATGTCAGAAAAGATGCTTTGCAAAGTGCAAATGTGTAAAGGCTAATCTTGTATGCACATCACTGTCAGTGTGATGTTGAATGTGTTAGACAGCAAATTATGAGCTGACAATATTATTAACCTTATTTAGGAACTATATTGTAACTGTATTGTGTATACCGGTTTTCTCTTGCATGCACTTCATACTGGATTGCCGGAATTGTAAGGTTTAGTTTAATCATAGAATTAATCGAATTCTTCATACCATTACACCTTAGTTATGTTTATATTTCCTTACTGAACATTGTATTGCCATGCTCAACTGTTGTGTGCTATCATTCTTACTGTCGTTAAAGTCACAACTCCTGGGAGCGCTTCTGAAAGGCTCTTGCTGCAAGAGGCGCTTTATAAATGGTCAGATACAATACAATGCAACATTATTATTGTTATTTATATTACTGCATCTATTATTAGCAATTCGTATATCAATATTGGGATTTGTGGATATATCCACTTGCCCATGCAGTTGCTCATGCTTCTGTTACAGTATTATTTCATGACATACTTATCAATATTTATATCGATTCATGTAATTCTTTCAGACTTAAAACAATGATTTATGATTATAAATTGGAACTGGAAATTATATAATAAAAGCTGCAACGAGGTCTAACCCCATAAAATATTTGCCAAGCTCTGTTTGTATTTAAATGCTTGCGTATGTTTGAAAATGGTAAATGTTCAATACAAAAATTTTTTCTTCAAATTCCCAGAATGTGGGCCTAGCAGATTTTCAACCTGGTTCCTTCCTGATTCTACATATGCATTTTTTTTATTGACTTCTCGCAAAGCTGCCAGCTTCTAAGACAGTTGAACCTGTACTAATCAGAAAGCTGTAGTAATGCTGCGAGAAACTAAAAGTTCCCCACTTTCTTTGACGACACCCCGTCCAATAAAATTCTGCAGAACTGTGTGCACACGCGCTGTGGATGAAGCTTGTAAGTGCATGTGGAATATGTGTTTTTGAGTCGCTGTCACCTGACCGAATTGGCTCAATGCCAGGACATGGTGACAACGGCAACAGCGGAGCGTGTCCTAGAACCACATAAAAGGATCCTTGAAATGCCCAAACGGGGCCGACGACCAGAATAAGCATCGGGAAGAAGTTGCGCTGGATGAATTGCAGTGCCGTATGGCGAAATTGTTAGGTTGGAGCCTGTAGACGATGAAAAAAACCGTCTTCGTTAAGTCTGTCCAATTTCGAAGGAAGAATTGGAATTCTGTGTCGTAGAGTTCTGAACAGGCCCCTTGTGATTTGTTCATGTAGAAGGACTGTAGTCCTTCATGGATTGTTGCGAGTTGATATTTAGTGCTAGTGAAGAAACCGACAGAGCCACAGAAAGGTCTGTCATACATCGAGTGTATAATTGACAAGATATCATTGAAAACTCAACAAGTCCTAAAGTTATAGATACTTGCCTTCCATCCCTTTTCTATTATTTTAAGAATTGCATTCTATCAATGGACTGTTTTTGTCAAAGGTACGCCAGTAAATGGTATGAAGCCTCGTGTGAATGAATTAATCTTTTGGATGTTTAAATAGATAGTGCTAGTAGTTTAGAGCGTATTTATTTTGCTTTTGGATAATAAAACATAAATTGAAAATTGAAGAGACCTGTGTTCCTGCTACCACAGCTAGTGAGGTAAGGGAATTCGATACAGAGTTAACATGGACCGTCTGTTCTTTTAATCTTGGTAATAGAAATGTAATAGACACTTTGAGTTTGATTCAAACTATTTACATAACTGTTGCGAACTTTCTACACTCATATTCGTTAGAATGCTTTATGATGAGCGACGTTGGTTTGAAGACATTGTTAAACCGAAGTTGTTTTCACTTAAGAATTGTCGACCGTTGAGTAACCTAACCTTTGCTGTAACTCGGGACCTACCTGGATAAAATAATGATAGCCATAATCTTTCCGACTTACAACAATATGCATATTTTTTTTATTGCCTTCTCGCAAAGCAGCCAGCTTATCATACAGTTGAATCAGTACTAATCAGAAAGCTGCAGTAATGTACCATATATTTTTGGCATCCTTGTGGTAATGTTGCTTTGCGAATGGCTAGATCAGTCCCTAAACACCAAGTCTACAAGCTGTTCTACGACAACTACTTCACAAACATCGACCTTATTGTGTGTCTTGCAAAAGATGGCATTCAAAGTTTGGACACCGTTAGACAAAGAAGACTGTTAGACACGGTTTGAGGGGTCGCCCATCTAAGAAGGTAATGCGTAAAATAGGCAGGGGCACATCATCGGAACGCATGACCTAAGTTGATGGCGTTGTTGTAACGTCTGTTTGTTGGTTCGACAACAAGTGCGTCAACTTAGCATCGACATTTGTTGGTACTGAACCAATTGGAAAGGCAAAGTGACAAGAGAAATTGGCAACTGACAAATCAGAAAATTCGGGGCCAGACAATTCGGCGCTGTATGCGCGGGCCGTTTTATGACGAACATCAAACGGACGTAGTTACATGTTACAATCAAAAGGGCTACGTACGGTCGATACAAATAAAGGGAACATCAAAAAGGCTTGATACGAAGTTCAGCCACGCGATGACTATAAGGAATTACTGCACCTAGCTCTTTTGTTCCTAGGTGCACCAGATGATCATCCACGAAACATCCTAGCGCCAGGGGCATTCCACAGAGCTAGGTGTATGGCGAAGTTAATTTACTGCCTGAAAATTTATCTTTTCCGCTCTCAGTTTCATCTAACACTTCGCGAACTAGCGGGTCTTCGTGATTTTAACATTTTCGTTGTTCAGATCTACCTGAAGGCATTGTACCGCTGTCAGTGTCCTGTCTTGGCTCCATTGAATGACCTAGAGTTGATGAAGCAATACTATAATCCCAGGCTTCGGTGTGGGAGGAAAAGAAAGTGGACAAAGGTTTACAGTGGTCCCATCTTGATCATACAAGTTGTCAGTCCAGTGTTGAATCGCATCCAGAGAAGTTCTCGACCTGTGGCCATGGTGGTACATGTCGACAAGCTGAAGACTTTTCATGGTGACCATCCGAAGAGCTGGTTACAGTGAGAAGAGGACAGTTATTTCTCAAACGATATCGACCTTGACAGCTTGTGCAGTCATTTTTCTGTATTGACAGAGAGATTCGCGGAACTTCCAGCGCACATAGAAGACGCCGTCGAAAGTCCCAGTTGACAAGGTGGTAGGCATCCTAAACGGATGTCCCGTCAGTAAAATGTCAAGTGACGCATTTTACGTTTCTTAGCACAATATACTTTTTGTTGCTATGCATCTTGCAGCAGGTTGTCACTTAAGACCATCACACCTTTATACCCACCAATATGATTGTGAATGATATTTTGGATGGAGAATGGGAGAAAAAATATTCATGCAATAGAGGGTTAACAATAGCTCCCGAACTAACATCCAATCACTGAATCTGAATTATAATTGCCTTCTCGCAAAGCTGCCAACTTCTCATACAGTTCAACCAGTACTAATCAGAAAGCTGCAGTAATGCACAATATATTTTTGGCGTCTTTGTGGCCTAATACATCTGATCTCATTTCGCGCAGAGATGAACGTTTATTGATGTCTATATAGAGACACTTTGGACTTGTATGCACTTGTATTCAGAGCCTGTAGTTAAGAAATAAAAACTTATTGTGCTACCAACGAGATGTCATGTGTGAATTTTGTGTGTGGAAATCTTCTTTTGGTAAACATAAGTCTTACATTTTAACAGATTGGCTTCATAAAATTACTCGTTTATAGTCGTTCTGTATGTTATGCAACTATTTAGAAAACTTTGTGTAATTTAAACAGTCATTTTGAAAATTTTATTACTGCTCGGTATCTTTGGAGATATCTACATGCCCATGCAGTTGCTCATGCTTCATAATACAGTATTAGTTCAGTACATAGGCCTACTTGTCAATATTTACATCGATTCATGTAATTTTTTCAGACTTACAACAGATGGCACGAGAGGGGCGGATCCCGATATGTGTTTTGCGAGAAATGTACTCACTCATGCAAAGTGCAACGCGGCTTGTCAATGCACCAAAGGAGGGCCCATCCGTCGGAGTATCATGAGCAACATCAAGTGGCGGGGGAGCTTATCTGACCGGACCTGTGGACTCGTTCCATGCACGGTCGCAGATGTTCAGTACTAAGTGTGTGGGGGCGAAAACCTAAATGACAAACAGAAATGACTTATTATACGCGTAGAAGTTCTGCCTCTGCAGGACCTGTCATTTATGCCGATGGTGATTTGCGAGAAGTGTACTCGCTCGTTCAAAGGGCAACGCTGTTGGTCGCTTCATCAAAGGCAAGCCCATCCGTCGGACTATCATACGCAACATCAAGTAGCACCAAGAGTGAAAGCACGGTGGATCTCCGAAGAGTCGAGACGTATGGCGGCACACGAGGCTTCCCTTCTTCTCACAGGTGTACAGCCCGTCGGCATAAACAATCTTTTGTATGAGAAGTTCAACAGTAGATCCTATGAGGGCATGAAGGGCGAAAGGTGGAAGGAAGCCTACAGAAAGTATGTCACCGACCTCTTGTTATGTCACATAATCTTGTGGGCAAAGTTTCGACTCCTGATTGTTCTCAAGGTGAGGTACCAGTTCGTCTGGGCCTTAATCTATGGAAGGTCGAGATGCTAGCTTGCATAAAGGACCTGATAGGGAAAAGGGGAAACCCGGGTGAGGGGCCTCTCTGGGACTCCTTGCAGGGGGCGTGTGCCGGTTTGAGTGGCGATTCCGAAGACCTAACGGTCAAAACGTGTCTTGATCTTCATGCTGAGCAACTAGTTAATCTTCTCGCTCCTAAGAGAACACATAAACGGCGACCTAAGAAGGCACCCCAAAAGGGGGGGCCATCGTTTCGCCAAGCCTGGCCCGGCCAAGCCTGGTGATGAAGCCGGTAGTTCCTCCGTGACGACATATGGAGCCCGCGCTCCATCTAAACGGCCTCGAAAGCCTAACCCGAACCGCATTGCTCGCACTCAGGCATATGGCCGGGCTCAGGCGGCTTTCAGGAAGAACCGGAAGAGGTGTGCCGATATGGTTCTTGAGGGAAAATGGGGGGAGGAGGCAACAACGTTGGGACTAGAGGAGCAGGAGGCTTTCTGGAGGCCACTGCTAGCAGAACCCTCTACGACTGATGACCGCCCGGTTCGCAGTGTACCTGAGGACTGGCAAATTGTTGATCCTGTTTCCGTTGAGGAGGTTAGGAAAGCATTGCATGATTCAGAGGAAAGTGCGCCGGGAACCGATGGCATCACTCTGAAGGATTTGAAATCTGTTTCACCGTCTATGTTGGCTGTTGCGTTCAACATGTGGCTCCTGGCGGGATGTGCTCCCGACAAGTTCGTCACTGATCCCGAAGGGTGGTGACCTGAAGAACCCGGCAAATTACAGGCCGATCACCACGGCCTTGCGTGTGATGTGGGTTTTTCATAAGGTCTTAGCGTCTCGCTCGACAATCCGGACTTCTCTGAGACTTGATGTCGATCGAAAGGCCAAGTGCTGGGTTGTTAATGCTTCCCTGTTCCTGTTTCTCGAGGACAAGCAGATGAAAACCAACGACCTTGCTGAGTCCAATAAATACCTGGGACTTGGCTGAACCAAGTGGACTCCGGAAGCTTCCTGCAAGAAAAGCTGAACTGGTTGAGCCGCGCTCCTCTGAAACCACAGCAGCGCATGTACATCTTGCGTTGCTACTTGTTACCGAAAATGTGTCGTTGCCTGGTCCTCTGGAGACTAGTTCTGCCGCTCTTGAACAGTATGACCGTACAGTGAAACAGGCAATCCACAGGTGGTTACGTCTACCACGTGAAACAGTGACGGAATACTTTCATGCGTCGGCAGTAGACGGGGGCTTAAGATCCCACGTCTACGTTACGAAATCCCGGTCTTCAAGGACCGTCGGATGGCAAAACTGGTGTCCTCGGTTATGCAATACGTAGCGAACAGTCCTTGTTTCATCGGGGCACAGGTCAGAAAACCGAAAGATGACAAAAGTGGTTGGTCAGACACTGGAAACCGGAAGGGACGTGCGACGGCTCTTGGGAAACCAGCTGCACAAAGCCGTAGATGGTCAGTGTCTTAGAAACCAGAGAGTGACTCCGCATGCTAACGATTGGGTCTGCTGATTGATTGATTGGGTTTAACGGCACTTCAGCACAGAATTGGCTATTTCGTGCCTTAACAAGATTATTGAATATACATCATTATTTTAGACTAAAAACGTTTGGAGGTTAATAAATAGGCACTGCTGACAGGTGGTGATTATTTGGAGGCAGTCCTTGTACAGGGAAATCTACTTGCTACAGGAAAGGTCCTCGAGGGGTAGACGAACCGTGCCTCCGAAGTGTGATGCCATGTGTAATGCGTTCAGTACACTTGCTCACATCTCTCAAAGCTGTACGAGGTCTCACCTGCTGCGGTGTGCTAGGCATGATTCGGTTCTCGGCTACATTGTCATTGGCCGAAGCAAGGGTACACCCTGTAATCTGGGAGCCGGTCATGCCTACTAGGGCCTGTAGGCGAAAGCCTGACTTGGTGGCTGAAGTAAATGGTGTGGTACTAGTTGTAGACGTTACGATTGTAGCGGACCATGTAGGCCTTGTTAATGCTTATGAGCAAAAGGTTGAGTACTACAAGACTGGCGACATTATCAACTGGATTTATAACAAATACCCAGAGGCATGCCATGTGAATTCGGCGTGGTGGAGCATTGGATCGCACTTCCTCTGTGTTTCTCCGACGTCTAAAGGTGAGCGCCAGGGATGAAACCCTGTTGTCGTGTCGAGTGTTAACTTTTACAGCGAACATGTTCAATTTTTTCACGAGATCGACGACGCGTGTGGGCGGGACATCTCGCTGAACTCCATTCTCAGGCGCTGCATTAATGACAGATCATCCACCGTGGCGGCCCCAGAGCTTATAAAATAAATAAATAAATATATATATATATATATATAGTGCATATCTGCAGACAATGTGGACCTCAAGAAAAAAACCGTAGGCAGGCCAAAAATGGCCCGTGGGCCAGGTCTTTGACACCCCTGCTCTAGTGATTCCACATGGGATTTAGACAAGATCTACCCCATGTTTGGCGACAGAACTGGCTGTCTGATTGGATGTCTCGGTGTGTGTCAATAGATCGCTCATTGGTGCCAGGTGGATCCTGGGAGGGATTGTTCTGTCTGTTAAAGCTGGTTGAAGATAGAATAAATAGTCTTATGTAAAAATCTACTGGTTGTAATGTGACCTTTTACTGTATATTGGCAAAAAACCAAATTTAACATAAATATATGTGGATTCCAGTCCGTGGATTTTGTTAGCAAGCAATACGAGAGGGTGTGCAAAGTGACATACCCCAAAAACTTTGTGGGACACCCCTGGTAGACAAAGACTGATTGCATAAAATATGGTTTCTCAGTGGGCGAAACAAGCCTTCTGTAATTTCAATAGTCTAAATCATGTCAGTCTAGCAGTTTTAGATAATGTGTAGTCTTGTTGCATTTCTTTTTATTGGGAAAACATTATGGAAAATCTATTCATAGTAGTACAAGCAATGAAATTATGATGCACTGGGTCAGACATTTTTGAAATGGAAATGCTGCTTCAGTTTACTGTATGGCTATATGATAATATTTTTCTTGCATGAAAGGCATTAGCAGAGCCTGTATGTATGCAATTGCTGATTTCGTACAGGGTGTACCATGAAACGTAGCCCTGCAGAGTTCTTTGCTAATACCGGTATTTTGGTCAAAAGTATGAATTTTGTCGACTGAAGAGCTGAAGAAAACACTGACTTACAGTATTATATGGCGACATCGTGTATTCCAGGGTCGTGATATTCAACAAGCGTAGAAGAGGTGAGACTGCAATAAAACGTCAACTTATGATTTTCTCAACCGTCTTATATTGGAATTGACACAACATAGCGTTGAATGTTCTTCTGAAAGATCTGACGAGTGGCAGTCATCACAAGCAGCTGATTGCTTTGCTGTGCAGGGCAAGTTCACATTGCTTTGCAGACAAACATATCATGAATTGAATTACATGAATTGCAGTTATGTAGAGGTAAAGAATAGCAACTCACAACAGACAATCAAACAGACCTTCAGGACATAATTAGAATTATAATGGATTGCTAATATAATAGCGCTTGAAAAAGCAGTTTAGTCTTGACCGGAAGCAAGGATATTTACTTCATGGTTTCCCCCGCGTTGGCAACATAAACATCAACCAATTGGAATGAAGAAATCGAATGAATGGCAGTTGAAATCAGACACAAGAAAGACAGTCTGCTGACAGATATTATGGAGTAATAAGCTGTGCGGAGAAGATTCGTGAATTTTGGACATGAAGATAATGTTGGGTGACTCTGTTGAATAATTTGCATTTTTGAATAAGTGTTCAACTTTTACAGTCACCATTTGAAAGTTAAATACGTATCAGAGTGCTTTAGTTTAACTTGTAATTTCCCCGACCTGACAAAGAAAACTGCATTTCAGAAGAACTCTTCTGAGATGGCTGTGACAAATGCGAGGAGTTGTCCATTCTACGGCGACCAGTTTCTACTGTGACAGATTTCTTGTGACGGTTTGCGAAGTACAGTCAGTTTTTGCATCGTAATGAGGGACATTAAAAATACTGAAATCTCGGTCGATTAAAATTCGCAGGTTGGATTTAGCGATTCAAATGCTAAAATGATTAAACCAAGTCATACGCTACAGCAGACGACTGATTTTAGTATTGGATACATGAAGTATGGGTCACTGTTCTCATGTCGATTTACCTGGTAGACTTTGGAGATAGCAATGTGGATTTGAGGACAATAGAATCATTTGTTTTGAATTTGCCATTACAAACTTTGCCACGATGCAAAAAGACATAACTTTTAAAGTGTCATTGGTTCATATTATTATCTTATGCCAAAATTTAGTTTTGAATAAATCAGGAAAATCTGTCAAGTGTCCCATCTTACGGTACTTTCCCCGACTTGACATCAGCAAACTGCATTTTAGAAGAACTCTTCTGAGCTGTGTAATGATGTCCTTGGTCCTACCCATACATTCTTACTTTGATATATGTGACCAGTCACAACATAATGAGTCGGAAGTTGCTCAGTTCCGTATATTCAGAGGCGTTAAGAACTTTGATTAGTGACTACTTTTGCACGACCGACGAATGCGACGACAGTGTGGATGTAACGCTTGTGGAAACGTTAATAGTTCTTACTTATTTTTAGTCAAATTTCCTTAATGCTGCTGCTCGATTAATTGCTCACCTTCCTAAGTACTCTCATATATCATCGTTTATGATCAACCAACTACACTGGCTTCCTCTCTCTGCACGCATACGATATAAAGTCCTTTCTCTGGTACTCAATTCCAAAATGGGTCGTGCACCGAAATATCTCAGTGATCTCATTCGTTCTCCTCTTTCTTCATCTTCTCATCGACCTCTCCGTTCTGTGGACAGGTCTGACTCGTTTGTTCCTCGAGCTAGGACCACTATTCCTCAAACTCGATCCTTTACCATCATTGGACTCTCCTTGTGGAATTCTCTACCCTTCACTCTGCGTGAAACTCAGAGGTTGGAGACGTTTCTGTTACGTTGAGGTGTCTCTTCTTAAGACCTATTTTTTCTCTAGAGGTTATCCCACTGAGAGCGCTACTGAATGGCCTCAACTGTGAGAAGCGCTAAAGACATTACTAATTACATTACATTGATTGCCACCTGTGAGTTTCTGATTGGTGGATCAGGCATCGCGTGATATTGACGTGAACCGGAAGTGCCTTGTGATTGGCTACTGACAAGCAGATCGTCAGTCGGACGCCAGCCGTTAACTGAAAAGGACCTCCGCTCATGTCTTAGAGTTGTGAAATTTGACGGCCGTTTCAGACCGAATTCGATGCAAGAATCGTAAATTTTATACCTTTATCAACGGTGGACGACAGCATAGAACTGGTGTCAACTTTTCTCGTCGATGCATTTAAATCAGATTGTTATGTTTGACATTAATTGATCGCTTGGCTAGGAAGAAGAATTCCTGTCAAAATTTAGAGGCTGTGAAGATCCGTGCCTAAAGATTTTTCTGGGAAAAGAGGGAAGTATTAATACACTATTTTCTTTCTAAAGATTGAATCCAAAGAATAGTAATTCGATAGTTGCATAAAATTCCGATAGTCAATAAGCTGAATACGTCAATAAAGAACCTGTATTACGTTGCATTGATACTTTAGGGCGAACGAAATGCCTGCGATAATTACCAGACAATTGTATATAATTCAAATCGCTTTATGTTACACCCAACCGAGTCTGTAGCAATGACTGGAAAATTTAAACTAAGTATATTCTGATAAGTTGTTTAATGTAGAAGGCTTTCGAGACTGGAAAGATGCAACTGACAAGTGCGTAAAACTGGTGAAACATGGAATTTCACACACTCACTAATATGCAATAGCAATGTGGCACGAGTACAAATCTTCCACAACTACTGGCTCTGCTGCTGCTAAACAGTCTGCAGCAAATGTAGCATGTATATGTGACTATTCATGATTTCATCATCCCTTGATTATTATAATACATGTTTTTATTACATGTATTTATGTAGCGCTTTTAATGCCATGCCTAGATTCCCTTGGAGTCATCCAACCCCCCACATCCCACCTCCACGCAGATACCGGTGGTAGGCCTGACAAAGCTCCATTGTATTATTATTATTAATTATTCTGCTCCAGCCGTCCACACATAGAGGATAGAGCAGTCCCACAGCCTCCAAAAGAGTCGCTCGTAGAAATACACTTTATTATGCTGATTAATGATGCGTGTATGCACGGTAATGGAACCGACTTGAACCACCAGAGATTTAATCGTTTCCAGACCCAGTGGCCCACTTAGTGTATATAAGGAACCCCCTGAGATCCCTCTGGGCTCTCAGTCTAAGATTTTGCCAGAGGAAGTGGCGTTCGTTGAAGCCAATCGGAAGCAGAGGAGCGGTCGAACGACGTCGCCCAGCCGGAGGACACGCAAACGCCGACCAAGGAGGAATGTAAAAGGAGGAGAAGGAAGAGATGCGGATTTGCGGAACCACTCCGACCATGTCTTCCTCCCTTGCAAGCAAGCTTGTTGCTGGACAGAATGAACCAGAGTGCGAGGAAATATATTGGCCACCCACCACACGACAATATTTCTACAGCGCCTGGTCAGAATCATCTTCATCTAAGCCTGATGTCCAGCAACAACACGGTTTGTCCCCCCCCCCCCGGTGCACAGGTCGAATGTATGGCCTGGCGCTGAGGGGGGCTCCCGTCACATATAGAAATGAATAGGAATACTTGCTGCATATTGCTGATGCAACTTTGTTCTTCTCAAAAACAAGGCTTGGCATTTAGAGGTAATGATGAGAGTGAAACCAGCCACAATCGTGGCAACTTTAGAGAACTAAAATGTCCTTACCTAAGAGTGATGCTAAAGAAATTGGAGAGATTATCAGACATCATCAAATTCTAAAAACTTCACTTCAGTCCTATGATTAAAAATGAGTTGACTGACATTGCAGCAGGTCAGGCGCGTCGTCCCATATGCACAGAGGCCATTGAATCCGGTGTAATTGCTGTGTTAGTCGATGATTCAAAAGACGTCTCACACAAGGAACAGACGAGCATTCGTATTAGATACTGCCATCCCATTGACTATTCCATACAAGAAGAATTTATTTCTTCGAGTCACGTTACAAATTAAAATGTTGAATTACCTTGTAACAATATTTTAGCTGAGATGAAGTCATTGGACTGATTGATTGATTGGTTGCGTTTAACGGCACTTCAGCACGTTATGGACTATTTCATGCCTTAACATGTCATTGGACAGTGTTATTATGGTGCGTCAGTCATGAGTGGTTGCTATGGTGGCGCTCAGAAGTTATTTAGAGACTTTCATTCAAATGCATTGCATTTGCATTGTCATGCTCACCGACTGAATCGGTACGAGCAGTGAAGTACACAGGGGATTTTTTTACCTGTTGTATCTCTCTTTGTGTTTATAACAAGATGCAAGATACACAAAGTATTTTGCTCCATGCAGAAAGAGAGAGGTCATATTGCACACAAACTTGGGAGACTGAGTGACACATGGTGGACTTGTTGCTATTGAAATATATCACTGTTCTTCGACCGTTTCAGTATATTACATTAATTTGACCATTTTAGAAGTCAGCCATTTTGTTTTGCTTACATTTCAAGACTAGAAAATAAATAACACCATGGCCAGGTATTCCACAGCATTAGCTCTTTGACTGATTATGGAAGAGGATACATAAGCTGACGAAGACAGTGTAGCTGAAGGTCCTGCCGATGATAGTGAAGATGGAGATTATTTGCCTGAAGTTGGTACTGCTTCAGATATCGAAGACCATGTGTCAGAGGAATTCGATGACTCAGAAGATGTCAGTGTGTCTGACGAAGAGCAGGTAAATGAACCATCTACTACACGGAATACAAGAGCAAGAGGTCGTGTAAGAGCTGGTACTGCAAGAGGAATTACAAGAGGTATACGTGGAGCACGCCTTGGTTTTGGTCATGGACGGGGCGAAATTCGAAGCAGGAATTGAGATACCAGCTAGTGAATAGAACACAGGGGTGTTGTTATCTGTGCCCACACAAGGAAAGGAGTTTGCACAATAGCCTTGTTCATGAGGTTACTTTGGTTGCTGCTTATAACAATATTTCTACTCTTAGAAAGAATGACCATTGCAATAATAACATTACAATGCATCATAGCTTTGATATTGCCCAACAGGTGCATTATCCTAGTGACCCATTACAATTACAGCCTGGTCCAATGTACTTCTTGGTACCAAGATAATATGGAATTTTTGGAGTTTGCTGTGAAGCTCTGCCACAGCAAATAAATGATCTGATTGACGAAGGAATGTGTTGAAGTAAGGGATTGAATGCTGTCATTAGTCATTTCATTTTATTTTAAAATGTCTGTAAAAAATCTCATCTTAACTGCAAAACACTACATCATGTATCAATTGCGTCAACAAGAATCTGACCAATGTGTTATAGATAGTGTGAGGTACGGTGGCAGTGTGGTTAGAGCAGTCGGCCTGTAATGCACAGAGTACGGGTTCTATCCCCGTCCAAGGTCGTTACTGTGTATATGGACCTTGAACATTTGTCCTTCACTCACAATTGCTCTGCAATATAACTGCAAGTTTTTCACTAACAAAAGCTCTGCAACACCAAATTTAAGTTGTATTGTAAGGTTAGTGTTGACATTAGACACTATCAATAGATAATTATTGCATATGCTTAGTCTCCCATACTGCAATTATGCCTTTGTTCATCCTCCTGACTCACCTATTAACCTTTACCAGTCATGTGTCCGCTTCCACCGGACAAATTTGGTAATTGACATCACCGGACCTCATCCTGTGTCTAGAGGAGGAAACAAGTACATCCTCACCGCTATCGGCTTGTAATGCACAGAGTACGGGTTCTATCCCCGTCCAAGGTCGTTACTGTGTAAATGGACCTTGAACATTTGTCCTTCACTCACAATTGCTCTGCAATATAACTGCAATATAACTGCAAGTCCTCCAATCACAATACAACTGACATTTGATGTTGCAGAGCTTTTGCAAGGAGGAAAATATTCGCACCTGGACTAGCTATCGCTACAAGTTAGCGTATGGGCGGAGTTTTCAAGTCGAAGTTTCTGGAGTGGAGTTTTTGCGTGTGGTCACTTTACAACCAGTGTTTCTGATTCTTTGCACTCTAATCGAGCCTGGGTTGGAGACGTTTCTGTTACGTTGAGGTGTCCCTGATCTTGTAGCCAATGTTTACGTCGAAGAACGGTATGAGATTGTGTGTGGTGGATAATGATAGAGTATACGCGAGTTTGCGCTGGATTCTTGGATCTTTGCCAGAGAGCAAACTTTCCATTTTTCGCTGATACATTATGTCGGTGCTGTTCTGTTCGTTACTAGCAACTGCTAGATGTGGAGTGGTTGATTTGCTGTCGTATGGTCTATCCTTGACTGCAAAGTCTACTCCGATGTGACTATGTGCTTGTTTTAGTTGTTATTTGCAGAGTTGGTTTGGAACTGACCAACCTACGACGCTGCTGGACGTCGTGATCGTTGCAACGAAACTCGTGTGCAGACAGAGAATATTCGCTGCAACTATGATGTGTTTGTGTGTGATTTATGTGAACTTGAAATAATAAAGAGAATATGTTGTGCTGTTGTGGTAAGTTGTGTGACTTTTTTTATTGGGAAACAGCTGGGTAGTGCTTTCTCCCAAGAACCTAAGTAGGTAGGTTAGAGGATAGGCCCATGGGTATGGGAGGGTCCATGATACACTGTAAAAACAGTGTTTAGGCTATAAACACGTGTAGGTCTAAACATGTTTAGGAAATACACATTATCGTAAACACTACTGGTATAGAACATGTTTAGAGACCATTGGAGATCTAAACATGTTGAAGAAATAACATTTTTCTAAACCCGTTTAGCCTGAATCTGTTTAGCTGCTGATTTAAAAAATCGCATATTGCTATATAAGACTTATAGTGATTTTTTTACCTTTACAATATATATAATATATATATATATATATATATATATATATGATGACCTATATACAACTGTCATACTATATACAGGGGCCGTCCATAAATGACGTCACACACTAGGGGGGAGGGGGAGGCAGTGTCGCATATACACCTATGAAAGATTTTTGCTACTTACGGTTGCTCAATAGCGGAAATGAGTTTGTGTTATAATTGTTCTTGAAATAATATTTATGATCCATTGCAAGCCTGTTTAATTTTTGCTATGCTTAACGATTATACATCTATGTAGGCTATCCAAATAAATAATATAATACCTATAATCATGACTTTTTTTGTGCCGGTACCCACCGGTGCGGCGTACCGGTACCTCTTGAAAAGTGGAAAAAATTTTTTTGAAGAAAATGTAGTGATTATAGTGAGTTGGACTAATAGTCCCAGATAGTGATGACTAATAAAGGTCACCAATTGAAATTTGAGGCGTTTTTGCGAAGAAAATGGTGTGATGGCCAATAAATTTTTTATTTAAAAGGGTTTTTTTTAAAAGAAAATCCGGCCGTGAGCGGGGGCGTACAGGTACCTATATTTTTTTACAAAAAACCATTCTATGTATTAATACATAGAATGTTTTTTTGTAATGGCAACAAAACATAATTATGTTTTGTTGCCATTACTGTTCGTTGAACTTCGTGCGTCCACTTACCGATATTTAGTCATTTATATCTACTTACTTATTAGCGGCGGGTAGACAGCTCATAGGCGTCATAGCCAATTGAATCTTTCTTTCTGCAATTGTAATTTCCGGTAAGTCTTTGGAGCTTTTCATATTCATTATTTTTGTTTCAATTATTACATTTTCGGTCATTTTCTGATGTAATTTTATGACAAAGTATCACCTTAGATCATCTTGTAGTACTTTTACTAATATTTGCATATTTATGTTGTGAGTCGTGGACGATGCGAGCGGATCACGTTGCCGTTTAGTAGTGGGCGCCATTTGGGGTAGGGCTGCTATGGGTCGAGCAAAAATATTTGCTTTAGAAAAGGCGCAGTTTGGATCGGGCTGGCCCTGAAAATTACGTGCAACAAAATTGTCTATTTATGGTGCAAATCGACCCTGGCCTCGATCCAGGTCAGGCAATAGTGACAAAAAGTATTGGTTTAACATGTTGCAGTTTCGATGTTACTGGAATGGAGGTTACCAACCAAAGCTCGATTGCTGAAGTGTCAGCTTGGTTGAAATGCAAAGAATTTTCCGAATCAGCAATTACAATCATTGCAGGTAATCTGTTGACGCTTCAGTAATATCCAGAATACGGTACTTTATACACATGGCGACCACAAGTGATTATAAATGTAATATGTGCCCATATTTTGGCCTAGATCAAGAGAAGCTGCTTTCACATATAGTTAAACGGCACAGGAATTCACCCTATTTTCTTGCATATTGTACTGTGCAAGGGTGTGGTGCTTCCTACAAAAAATACGAGACATTTAAAAGGCACATTTACAATAAGCATGCACATGTACAGCAGGATTGTAATGTGAATGACGCACCGGCTTTTGTGGCTAATGATGATATGGATCTTACAGGTGATACTACATCCTCGCAAGAAAGTAACCTACTTGTGCGAAGCGAAGCTGCTTTCTTGTTGAAACTAAAAGTTGGCCACAATGTTAGTAATGTAGCAGTCAAAGCAATAATGGAGTCAGTTAAAGAGTTATGTAGTATAAGAATTATTGTAAATAAACAAGCACTGGAAGCGGGAACATGTGAGGCACCTAGCACAATGAATACAAGTAACATGTTTTCCACACTCATCACAGAGTATAAGCAAAATAGATATTTTCAGGATAATTTCAATCTAAATATGCCAATTGCTGTTAGAATGGGCGAGAGACTTCGATCAAAGAAGGTGAATGGCCGCAACAAAATAACCAAAGTTGAAGTATTCGGTTATTATGTACCATTTTTAAAAGAGCTGGTGCACACACATCGCTGTGTTGTTGTAACCTTGTGTCTGAACCCTGTTGCTGAAACTAATCAATACTTGCCGTTCGCTGGTCATCATTAGTCGTATTAATTAGCTAATTATCTCATCTGATGGTATAGGGTCATGTTGATGCCTATAAATTTTGACAAACAATTACCTTCGGTTGAAATTGGAACTTTTTCTGGTTGCTATTTCAGATTTCATAACACCATAATTTTTTTCTCATACTATGTCCGTAAAAATCATTCTTGTCTTGTCCTACTTTCTGTCTAGATTTCCAATGAGTTCTGCTTGCTGCAACCAAACTGCACAACGGTTGAGCAATCTCTTCGCTGGAAGACTACGATGGAACGACTGAAATCGTTGATTGATGTGAAAAATGAGGCATGTATTACAGCTTCTTCACTGTTTTTTTTATTGTCATCTAAACCGGTTACCCGTATTTTATGTGTAAACAATTCATAATATGTTCTATTTAGTGACATGATATATATATAATAATCTTTTATGACCAATAATTTACTTTGTTTCTCTCTCGAATAGCCTATATATTTGCATAGATTTGCTTAAGGTAAATGTAGTTAATTAAATAATTTTCATGGTAAATTAGCATTAAATTATAAAGTATAATTGTAAATTATACTTTATCGTAATAGAATTGCATCGGTTAATGCTTGTTTAACTAGAGGTATGTAACAATTTAGCTGATCCCAATGTACGAATTACTAAATTGTTATCAGGAATTTGATTATTGACAAAGTTACCTTAGTTACTTGAGTTATTATTGTATCGAGTTAATTTATATTTGTTTTGTATAGGTATATGATTGTGAGGAATTGAAGCTGACTATTTGTTTACAAAGAGCATTGTCAATGAAAGGGTCAACAGGAAAGAAGTTTCAGCCATGCGTTAGTGTTATGGAGGTATGCATACGGTTAACTTAGTTATTATTGCTTGACCTTATTGTTATTGGGATAAATGTAATATTTGTCTGGTTGTATCTGTGTACCAGTCATAATTAACTTCAAGCGTCAATTACAGTAAAGTTAAACTATATGGATGCTACAGCATCTCAGAAGTATATACGAGAGACCACATGCCAATGGGATCAAGGAAAGGAGTTTGCACAATAGCCTGGTTCATGAGGCTAAGTTGGTTTCTGCCGATAACTTTATTTCTACTCTTGGAAAGAATGACCATTGCAATAATAACATTACAATGCATGATAGCTTTTGATATTGCCAACAGGTGCATTATCCTAGTGACCCATTACAATTACAGCCTGGTCCAATGTACTTTTTGGTACCAAGGAAATGTGTGGCATTTTTTGAGTTTGCTGTGAAGCTCTGCCGCAGCAAATAAATGTTCTGATTGACGAAGGAATGTGTTGAAGCAAGGGATCGAATGCTGTCATCAGTTGTTTCACTTTATTGTAAAATGTCTGTAAAAAAATCTTATCTTAACTGCAAAACACTCCATCATTTCTCAACAAGAACCTGACCAATGCGAGTGTTATAGATACAGAGTGAGGTACGGTGGTTATGTGGTTAGAGCAGTCAGCTTGTAATGTAGACTCGGTAGAGCGTACGGATTTGATCCCCGTCCAAGATGGATGCTGTGTATATGAACATTGAGCAAGTTTTCCACTATCAAAAGCTCTGCAACATCAAAGCAGTTGCACTGTTGAGTTGTGTTCACTTCTGAGCTTTTTAAGATGAGCAAATTTTCCACTATCAAAAGCTCTGCAACATCAAAGCAGTTGCACTGCTGAGTTGTGTTCACTTCTGAACTTTTTAAGATGAGCAAGTTTTCCACTATCAAATGCTCTGCAACATCAAAGCAGTTGCACTGCTGAGTTGTGTTCACTTCTGAACTTTTTTAAGATGAGCAAGTTTTCCACTATCAAATGCTCTGCAACATCAAAGCAGTTGCACTGCTGAGTTGTGTTCACTTCTGAACTTTTTTAAGATGAGCAAATTTTCCACTATCAAAAGCTCTGCAACATCAAAGCAGTTGCACTGTTGAGTTGTGTTAACTTCTGAGCTTTTTAAGAAGCGCAATATCAAATTTAAGTTGTATTGCAAGGTTATTGTTGACATTAGACACTATCAATAGATAACTATTGCATATGCTTAGTCTCCCATACTGCAATCATGCCTTTGTTCATACTCCTGTCTCACCTATTAACCTTTACCAGTCACGAGTGCGCCTCCACCGGACAAATTTGGGAATTGACATCACCGGACCGCATCCTGTGTCTAGCGGAGGAAACCAGTACATCCTCACCGCTGTCGACTATTTTTCGAGATGAGCTGAAGCCTTCCCATCAGAAACCACAAGTCGGTTACTGTTGCAGAAACTTTTGTGACTCAAAATTTGGCATGCCACGTCAGATTTCTTTCGACTGACTAGGGCTCATGTTTTGAAGCAGAATTGTTTCAGGAGTTGTATAAGCGTATGGAAATTGATAAGGTACGCACCACTCCTTATCGACCATCAGGAAACGAGATGATCAAGGTTTCACAGAACTCTGAAGTCATTGCTTGGAAAGGTGGTATTGGAACGTAAAAAAGATTGGGATGCTCATTTACCACATGTGATGGCAGCTTATCGCTCTACGGAGCATGAGGCCACACAGAGAACACCTAACTTCTTGTTTCTGGGACGAAAGAGTCATACGCCTTTGGTCTTCTAGTGAATAAGCTGGTCTATATACATTTGAAAATATCTGCTTTGGCAGATATGACGTCACAGGAACAAATGCTGATCCTCTTAGGAAAACTCTCGTGCACGATCAACCTATCGGAAATGACATGCCGATCCAAGAAGGCTGCTGGTCATCTGAAGGCAAGAGAACATCAAAGAACTGCATACATGATCGAAGCAACTCGGTATGTAGAGAAACATTCAAATACCTGCATGCCGTTAGTCAGAACCGTCTGACAGCTCTATTGAAATGGTACCGTGAAGAGTGAACACAAATTGGTGCAAGAAGAAAAGGATCGGGTGGACGTGGTAATAGCGACCGACCGTTTAGCGATGACGATATTCAGAGAATGGTGGCATTTATCACAAACAACGCTGACGACCATGCTCTGGTTCTCTCTGGAAGAGTGCCGGGGTTAAAGCAAGAAGATGTGAAATTAATGACGTCTTCTGAAGCAAAAATCAAAATCTTTAGAAGCATATTGTTTAGCGATGACTGAATCTCGATTTCGTGCCACAAGTGAAAAGACTTTTAGAGACAGTTGGCTGAATCTGACGCCTTTCATTCTTACTGCTTGTCCAATGACCGACTTATGCTGGACTTGTCAGCGGATTAACACTTTAATTTACCGAGGTTTGAATATTCTGGAGGAAGAAAAGTGTGAACGCCTTAAACATCAAGAAAAGCATATAGAGATTGTTCATCAAGAACGGTCTTTGTACAATTCAATGGTCAATGATGCATGGACAATCAGCTCGTGCAGTTTCACACAAGTTCTAACTGCAGTCGACCTATCTCGATGCATTACAGTTTTGACATCGTGCAGCAGGTTCTCTTGCCTAGTGACCCTCTGCAGCCAGGACCCCTATACCTTCTTGTACCCAGGAAAGATGGTTTATTTGGTGTTTGCTGTGAGGGGATTCGTAAAGCAGGTGAACCACATAATTGACGAAGCCCATCTCATCTCCAAGGGGTCAAATGCTGCGATTTCATACCTGCATCACTTTTTTGCTCACTGACAAATTGAAAAGGACCGCACGTCATCGACAGAAGATGTGCCTAGAGCAGACCACCGCGGCAGTGCTTGAGTCATTTCCGTGCCTCCGCCAACATCATTATGTTAGTGCATTCTTGTCAAGGTCTCATGCTATTGATTTTAAACCTTTTGTGTTGACCCGTTGCAGCATACGATCCATTGGTAAACTAGGCTATGGAAACGAGAGACCCAACTTATGGTTTGAAAGTGCTGTTAAGGGAACTGTTTTGCTTTCCATGATGGCCAAGTGGTTATGCGAGGCCACATCAAAATCCAAGATTTGGTACTGTTTGAACTGCAAGTGTCTAGAATAATTACTGGATTCTGCACATGTTAAAAATGCAAGTATGAAAATTACTTTGCAGCTCGTGGGTGACGCGATGAACCTCTACAACGTTGATGTCCGAGCCGTCAAACGACTCGGAGACTTCAGCGCTGCTCTGGTCATCGCTGCAAAGCAGAAGTTCCGTCGGGGCTCCGAGGCAGATTCCTATCTTGTCTATCTTGTGTGAGCACAGTCGCAGGATGGACGAGACTCTTGATGAGGAAGCTCACAAAGGTTATTTCTCACTAATTGCCATATTATTTATTGTAAAGACCTTGTTTATGATTATATTGTAGATTATAATGCCACTGCTGAATATTTACTATACTTTTTTGTCTGTGTGCTGTTATTCATAGTTACAAACACATTCTTAAGCACATTCTTTATGTACAGTTGTTATACTAATTGTAGGTGATGTAGTGTAGCAGTTAAGCTGTGGCTTCACATACAGATGTGGTCCTAGTTCAATCCAGGTGGCGTCCACTAGGCCAAGGTTCAGTCAGGCTTCCATCCTTTTTGTGGTCGTTAAAATTATTAATGAACATTATGTTGCGAGTTAAAAGGATATTTGTTGCAGGATATAAATTGGGTGATTAACTGTAACTTTATCTTGTTGTTGACAGGATTGTCGGTAATTCTGGGAGTGAGAGTCCTGGCCCTCTACCTCGCGGACAAGACCGACTCCATCTTCTTGGAGCGTGCCAAGGTATGTTGAACCATTACAGTACATATATATATATAACATAATATCGAGTGTACCGGATCCGTGTTATAGCGAGTCCAATGTGGACAATTATCGATGCAGGTAATGTAATTCTCACTGTTGCTTGTTGCAATTTTAACTTTTTGTAAGTTAGTATGCAAAAAATGCATCTAAAACCATGCATCATCATCATCATGAACCATGAGCTTCATGCTCATATAGGCCTCCAGTGTCAGTTTGATTCTCCTTCTCCATCCGTCTCTGTACTGCGCCATATGATACAGTCTTTGCAGAGTGTCTTGACCTCAGTCTTCTATGTCGTCTGTCCATTCTCTACGTGGTCTTCCTCTCTTGTTCTTCCCATCCATTACTCCAAACACCACTGCTTTGAGTTTCCTGTCGTCACTCATTCTAGCGATATGTCCAAACAGGCCCATTTTCCGCCTTATTGCCTTCTGCATGATTGTCTCTTTTCTTTTCTGATATAGGATTTTCAGACCTTGTTGGTTTTTACGACCTGGGAGATGCCCACTCTCCTCAGGTCAACCCTCCTCCTTTACCCGGGCTTTGGACCGGCGCGATAGGTTCCCCTCGTGGCGGAGTTGCAACCTGATTGTATTGTATTACATGTACACGACTGGTGGCGCAGAAAAGCCTGGCCCATGGTGTGTTGAGACTATAAAGAGATTAACCTTTCCCCATTGTTGAGGTTGTTGTGGCTTTTGAATTTTTTAGGGCACCAGTAATCCAGTACCATCCATCGTGTCGGTCAGTGGCAGCCAGCAGTGGACTCTGCACTTTGACAACATCGAACTGCTCGTTATGTCTTCGTACACAAAGGCGTTTGAAGCCTGGTACGCTGTGTTCTGGGTTTTTTCAGTCCGTTATCCTGAGACGATGAGTCGCACCTGCCTCTTCATCGAAAAGTATTGCATGGGGTGCAAGGTTTCCGTGCCAGGCGTAGTTAGACATTTGGCGGAGAAAGTTGTTAAGTAAATATGCCGAGTGTTTTGGTTTCGGTGGAGGACGACCGACTCTGGCAATTGGAATAACCTCCGCCATTGGTTACTTTTGCCTCTTCTACATACCTACCGACCGACTTGCGACTAATGCCTTTTTCTGCGTAGTCCTTCAACTTCGACGGCTAATTTTCAAGTTCTGAACACTAGCATTATTATTTCTGAACTCATACTGCTTTTTGGTTCCATAATGCAATTTATTTTATACATTTTTCTCAACAGAGACACTATTATTATTATTGCATTGTGTATATTGATGTACCTGTTGCTCATGTAATATACAATATTGTGAATAACAGTACTTTTTATCCGGTGATGGGAGTAACACGTTATAAAAGTAACACGTTAATGTAATATACCCGTGTAGGGCCTGGCGGCTAGAGTAGTGGGTGGAGTGGGCGCGAAAATGTCAAACACCCGTCATGTCTTTTAATATGGTCGTCAGAATTTTCGTGGAAAATTTAGGACCCCCAATATTTTTCTAGCCCCGATTTAGTCCCCCCAAAGCGAAATTCCTAGAACCGCCACTGGTTATGGTATATCACAATACCTTTTCAATTCTCCAATGGTTTTACAAGGCACTAGTTGAATACCTGGTAAAATATCATTTCATGAGGTATTGAACATAACTCTATTACTACCATTTAAAAACCCAATGCAATGATTTAGTAGAATACCTTACTAAAACCATATTATAACGGTTTTGGTTTTGTAACAAACCTTTTTATTACCATCTGAAAACCTTCCCAAGTGGTATCCCATAATACCATTTGTCAATGGTATTCCAGTATACCTTAATAGGGTAGAGATAGAGACCACGGATGGAATACCATTTACATACCATACACAAAACCATTACTTCTAACAGTGTGTCAGAGGAATTCGACGAATCAGAAGATGTCAGTGCGTCTGACGAAGAGCAGGTAAATGAACCATCTACTGCACGGAATACAAGAGCAAGAGGTCGTGTAAGAGCTCGTACTGCAAGAGGAATTACAAGAGGTATACGTGGAGCACACCGTGGTTTTGGTCATGAACGAGGCGGAATTCGAAGCAGGAATTGAGATACCAGCTAGTGAATAGAACACATGGGGTGTTGTTATCTGTGCCCACACAAGGAAAGAAGTTTGCACAATAGCCTTGTTCATGAGGCTAAGTTGGTTTCTGCCGATAACTTTATTTCTACTCTTAGAAAGAATGACCATTGCAATAATAACATTACAATGCATCATAGCTTTGATATTGCCCAACAGGTGCATTATCCTAGTGACCCATTACAATTACAGCCTGGTCCAATGTACTTTTTGGTACCAAGGAAATGTGTGACATTTTTGGAGTTTGCTGTGAAGCTCTGCCGCAGCAAACAAATGATCTGATTGATGAAGGAATGTGTTGAAGCAAGAGATTGAATGCTGTCATCAGTTGTTTCATTTTATTTTGAAATGTCTGTAAAACAAAATCTTATCTTAACTGCAAAACACTACATCATGTATCAAATGCGTCAACAAGAATCTGACCAATGTGTTATAGATACAGTGTGAGGTACAGTGGCAGTGTGGTTAGAGCAGTCGGCCTGTAATGCAGAGAGTACGGGTTCTATCCCCGTCCAAGGTCGTTACTGTGTATATGGACCTTGAGCATTTGTTCTTCACTCACAATTGCTCTGCAATATAACTGCAATATAACTGCAAGTCCTCCAATCACAATACAACTGACATTTGATGTTGCAGAGCTTTTGCAAGGAGGAAAATATTCGCACCTGGACTAGCTATCGCTACAAGTTAGCGTATGGGCGGAGTTTTCAAGTCGAAGTTTCTGGAATGGAGTTTTTGCGTGTGGTCACTTTACAACCAGTGTTTCTGATTCTTTGCACTCTAATCAAGCCTGGGTTGGAGACGTTTCTGTTACGTTGAGGTGTCCCTGATCTTGTAGCCAATGTTTACGTCAAAGAACGGTATGAGAACGCGTGTGGTGGATAATGATAGAGTATACGTGAGTTTGCGCTGGATTCTTGGATCTTTGCCAGAGAGTGTTGACATTAGACACTATCAATAGATAATTATTGCATATGCTTAGTCTCCCATACTGCAATTATGCCTTTGTTCATCCTCCTGTCTCACCTATTAACCTTTACCAGTCATGTGTCCGCTTCCACCGGACAAATTTGGTAATTGACATCACCGGACCTCATCCTGTGTCTAGAGGAGGAAACAAGTACATCCTCACCGCTATCGGCTTGTAATGCAGAGAATACGGGTTCGATCCCCGTCCAAGGTGGTTACTGTGTATATGGACCTTTGTCCTTCACTCACAATTGCTCTGCAATATAACTGCAATATAACTGCAAGTCCTCCAATCACAATACAACTGACATTTGATGTTGCAGAGCTTTTGCAAGGAGGAAAATATTCGCACCTGGACTAGCTATCGCTACAAGTTAGCGTATGGGCGGAGTTTTCAAGTCGAAGTTTCTGGAGTGGAGTTTTTGCGTGTGGTCACTTTACAACCAGTGTTTCTGATTCTTTGCACTCTAATCGAGCCTGGGTTGGAGACGTTTCTGTTACGTTGAGGTGTCCCTGATCTTGTAGCCAATGTTTACGTCGAAGAACGGTATGAGATTGTGTGTGGTGGATAATGATAGAGTATACGCGAGTTTGCGCTGGATTCTTGGATCTTTGCCAGAGAGCAAACTTTCCATTTTTCGCTGATACATTATGTCGGTGCTGTTCTGTTCGTTACTAGCAACTGCTAGATGTGGAGTGGTTGATTTGCTGTCGTATGGTCTATCCTTGACTGCAAAGTCTACTCCGATGTGACTATGTGCTTGTTTTAGTTGTTATTTGCAGAGTTGGTTTGGAACTGACCAACCTACGACGCTGCTGGACGTCGTGATCGTTGCAACGAAACTCGTGTGCAGACAGAGAATATTCGCTGCAACTATGATGTGTTTGAGTGTGATTGATGTGAACTTGAAATAATAAAGAGAACATGTTGTGCTGTTGTGGTAAGTTGTGTGACTTTTTTATTGGGAGACAGCAGGGTAGTACTTTCTCCCAAGAACCTAAGTAGGTAGGTTAGAGGATAGGCCCATGGGTATGGGAGGGTCCATAATAGATACGTTCCATTTTTCTTACTGATGCTCCGCATCAAAGAAAGTGGGGAAGAGTGTGGCGGACACGCCACGTGATTGATTAACTTTCAAGATAATGAATTCTTTAAATAGAATCACTAGGCAAATGAACAATACTGCACATGGCATGTATACTTGATACATACAAAATTAGGTACGGTAATTGGTGCTAATTACTGCAATAATTTGTTATGCTATTATATTTTAGAACACATCCTGACATTGGTTTGACCTTTTTAGAAGTCAGCCATTTTGTTTTGCTTACAATTCAAGTACTAGAAAATAAATAACACCATGGCTAGGTATTCCACAGCTGAAGCTCTTCGACTGATTATGAAAGATGATACATAAGTTGACGTAGACAGTGTAGCTGAATGTGATTCCAATGATAGTGAAGATGCTGCAGATTATTTGCCTGAAGTTGGTACTGCCTCGCATACCGAAGAAATTCGACGAATCAGAAGATGTCAGTGCGTCTAATACACTGAATACAAGAGCAAGAGGTCGTGTAAGAGCTGGTACTGCAAGAGGAATTACAAGAGGTGGACGTAGAGCACACCGTGGTTTTGGTCATGGACAGGGCGGAATTCGAAGCAGAAATTGAGATACCAGCTAGTGAAGAGAACTCAGGGGCGTTGTCATCTGTGCCCGCGTGAGGAAAGGAGTTTGCACAATAGCCTGGTCCATGAGGCTAAGTTGGTTTCTGCCGATAACTTTATTTCTACTCTTGGAAAGAATGACCATTGCAATAATAACATTACAATGCATAATAACTTTGATATTGCCAACAGGTGCATTATCCTAGTGACCCATTACAATTACAGCCTGGAATTACAAGAGGTATACGTGGAGCACACCGTGGTTTTGGTCATGGACAGGGCGGAATTCGAAGCAGAAATTGAGATACCAGCTAGTGAAGAGAACTCAGGGGCGTTGTCATCTGTGCCCGCGTGAGGAAAGGAGTTTGCACAATAGCCTGGTCCATGAGGCTAAGTTGGTTTCTGCCGATAACTTTATTTCTACTCTTGGAAAGAATGACCATTGCAATAATAACATTACAATGCATAATAACTTTGATATTGCCAACAGGTGCATTATCCTAGTGACCCATTACAATTACAGCCTGGTCCAATGTACTTTTTGGTACCAAGGAAATGTGTGGCATTTTTTGAGTTTGCTGTGAAGCTCTGCCGCAGCAAATAAATGTTCTGATTGACGAAGGAATGTGTTGAAGCAAGGGATCGAATGCTGTCATCAGTTGTTTCACTTTATTGTAAAATGTCTGTAAAAAAATCTTATCTTAACTGCAAAACACTCCATCATTTCTCAACAAGAACCTGACCAATGCGAGTGTTATAGATACAGAGTGAGGTACGGTGGTTATGTGGTTAGAGCAGTCAGCTTGTAATGTAGACTCGGTAGAGCGTACGGATTTGATCCCCGTCCAAGATGGATGCTGTGTATATGAACATTGAGCAAGTTTTCCACTATCAAAAGCTCTGCAACATCAAAGCAGTTGCACTGTTGAGTTGTGTTCACTTCTGAGCTTTTTAAGATGAGCAAATTTTCCACTATCAAAAGCTCTGCAACATCAAAGCAGTTGCACTGTTGAGTTGTGTTAACTTCTGAGCTTTTTAAGAAGCGCAATATCAAATTTAAGTTGTATTGCAAGGTTATTGTTGACATTAGACACTATCAATAGATAACTATTGCATATGCTTAGTCTCCCATACTGCAATCATGCCTTTGTTCATACTCCTGTCTCACCTATTAACCTTTACCAGTCACGAGTGCGCCTCCACCGGACAAATTTGGGAATTGACATCACCGGACCGCATCCTGTGTCTAGCGGAGGAAACCAGTACATCCTCACCGCTGTCGACTATTTTTCGAGATGAGCTGAAGCCTTCCCATCAGAAACCACAAGTCGGTTACTGTTGCAGAAACTTTTGTGACTCAAAATTTGGCATGCCACGTCAGATTTCTTTCGACTGACTAGGGCTCATGTTTTGAAGCAGAATTGTTTCAGGAGTTGTATAAGCGTATGGAAATTGATAAGGTACGCACCACTCCTTATCGACCATCAGGAAACGAGATGATCAAGGTTTCACAGAACTCTGAAGTCATTGCTTGGAAAGGTGGTATTGGAACGTAAAAAAGATTGGGATGCTCATTTACCACATGTGATGGCAGCTTATCGCTCTACGGAGCATGAGGCCACACAGAGAACACCTAACTTCTTGTTTCTGGGACGAAAGAGTCATACGCCTTTGGTCTTCTAGTGAATAAGCTGGTCTATATACATTTGAAAATATCTGCTTTGGCAGATATGACGTCACAGGAACAAATGCTGATCCTCTTAGGAAAACTCTCGTGCACGATCAACCTATCGGAAATGACATGCCGATCCAAGAAGGCTGCTGGTCATCTGAAGGCAAGAGAACATCAAAGAACTGCATACATGATCGAAGCAACTCGGTATGTAGAGAAACATTCAAATACCTGCATGCCGTTAGTCAGAACCGTCTGACAGCTCTATTGAAATGGTACCGTGAAGAGTGAACACAAATTGGTGCAAGAAGAAAAGGATCGGGTGGACGTGGTAATAGCGACCGACCGTTTAGCGATGACGATATTCAGAGAATGGTGGCATTTATCACAAACAACGCTGACGACCATGCTCTGGTTCTCTCTGGAAGAGTGCCGGGGTTAAAGCAAGAAGATGTGAAATTAATGACGTCTTCTGAAGCAAAAATCAAAATCTTTAGAAGCATATTGTTTAGCGATGACTGAATCTCGATTTCGTGCCACAAGTGAAAAGACTTTTAGAGACAGTTGGCTGAATCTGACGCCTTTCATTCTTACTGCTTGTCCAATGACCGACTTATGCTGGACTTGTCAGCGGATTAACACTTTAATTTACCGAGGTTTGAATATTCTGGAGGAAGAAAAGTGTGAACGCCTTAAACATCAAGAAAAGCATATAGAGATTGTTCATCAAGAACGGTCTTTGTACAATTCAATGGTCAATGATGCATGGACAATCAGCTCGTGCAGTTTCACACAAGTTCTAACTGCAGTCGACCTATCTCGATGCATTACAGTTTTGACATCGTGCAGCAGGTTCTCTTGCCTAGTGACCCTCTGCAGCCAGGACCCCTATACCTTCTTGTACCCAGGAAAGATGGTTTATTTGGTGTTTGCTGTGAGGGGATTCGTAAAGCAGGTGAACCACATAATTGACGAAGCCCATCTCATCTCCAAGGGGTCAAATGCTGCGATTTCATACCTGCATCACTTTTTTGCTCACTGACAAATTGAAAAGGACCGCACGTCATCGACAGAAGATGTGCCTAGAGCAGACCACCGCGGCAGTGCTTGAGTCATTTCCGTGCCTCCGCCAACATCATTATGTTAGTGCATTCTTGTCAAGGTCTCATGCTATTGATTTTAAACCTTTTGTGTTGACCCGTTGCAGCATACGATCCATTGGTAAACTAGGCTATGGAAACGAGAGACCCAACTTATGGTTTGAAAGTGCTGTTAAGGGAACTGTTTTGCTTTCCATGATGGCCAAGTGGTTATGCGAGGCCACATCAAAATCCAAGATTTGGTACTGTTTGAACTGCAAGTGTCTAGAATAATTACTGGATTCTGCACATGTTAAAAATGCAAGTATGAAAATTACTTTGCAGCTCGTGGGTGACGCGATGAACCTCTACAACGTTGATGTCCGAGCCGTCAAACGACTCGGAGACTTCAGCGCTGCTCTGGTCATCGCTGCAAAGCAGAAGTTCCGTCGGGGCTCCGAGGCAGATTCCTATCTTGTCTATCTTGTGTGAGCACAGTCGCAGGATGGACGAGACTCTTGATGAGGAAGCTCACAAAGGTTATTTCTCACTAATTGCCATATTATTTATTGTAAAGACCTTGTTTATGATTATATTGTAGATTATAATGCCACTGCTGAATATTTACTATACTTTTTTGTCTGTGTGCTGTTATTCATAGTTACAAACACATTCTTAAGCACATTCTTTATGTACAGTTGTTATACTAATTGTAGGTGATGTAGTGTAGCAGTTAAGCTGTGGCTTCACATACAGATGTGGTCCTAGTTCAATCCAGGTGGCGTCCACTAGGCCAAGGTTCAGTCAGGCTTCCATCCTTTTTGTGGTCGTTAAAATTATTAATGAACATTATGTTGCGAGTTAAAAGGATATTTGTTGCAGGATATAAATTGGGTGATTAACTGTAACTTTATCTTGTTGTTGACAGGATTGTCGGTAATTCTGGGAGTGAGAGTCCTGGCCCTCTACCTCGCGGACAAGACCGACTCCATCTTCTTGGAGCGTGCCAAGGTATGTTGAACCATTACAGTACATATATATATATAACATAATATCGAGTGTACCGGATCCGTGTTATAGCGAGTCCAATGTGGACAATTATCGATGCAGGTAATGTAATTCTCACTGTTGCTTGTTGCAATTTTAACTTTTTGTAAGTTAGTATGCAAAAAATGCATCTAAAACCATGCATCATCATCATCATGAACCATGAGCTTCATGCTCATATAGGCCTCCAGTGTCAGTTTGATTCTCCTTCTCCATCCGTCTCTGTACTGCGCCATATGATACAGTCTTTGCAGAGTGTCTTGACCTCAGTCTTCTATGTCGTCTGTCCATTCTCTACGTGGTCTTCCTCTCTTGTTCTTCCCATCCATTACTCCAAACACCACTGCTTTGAGTTTCCTGTCGTCACTCATTCTAGCGATATGTCCAAACAGGCCCATTTTCCGCCTTATTGCCTTCTGCATGATTGTCTCTTTTCTTTTCTGATATAGGATTTTCAGACCTTGTTGGTTTTTACGACCTGGGAGATGCCCACTCTCCTCAGGTCAACCCTCCTCCTTTACCCGGGCTTTGGACCGGCGCGATAGGTTCCCCTCGTGGCGGAGTTGCAACCTGATTGTATTGTATTACATGTACACGACTGGTGGCGCAGAAAAGCCTGGCCCATGGTGTGTTGAGACTATAAAGAGATTAACCTTTCCCCATTGTTGAGGTTGTTGTGGCTTTTGAATTTTTTAGGGCACCAGTAATCCAGTACCATCCATCGTGTCGGTCAGTGGCAGCCAGCAGTGGACTCTGCACTTTGACAACATCGAACTGCTCGTTATGTCTTCGTACACAAAGGCGTTTGAAGCCTGGTACGCTGTGTTCTGGGTTTTTTCAGTCCGTTATCCTGAGACGATGAGTCGCACCTGCCTCTTCATCGAAAAGTATTGCATGGGGTGCAAGGTTTCCGTGCCAGGCGTAGTTAGACATTTGGCGGAGAAAGTTGTTAAGTAAATATGCCGAGTGTTTTGGTTTCGGTGGAGGACGACCGACTCTGGCAATTGGAATAACCTCCGCCATTGGTTACTTTTGCCTCTTCTACATACCTACCGACCGACTTGCGACTAATGCCTTTTTCTGCGTAGTCCTTCAACTTCGACGGCTAATTTTCAAGTTCTGAACACTAGCATTATTATTTCTGAACTCATACTGCTTTTTGGTTCCATAATGCAATTTATTTTATACATTTTTCTCAACAGAGACACTATTATTATTATTGCATTGTGTATATTGATGTACCTGTTGCTCATGTAATATACAATATTGTGAATAACAGTACTTTTTATCCGGTGATGGGAGTAACACGTTATAAAAGTAACACGTTAATGTAATATACCCGTGTAGGGCCTGGCGGCTAGAGTAGTGGGTGGAGTGGGCGCGAAAATGTCAAACACCCGTCATGTCTTTTAATATGGTCGTCAGAATTTTCGTGGAAAATTTAGGACCCCCAATATTTTTCTAGCCCCGATTTAGTCCCCCCAAAGCGAAATTCCTAGAACCGCCACTGGTTATGGTATATCACAATACCTTTTCAATTCTCCAATGGTTTTACAAGGCACTAGTTGAATACCTGGTAAAATATCATTTCATGAGGTATTGAACATAACTCTATTACTACCATTTAAAAACCCAATGCAATGATTTAGTAGAATACCTTACTAAAACCATATTATAACGGTTTTGGTTTTGTAACAAACCTTTTTATTACCATCTGAAAACCTTCCCAAGTGGTATCCCATAATACCATTTGTCAATGGTATTCCAGTATACCTTAATAGGGTAGAGATAGAGACCACGGATGGAATACCATTTACATACCATACACAAAACCATTACTTCTAACAGTGTGTCAGAGGAATTCGACGAATCAGAAGATGTCAGTGCGTCTGACGAAGAGCAGGTAAATGAACCATCTACTGCACGGAATACAAGAGCAAGAGGTCGTGTAAGAGCTCGTACTGCAAGAGGAATTACAAGAGGTATACGTGGAGCACACCGTGGTTTTGGTCATGAACGAGGCGGAATTCGAAGCAGGAATTGAGATACCAGCTAGTGAATAGAACACATGGGGTGTTGTTATCTGTGCCCACACAAGGAAAGAAGTTTGCACAATAGCCTTGTTCATGAGGCTAAGTTGGTTTCTGCCGATAACTTTATTTCTACTCTTAGAAAGAATGACCATTGCAATAATAACATTACAATGCATCATAGCTTTGATATTGCCCAACAGGTGCATTATCCTAGTGACCCATTACAATTACAGCCTGGTCCAATGTACTTTTTGGTACCAAGGAAATGTGTGACATTTTTGGAGTTTGCTGTGAAGCTCTGCCGCAGCAAACAAATGATCTGATTGATGAAGGAATGTGTTGAAGCAAGAGATTGAATGCTGTCATCAGTTGTTTCATTTTATTTTGAAATGTCTGTAAAACAAAATCTTATCTTAACTGCAAAACACTACATCATGTATCAAATGCGTCAACAAGAATCTGACCAATGTGTTATAGATACAGTGTGAGGTACAGTGGCAGTGTGGTTAGAGCAGTCGGCCTGTAATGCAGAGAGTACGGGTTCTATCCCCGTCCAAGGTCGTTACTGTGTATATGGACCTTGAGCATTTGTTCTTCACTCACAATTGCTCTGCAATATAACTGCAATATAACTGCAAGTCCTCCAATCACAATACAACTGACATTTGATGTTGCAGAGCTTTTGCAAGGAGGAAAATATTCGCACCTGGACTAGCTATCGCTACAAGTTAGCGTATGGGCGGAGTTTTCAAGTCGAAGTTTCTGGAATGGAGTTTTTGCGTGTGGTCACTTTACAACCAGTGTTTCTGATTCTTTGCACTCTAATCAAGCCTGGGTTGGAGACGTTTCTGTTACGTTGAGGTGTCCCTGATCTTGTAGCCAATGTTTACGTCAAAGAACGGTATGAGAACGCGTGTGGTGGATAATGATAGAGTATACGTGAGTTTGCGCTGGATTCTTGGATCTTTGCCAGAGAGTGTTGACATTAGACACTATCAATAGATAATTATTGCATATGCTTAGTCTCCCATACTGCAATTATGCCTTTGTTCATCCTCCTGTCTCACCTATTAACCTTTACCAGTCATGTGTCCGCTTCCACCGGACAAATTTGGTAATTGACATCACCGGACCTCATCCTGTGTCTAGAGGAGGAAACAAGTACATCCTCACCGCTATCGGCTTGTAATGCAGAGAATACGGGTTCGATCCCCGTCCAAGGTGGTTACTGTGTATATGGACCTTTGTCCTTCACTCACAATTGCTCTGCAATATAACTGCAATATAACTGCAAGTCCTCCAATCACAATACAACTGACATTTGATGTTGCAGAGCTTTTGCAAGGAGGAAAATATTCGCACCTGGACTAGCTATCGCTACAAGTTAGCGTATGGGCGGAGTTTTCAAGTCGAAGTTTCTGGAGTGGAGTTTTTGCGTGTGGTCACTTTACAACCAGTGTTTCTGATTCTTTGCACTCTAATCGAGCCTGGGTTGGAGACGTTTCTGTTACGTTGAGGTGTCCCTGATCTTGTAGCCAATGTTTACGTCGAAGAACGGTATGAGATTGTGTGTGGTGGATAATGATAGAGTATACGCGAGTTTGCGCTGGATTCTTGGATCTTTGCCAGAGAGCAAACTTTCCATTTTTCGCTGATACATTATGTCGGTGCTGTTCTGTTCGTTACTAGCAACTGCTAGATGTGGAGTGGTTGATTTGCTGTCGTATGGTCTATCCTTGACTGCAAAGTCTACTCCGATGTGACTATGTGCTTGTTTTAGTTGTTATTTGCAGAGTTGGTTTGGAACTGACCAACCTACGACGCTGCTGGACGTCGTGATCGTTGCAACGAAACTCGTGTGCAGACAGAGAATATTCGCTGCAACTATGATGTGTTTGAGTGTGATTGATGTGAACTTGAAATAATAAAGAGAACATGTTGTGCTGTTGTGGTAAGTTGTGTGACTTTTTTATTGGGAGACAGCAGGGTAGTACTTTCTCCCAAGAACCTAAGTAGGTAGGTTAGAGGATAGGCCCATGGGTATGGGAGGGTCCATAATAGATACGTTCCATTTTTCTTACTGATGCTCCGCATCAAAGAAAGTGGGGAAGAGTGTGGCGGACACGCCACGTGATTGATTAACTTTCAAGATAATGAATTCTTTAAATAGAATCACTAGGCAAATGAACAATACTGCACATGGCATGTATACTTGATACATACAAAATTAGGTACGGTAATTGGTGCTAATTACTGCAATAATTTGTTATGCTATTATATTTTAGAACACATCCTGACATTGGTTTGACCTTTTTAGAAGTCAGCCATTTTGTTTTGCTTACAATTCAAGTACTAGAAAATAAATAACACCATGGCTAGGTATTCCACAGCTGAAGCTCTTCGACTGATTATGAAAGATGATACATAAGTTGACGTAGACAGTGTAGCTGAATGTGATTCCAATGATAGTGAAGATGCTGCAGATTATTTGCCTGAAGTTGGTACTGCCTCGCATACCGAAGAAATTCGACGAATCAGAAGATGTCAGTGCGTCTAATACACTGAATACAAGAGCAAGAGGTCGTGTAAGAGCTGGTACTGCAAGAGGAATTACAAGAGGTGGACGTAGAGCACACCGTGGTTTTGGTCATGGACAGGGCGGAATTCGAAGCAGAAATTGAGATACCAGCTAGTGAAGAGAACTCAGGGGCGTTGTCATCTGTGCCCGCGTGAGGAAAGGAGTTTGCACAATAGCCTGGTCCATGAGGCTAAGTTGGTTTCTGCCGATAACTTTATTTCTACTCTTGGAAAGAATGACCATTGCAATAATAACATTACAATGCATAATAACTTTGATATTGCCAACAGGTGCATTATCCTAGTGACCCATTACAATTACAGCCTGGAATTACAAGAGGTATACGTGGAGCACACCGTGGTTTTGGTCATGGACAGGGCGGAATTCGAAGCAGAAATTGAGATACCAGCTAGTGAAGAGAACTCAGGGGCGTTGTCATCTGTGCCCGCGTGAGGAAAGGAGTTTGCACAATAGCCTGGTCCATGAGGCTAAGTTGGTTTCTGCCGATAACTTTATTTCTACTCTTGGAAAGAATGACCATTGCAATAATAACATTACAATGCATAATAACTTTGATATTGCCAACAGGTGCATTATCCTAGTGACCCATTACAATTACAGCCTGGTCCAATGTACTTTTTGGTACCAAGGAAATGTGTGGCATTTTTTGAGTTTGCTGTGAAGCTCTGCCGCAGCAAATAAATGTTCTGATTGACGAAGGAATGTGTTGAAGCAAGGGATCGAATGCTGTCATCAGTTGTTTCACTTTATTGTAAAATGTCTGTAAAAAAATCTTATCTTAACTGCAAAACACTCCATCATTTCTCAACAAGAACCTGACCAATGCGAGTGTTATAGATACAGAGTGAGGTACGGTGGTTATGTGGTTAGAGCAGTCAGCTTGTAATGTAGACTCGGTAGAGCGTACGGATTTGATCCCCGTCCAAGATGGATGCTGTGTATATGAACATTGAGCAAGTTTTCCACTATCAAAAGCTCTGCAACATCAAAGCAGTTGCACTGTTGAGTTGTGTTCACTTCTGAGCTTTTTAAGATGAGCAAATTTTCCACTATCAAAAGCTCTGCAACATCAAAGCAGTTGCACTGTTGAGTTGTGTTAACTTCTGAGCTTTTTAAGAAGCGCAATATCAAATTTAAGTTGTATTGCAAGGTTATTGTTGACATTAGACACTATCAATAGATAACTATTGCATATGCTTAGTCTCCCATACTGCAATCATGCCTTTGTTCATACTCCTGTCTCACCTATTAACCTTTACCAGTCACGAGTGCGCCTCCACCGGACAAATTTGGGAATTGACATCACCGGACCGCATCCTGTGTCTAGCGGAGGAAACCAGTACATCCTCACCGCTGTCGACTATTTTTCGAGATGAGCTGAAGCCTTCCCATCAGAAACCACAAGTCGGTTACTGTTGCAGAAACTTTTGTGACTCAAAATTTGGCATGCCACGTCAGATTTCTTTCGACTGACTAGGGCTCATGTTTTGAAGCAGAATTGTTTCAGGAGTTGTATAAGCGTATGGAAATTGATAAGGTACGCACCACTCCTTATCGACCATCAGGAAACGAGATGATCAAGGTTTCACAGAACTCTGAAGTCATTGCTTGGAAAGGTGGTATTGGAACGTAAAAAAGATTGGGATGCTCATTTACCACATGTGATGGCAGCTTATCGCTCTACGGAGCATGAGGCCACACAGAGAACACCTAACTTCTTGTTTCTGGGACGAAAGAGTCATACGCCTTTGGTCTTCTAGTGAATAAGCTGGTCTATATACATTTGAAAATATCTGCTTTGGCAGATATGACGTCACAGGAACAAATGCTGATCCTCTTAGGAAAACTCTCGTGCACGATCAACCTATCGGAAATGACATGCTGATCCAAGAAGGCTGCTGGTCATCTGAAGGCAAGAGAACATCAAAGAACTGCATACATGATCGAAGCAACTCGGTATGTAGAGAAACATTCAAATACCTGCATGCCGTTAGTCAGAACCGTCTGACAGCTCTATTGAAATGGTACCGTGAAGAGTGAACACAAATTGGTGCAAGAAGAAAAGGATCGGGTGGACGTGGTAATAGCGACCGACCGTTTAGCGATGACGATATTCAGAGAATGGTGGCATTTATCACAAACAACGCTGACGACCATGCTCTGGTTCTCTCTGGAAGAGTGCCGGGGTTAAAGCAAGAAGATTTGAAACTAATGACGTCTTCTGAAGCAAAAATCAAAATCTTTAGAAGCATATTGTTTAGCGATGACTGAATCTCGATTTCGTGCCACAAGTGAAAAGACTTTTAGAGACAGTTGGCTGAATCTGACGCCTTTCATTCTTACTGCTTGTCCAATGACCGACTTATGCTGGACTTGTCAGCGGATTAACACTTTAATTTACCGAGGTTTGAATATTCTGGAGGAAGAAAAGTGTGAACGCCTTAAACATCAAGAAAAGCATATAGAGATTGTTCATCAAGAACGGTCTTTGTACAATTCAATGGTCAATGATGCATGGACAATCAGCTCGTGCAGTTTCACACAAGTTCTAACTGCAGTCGACCTATCTCGATGCATTACAGTTTTGACATCGTGCAGCAGGTTCTCTTGCCTAGTGACCCTCTGCAGCCAGGACCCCTATACCTTCTTGTACCCAGGAAAGATGGTTTATTTGGTGTTTGCTGTGAGGGGATTCGTAAAGCAGGTGAACCACATAATTGACGAAGCCCATCTCATCTCCAAGGGGTCAAATGCTGCGATTTCATACCTGCATCACTTTTTTGAAAGTTTTGGACTTGCCCAACTTCACTGTGACAATAGATCTGGGAGTGGTATTGTGCATCAACTGAAAAACGCACCCACAAGATGGTGGTCGGTTAGCTTTTCGGAATTGCATGAGCACATTGCTTACCAAGTTATAAATAAAAGTCGACAACTTTCTACACGTCGTTAAATTGGGAAATGCGTCTTTATGTTGAGTAAATTAATATTATCCTATCGATTTGATTCATGAACTGTCAACTGAGACTCGACTCTGTCGAGTGAGTGTCTATTGAACCGTGGCAAAATCTCGGGAGTTGTGACCTAGTTGGAGTGTTTACTTTCCTACCTATACCATTCTGAAACTGAACTGATATACCTTGTTCATCTCCTATCATGTAAGAAAAAAATCGAAAATCGACGACCTCTGTGACCTCTAGAGTCATTGATGAAAGAGTACTGAGTGTCCTGCATCCTGTTGAACACCCAGATATAATGAGGAACACGTAACCTACACAATAGTTTCATTTCCGAAATTTTCAACATGGAGTTTTTAGAAACCAGCAGAGGAGGACGTATGCTATGTTACGCTGGATTTGTTTATACCAAGAAAGCAGAGAAGAAAAATCGAATACGTTGGGAATGTTATAACAGGGCAAGTGCCTCATGCAAAGGTGCAGTAACAACAAGTTTGCAGGTAAGATCCATGAACATTTGAACCTTGTCGTCCATAACAGTGGTAAAATAGCGTGAATCGCTCTCGACGTGTGACGATAAAACGAATTTCGGCACTAATTAGAGACAACGCTATGATTATAAATGTTTTCATTTCCTTGTTTCTCTTACAGGCTAACTACATGCGCAAGAACTAATTTTGCAATGCTTTGGGATTGTAAACACGCATATGAATGCTTATTCCTGTTAAATAAGTAACAATATTTTTCTGGTCTTAAAACAATGTGTAAAACAATGTTTCAGCAGTTGAATGCAGGTTTCAAAACCAATTATATTTCACTTTTATACTTGGCATACAATTTTTGGTTTACGTGCTAAACATCTGCCCAAATAAAAGTTGGAAGTGCGGCTATTCATTGTTTTGTTTTGTAATGGAAGTGGCATTAATGGTGACCATTTAATTTGCAGAGAGATGATTTACACGTGACAGTGTCATCACTGTCATGATGCAGATTGACTGCTGTTGAAGCTCTGAAGATGAAGCTCTTGATGCGCTCGCATGTACGTGACATACGAGTTCATCCTGCACAAGTTCTCGCATCAGGACTTTCCTAACTTCCGACGACGCCCGAGCCAGAATCGGTCGGCAAGAGCATTTGAAAAGAAATCTTAGACAGTTAGCATCAGTTTAGTTCAAACATGAAAATTGAAATAGTACATCTTAAGCGTCCACACCACTGGTTCATATGGTAGTAACGAGCCACCATTACGCTCCTGTTTGGTTTGCAGTAAAGTGCAAACCCTCCTGCAAAGATGGTGCAAAGCATCTGTGGGTGTTCGCTAACAAATCACTATACTTGCCTGATTATTTGAAGTCAATTATAAGAACTGTTGATCCAGTTATTCAGAGAAACACCTTTGCTCATACGGAGAATTTACTTCTTTCAATGATCACGAATTAAATAAAATCAATTCGACAATTGGGAACTTAGAAGGATAATGATTAATGAAGGTGTGATCGAGTAAGAAACCTCAGAGAGGAATTCGCATATTTCAGTCCCAAAGTCTTAACTTTCATGCAGTCGACTATACAGAATTAACTGACTGGTAGTCATGTGAAGTGACAGAGCCACCTCTAACGAAGGACATAAATAACGATGACAACTGGAGCAGTTGATCCACAATGCCGACGACTGAGCGATTGATCTACTTCGCCTTCCAAAGTTTCCATGCCATACTCAAGCAGTCGAGAGGTCTGTCAAGACAGTTACAGAGTCAGCATTGACAGTTGTTGGAAAGAATACAAGATATGGATTAGTTCACACAAGACTTGAAGCTAAAAAGATAATGTCAGCATAGGAAACAAAGCGTGATTTCAATACTAAATAATTCTCTTTCAGATTACAATTTTTTGAATAATCTGAATATAATTGTAGTCCTACAGTATCGCCTTACGTGAGACCACGTTTAAAGTGAATAACACTGAATATATCACACTCGTTTACTTTGATAAGGCTTCTGTATTGAAATGCAACTTACACTTTAAATAAATAACTTATACTTTTGCATAACATTAATAATGCCGGCTTGGTAGAGGGTAGAAGATACAAACATAGAATTCTCATATTTTCCACTTTTCATCTGGATGATTGATTGATTGGGTTTAACGGCACTTCAGCACAGAACAGGCCGATTTTTGTATGTTTTGAATTAGTTGGTGAATCAGGACATTTATAACGCTAATGGCTCTTTATATCTTTTGTGTTCTAACACTACGGATGAAATATTGAGTTTGCTATGCAACATTTTCATGAGTTTCTGCCTTTTGATTTTTCTGCCTTTTGATTTTCTACCTTATGCAGTGCTCCCTATAATATAATCATTAGACTGAGTATGACATATATCCTCTGTGTTCACACGTGAAGTCAGTCGCAAATAGGGCCAGAACGAAGGTTTTATTAATGATAGGCACTATATCGGAGTGTAAAATAGTCTATATTCGCAACAACGTTGCATGCCTTGACAAATGCATTCTGTCGAGAACGCAAAATCTATGTGTGGGAGTCCACTGGTTGACATCCAGTGCAAACACGTCAGAGGGTGAAAAAGTCAAACGCTCATCTTATCAACCCAACTGTGCTGACTCGAAAATCATTGAACACACAGCTAGTGCAAGCCAACAAGGCCAAAACCATCAGCTTGTGGACAGACGGTTGCTTCAGCAGAATGGATATACACACACGGAAGGAGCATCTCATTCCTGCACAAGGTTGATTGTTTGGATATTGCTGTGTAGTTTTACTGTAGTTCATAGTACATAGTGCTTGAGGTGGGGTATTGTGTTTTGAGCTTAGTTGCTTTGTTTATGTTATGCCAGTTACACCCACTGGAGTTGGAAGGCGAAAGCCTGACTTGGTTCCTTCAACACGGTCGGGTCGATAGGCGACATTTTTTGATTTTGCTGTGAAGCTCTGCTGCAGCAAATAAATTATCTGATGGACAAAGGAGTGTGTGGAAGTAAGCGATTGAATGCTGTCATTCGTTATTTCATTTCAACCGTTTCCCTTGTCTGTTCCAGCAGTTCCGACACACGTAATGTAATGAGAGTGGTATATTTGGCTTTGTCAACAGATGGACAAATTGCCAAAGTTGACCACACACTGGAGCAGCTTAAACCAACATAAAATTTCTGGTGGGAACAGAAGCTGATCATCCTCGGAAGACTCTCATGCATGATCAAATTGACTTGACATGTCGATCCATGTAAGCTGCTGGTGATCAGAAGGCAACACAACATCAAAGAACTGCATACATGATCGAAGGCAACTCAGTATGTAGAGAAACAGTCAAATACCTTCAAATACGTTAGTCAGAACCGTCTGATGACTCTACTGAAATGGTATCGTGAACAGTGAACACCGATTGGTGCAAGAAGAAAAAAGATCGGAGCTGTGGCATTTATCACAAACTACGCTAAAGACCATGCTCTGGTTCTAGCTGGAAGAGTGCCGGGCTTCAAGCGGTAAGATGTAAAATTAATGCCGTCTTCTGAACCAAAGATCAACAAAGTCTTCAAAGGATACTGTCCCGATTTCGTGCCATGATGGATGCAGAAAAAGAAGTTACTAATAGTGGTGCTAGTCTTAGAAAGACGGCCAAAAGTCACAATGCTAATTATTTATTATTGCAGCAATATAATCAGAAGGCTAACTCTGTTGGAGAACTAATTATGACACCGCCATATCTAGGATGCAAACAAAGGAAACAATTCAGAGCAACATTCAGAGCAACATTGATGACTTTTTGGTTACGTTTTTGTCACATATAAAGGGCTATTGCTTAAGGTGTGCTTAATCTGTATCTCCAGAAGATTGGCTTTCAGGATTTTTAATATCTGTTTAACATCTATTTTAACGTCTATTTAATATCTGGGTATATTCCGACGTGCTACTTCCGGCGCTAAATTATTGGTGGAATTTCGACGTCGAACACATGGCAATCGGTCAAGGTCTTACCCTTTTCATTGGAAATTGAGGTGTGCTTAGATTAAACGCAGAGAAAGACACGCTGTCGTCGACTGCTCGTGTGTGGCTCTTTTCCATTAGGCCTGTATGTGGGAAAATCGTGACGTTTCGCACAGGTTGAATCAGTGCATTTGAGGTCTACGTGACGTACGTCTAGCGGCGTTTTCCAGAGGGGAAGATAGAGATAACGACGTATGGCGAGACGGACAGAGAGGGAAGTGGTCGCAGCTGGGCCAGGGTCTTAGCGCGCTTTCAATGCGCATGCGTACTTCGTCCACACCTGGCCTGTGACGTTGACCGCGTCATTTGAAGCCTATAAAAGGACGCGCAGTCGGCATGCAGAGACGCGATCAAGCCACGTTAGTAGAAAGACGTGTGTAGCCCTACAGCGGAAAATTCGTATTCGATGCGCTTGTTGTTGCGTCGTGGCGTTTCAATATATGGATTTCTGCTGGTGATTCAATTGTTTCGACAGGAGTCGATTATTATATAATCTTCGGTTCTGAGCGAGAATCGAATCGGCGTCGTTGTGCACTAGGTCTCTACATCTTCGCTGTGGATGAATACACACTTCGCACACAACAGCGTTATTTCTCGCCTTCTACTTCTGGCGCTCGATATTCGATATCTATTGGCCTACGAGGCGTCAATTTAATAATCTGGGTATATTCCGCCGTGCTACTTCCAGCGCTACAAAATTCATTGGTGGAATTTAGACGTCGTACTCATGGCAATCTGTTAAGGTCTTACCCTTAAAATAGACAATACTCCAATCTAGCTGCTGGCTGCAACAATATGTTCTAAACTGTTTGCATTGAATGTAACTGATGTTGATTTAATTATTTGCATTTGAATTATTTGCATTTGAATTGCATTGATTTTAATTTGTGGTGATTTGTCTGCAATTGGGTTTGCATTGAATGTCTTTGCAAATAATAAGTGATATTATTGAACTTGTTGACTTTGATCATTGATTGTCTGGATGGATGACAGCCGTGAGTTTCTTCATCTCTATGAGATCTCTTATGAAGCATAAGAAAGTGCAAGTTTATAGTAGACCATTCTACCGTTTTTAAATGATGGACAACCATAACTCACATATTAGCATCAACGCTGGTAGGCTAGTGAGAGACAATCTGTATCGAATCTTTAACTGAGATGGTCGATTCTCTTGTGAAATAAAACTTACGAACTGTGCTAAATCGTAATGAAATGTTTGCGTATAAATTGGGTACGGATTTTCAGTTGCCATATTTTTTTGGATCGCTAATGGTATTTTCGGGGTTTAATATGTAATTTTATTTCTTTATTTTTAAGCTGCCTTTTGTGACCTTGATTTTGATGTCCACATCGTTTTGACTCGTATTTCAACGGACGGAGTCAGAGTCTTCTTGTGCTTGGAATTTCAACAAGCAAATCTAGTCTTGAGCCCAACAGTAAATGCGGAGGGTGATCCAATTGACAGGGAGGCGGATGTCTGCAAAGAAACTGCCCACACGAACCCCTCGTCGAAAACGTCTCTCTGCACGACCATCTGCATCCAGCAATGCCTTGAGCATAAAGGACGATTGATGCAGAACGATTACAGATGAAGCAGCCAAATGTATTTCGAATTAAACTATGGCAAGCCAACCATTGCAAACATTTTTCAGTCAAAATATGCTTCTTTAATATCGAGTGGAATTTCTACCAGCAGACCACTTCCTGACTCCATTTCTATCACGCCACAAACTCAGTATTTCCTTAAGGTGCAACATGCAATCTACCATTGCTCACATTTCTCAGGGCTGTAGTAAATTCACATAGAAGAGTCTTGATCTTCCATACCTCACAACGCAGCTCGTCGGAGTTTAAAATCGGTCGTGGGTTTAGAAAAGATATTGAAGCTCTCGGCCGTACGACCTTGCTGGACTATTTATAATTACTGAAGAATTACTTAGTGACAACGTTCTTTAATACAAACGCTAATATTCAGAATATAAAAAAGTTCCAGACACTCGTCTGCCGCCAAAACACGCAATCGGAAGAAGATGTAGCTTGTTCCAACCTATTTCAGTAAGCAAGTTTCCTTAAGGAATATTCTTATGATATATTATCTTAAGTGCAAGACATTACATCACCTATCGATTTCATCGACAAGAACCTATGGCCTCATGTGTGATGAGGATCTTTCACAAGATCCTGTTTCATCGTTTAACCGAGAAGATCCCACTCGATCCGAGACAGAAAGCGTTCACACCGGTTAACAGATGTGCTGACAATGTTTTCCTCCTGGATAACATCTTAAGGGGGTTCAGTGGCAGAGAAGACCGGTATGCCTGGCCTTCTTAGATGTGGCCAAAGCCTTTGATTGCGTCTCGCACGTGACGTTGGCAAGGTCACTGAGGAGGTTGGGTGTGCCATCGCCGCTGGTGCATTACGTATCGACGATGTATGCCAACATATCGACCGTCCTCAAAGTAGGCGGACAAGGAAGCCATATTGTTCAACTGTGTAATGGACGAGGTCATAGCGAAGCAAAATCCGGCCATCGTGTACTTCCTAAACAAGATAATGCTTCGAAGTTTGGCTTTGGCCGATGATCTAATTGTCCTGATCGCCGCTTATAAGGACCGCCTACAGGAACAGGCGATACTGCCACCGGCCACTATCATGCCAGGGCACGAGATGGTGGACTGGAAGTGCTGCGCCTGCGTTACACTATCTCACCTTTAAAGGCCAACGCATGGCGAAGGAGGAAGGGTCGCACGACCATGTGATGCAAAGCATGGCTACAAGTTCACTCTTCAAGGGGATGAGGATAAATGCGATAAAACGACAAGGGTGGCCGGTCGACAGTTGAGTGACAGTGATGACGTCAGTAATTCGTTGGAGACTCAGCTCCACACATCGGTTAATAGCCAGGAACTCGAGCATCATGCGTGAAACTCCTCCATTCCATATTGCATATAGTATACCAAATGTACGTTAACTTTGGGTTGTTTGGATTCCTATAATGACTCCGACTTTTCGTCTTACTTGAACTGATGCGTACTTTGAATACTCGGACTTCCTTTCTATTGTATAAAATTTTATTATATTTTCGGTGTTATTAAAATGTGAGCTACAATCTCCAATGGAGCTGCAGTGCTGTTGTCTTGACAATTACCCAGTCTTTAGTGTGGGATTATGCAGATTGTAGAGTTACCACAGATTGTGGAGTGAACAAGCAAGGAAACAGGCAGATCTCATTCCTTGACGAGGTGCAGAATTATGGCCTACACTACGATTCAGAAAGCCTTTCCCCATGTGACTCTAATGTTCACTTCTTGTGACAATTATGACCATGTCAAAGAATACACACTCAACGAGTTTACGCCAACTCCGATGTTGCATACAGTAAAGTTTCTCAAGGCCAAAAAAGGCAAAAGAGACTTTCATTCTTTTCAACACTAGACTGAAAAACCTGTTTAATTACTATTTGCTAAGTCGTAATGTGAGACAAGATTACAGTAAACTGTGTGGTTTGATTGTGGCTGATCGATTGAAGAAGGCTTTGTCTCATAGTCCTTTACAGTTTGTCCTCATAAGAGAAGGGACTGACTGTTTGGCATCTGATGCCATAGCTAATTTCGCAGATTTGCATGTTAAGCTGTGAATCATGTGGAGGCATCTTTTCACTTTGACAGATATCATATATCAAATTCACTCTACATCCACTGATGCTGGACACCACGGACATGCAACATGCTCTAAAGCATGCAGAGGCAGCTTTTCATAAAAATTTTGACAGATACGATATATCAACTTCACGCTACATCCACTTATGCTCGACACCACTGTCATGGAACATGCTCTAAAGCATGCAGAGGCAGATTTCCATAAAAATTTTGACAAATACGATATATCAACTTCACGCTACATCCACTTATGCTCGACACCACTGTCATGGAACATGCTCTAAAGCATGCAGAGGCAGCTTTTCATAAAAATTTTGACTGATACGATATATCAACTTCACGCTACATCCACTTATGCTCGACACCACTGTCATGGAACATGCTCTAAAGCATGCAGAGGCAGCTTTTCATAAAAATTTTGACTGATACAATATATCAACTTCACGCTACATCCACTTATGCTCGACACCACTGTCATGGAACATGCTCTAAAGCATGCAGAGGCAGCTTTTCATAAAAATTTTGACTGATACGATATATCAACTTCACGCTACATCCACTTATGCTCGACACCACTGTCATGGAACATGCTCTAAAGCATGCAGAGGCAGCTTTTCATAAAAATTTTGACAGATACGATATATCAACTTCACGCTACATCCACTGATGCTGGACACCACTGTCATGGAACATGCTCTAAAGCATGCAGAGGCAGCTTTTCATAAAAATTTTGACAGATACGATATATCAACTTCACGCTACATCCACTGATGCTGGACACCACTGTCATGGAACATGCTCTAAAGCATGCAGAGGCAGCTTTTCATAAAAATTTTGACAGATACGATATATCAACTTCACGCTACATCCACTGATGCTGGACACCACTGTCATGGAACATGCTCTAAAGCATGCAGAGGCAGCTTTTCATAAAAATTTTGACTGATACGATATATCAACTTCACGCTACATCCACTTATGCTCGACACCACTGTCATGGAACATGCTCTAAAGCATGCAGAGGCAGCTTTTCATAAAAATTTTGACAGATACGATATATCAACTTCACGCTACATCCACTTATGCTCGACACCACTGTCATGGAACATGCTCTAAAGCATGCAGAGGCAGCTTTTCATAAAAATTTTGACTGATACGATATATCAACTTCACGCTACATCCACTTATGCTCGACACCACTGTCATGGAACATGCTCTAAAGCATGCAGAGGCAGCTTTTCATAAAAATTTTGACAGATACGATATATCAACTTCACGCTACATCCACTTATGCTCGACACCACTGTCATGGAACATGCTCTAAAGCATGCAGAGGCAGATTTCCATAAAAATTTTGACAGATACGATATATCAACTTCACGCTACATCCACTTATGCTCGACACCACTGTCATGGAACATGCTCTAAAGCATGCAGAGGCAGCTTTTCATAAAAATTTTGACAGATACGATATATCAACTTCACGCTACATCCACTGATGCTGGACACCACTGTCATGGAACATGCTCTAAAGCATGCAGAGGCAGCTTTTCATAAAAATTTTGACAGATACGATATATCAACTTCACGCTACATCCACTGATGCTGGACACCACTGTCATGGAACATGCTCTAAAGCATGCAGAGGCAGCTTTTCATAAAAATTTTGACAGATACGATATATCAACTTCACGCTACATCCACTGATGCTGGACACCACTGTCATGGAACATGCTCTAAAGCATGCAGAGGCAGCTTTTCATAAAAATTTTGACTGATACGATATATCAACTTCACGCTACATCCACTTATGCTCGACACCACTGTCATGGAACATGCTCTAAAGCATGCAGAGGCAGCTTTTCATAAAAATTTTGACAGATACGATATATCAACTTCACGCTACATCCACTTATGCTCGACACCACTGTCATGGAACATGCTTTCATAAAAATTTTGACTGATACGATATATCAACTTCACGCTACATCCACTTATGCTCGACACCACTGTCATGGAACATGCTCTAAAGCATGCAGAGGCAGCTTTTCATAAAAATTTTGACAGATACGATATATCAACTTCATGCTACATCCACTTATGCTCGACACCACTGTCATGGAACATGCTCTAAAGCATGCAGAGGCAGCTTTTCATAAAAATTTTGACTGATACGATATATCAACTTCACGCTACATCCACTTATGCTCGACACCACTGTCATGGAACATGCTCTAAAGCATGCAGAGGCAGCTTTTCATAAAAATTTTGACAGATACGATATATCAACTTCACGCTACATCCACTGATGCTGGACACCACTGTCATGGAACATGCTCTAAAGCATGCAGAGGCAGATTTCCATAAAAATTTTGACAGATACGATATATCAACTTCACGCTACATCCACTTATGCTCGACACCACTGTCATGGAACATGCTCTAAAGCATGCAGAGGCAGCTTTTCATAAAAATTTTGACTGATACGATATATCAACTTCACGCTACATCCACTTATGCTCGACACCACTGTCATGGAACATGCTCTAAAGCATGCAGAGGCAGCTTTTCATAAAAATTTTGACTGATACGATATATCAACTTCACGCTACATCCACTTATGCTCGACACCACTGTCATGGAACATGCTCTAAAGCATGCAGAGGCAGCTTTTCATAAAAATTTTGACTGATACGATATATCAACTTCACGCTACATCCACTTATGCTCGACACCACTGTCATGGAACATGCTCTAAAGCATGCAGAGGCAGCTTTTCATAAAAATTTTGACAGATACGATATATCAACTTCACGCTACATCCACTTATGCTCGACACCACTGTCATGGAACATGCTCTAAAGCATGCAGAGGCAGCTTTTCATAAAAATTTTGACTGATACGATATATCAACTTCACGCTACATCCACTTATGCTCGACACCACGGACATGCAACATACTCTAAAGCATGCAGAGGCAGCTTTCCATAAAAATTTTGACAGATATGATATATCAACTTCACGCTACATCCACTTATGCTGGACACCACTGTCATGGAACATGCTCTAAAGCATGCAGAGGCAGCTTTTCATAAAAATTTTGACTGATACGATATATCAACATGTTATATTATAACATCACTATACATCCACCGATGTCAACTTCACGCTACATACACTGATGCTGGACACCACGGACATGCAACATGCTCTAAAGCATGCAGAGGCAGCTTTTCAAATTGACAGATATCATAAATCGAGATCCACTGATGCTGATAGTTCGCAAGTCTAAATGTGCTAGGCGTTTTGTGTACAACCCTAGGCTTGCAACAAAAATAACGATTCAGCATTGCAAAACATGATAAATGGGAACTGACGCTGGCTCCAATATACTTAACCCAGATGGTCACGCAAGACCAGTCTATATGAAGAGATAGAAGAAATGAATCGCAAGCTGTTGAATAGTGACATCGAGTTGTTCAATACTACTTTTCAACACCACAGACATGAACAAGCACATGAAGCACCTCACCATTGCTATCTTCACTCAGATATAACATTTGAACATGAACAAATATGTGAATTCGTTGATTACTTATCAATGCATACAACACTGAAGATTGGCTGCGGAGTCGCCAGACATCGCACTAGAGGCCAAAGATTGAGTTAGCTGCAACTCAAGTAAAAACTGCTGCCGTAAGCAAAATATTTGATTAGTCATTTCAAGTCATTCATTGCTACTATTTCACACTACAGACGTGAACAAGCACCTAACTAGTGCTATCTTTGCTCAGATATAACACCTCATGCATTCAAGGATTCTACATTGAAATGCAGCGAAAATAACTGTTCTCTACATGGACTATGATTTTTGTTGTTAAGTGGACGACTATTTCACTCAGTAAACTAGGGTATGACCAGTGTGAAACATGTGAATACTTTCTACTACACTATTTAACTCAGTAAATTAGGGTACGAACAGTGTGAAATATGTGAATTCTTTCTACTACACTATTTCACTAAGTCAATTAGAATACGAACCGTGTGAAATAAGTGAACTCTTTCTAATACGTATTACTGCAAATAATGCTGATCAACTTCAGCAAAGCATGACTTTGGATAGAATGCTCAAGCGACCCTAGCTCACATTTCGTAAAGCTTACAATTCACTTTCTCATATGCGACAGGCATAACACCACGCTTCATCTGATGAGCAGAACAATTGAGTCAAAGTGTAACTTAGTGACTCATGAGCCAGTGATCTGTGTTGGCGCAGGGAGGCATTAGTTTGACTTGGTTGTAATGAAGGACGAGGTTCTCATGGTAATCGATGTCACTATTACCTCAGACTGTAATGATACGAGCGGCCCTTGCGACTATAAAACAGATTTAAGATTGGGCCATGCAAACTCCCATACCAGACAGTACAATCGAAATACACATCCTACTAGTCCATGTCACATGCGCAGTGAGTGGGAAGTGTTATACTATGTGCTACATTGTGAGACAGAATATATTGCATGGACATTGTGCGATAAATGCACTCGGTATGTAAACTTAAACATTATTTCAAGTAATACTGAGTTTCAAACTCCATTGCTTGGTCAAGCTTGAGCCTAAAATTCTGATCTCCATCCAGGCTGAAGCTGGTTCTGATCAATAGCCTATGAGTTGCGATCTTCACAGATAGGACTTGCGAAGGAGTCAGAAGACCATAGCAGACGCAAGATAAAAAGGATCAAATTACAAAGTGAGTTGCAAGAAGCATCAGACAAACGCCTGCTCAAACTGGAGTATGGAGCCGTAGAATGGGCGACGTGGTTCGCTTTTACCAAAAGTGTGGTTATTACAGTGCAAGTCGTAAGTCAAAACGACGGTGGCTGCTAATCTTCTACTTCATGTTGGATTCAGCTATTGTCAACGCACACATACAATACACAACAGTACATGCGGAAGGCAACGTCAAGGCAGACTGATTTTCATGCAAACTTGTTCTGTGGACTTGTTGCAAACTACTCCACTAAGGTTCGTCATTCGGGTCCTCAAGTTGCCTTCGTGCAGAGATGATATTACGAATCGAGAAAGAAGATTCCCTGAGTTCCTTACACTATCTGCACAGAATCTGTAGGAATTCACATGCCAGCTCCATTAGACAAATACAAGCAATGCCGTCTATGCAGCACCAAAAAATACAACAAATGGTAAGTATCCAGTGTTCGCAGTGTATGGTGGCGCTTTGTGCAGTCCCACGTTTCAGTAATTTCATCAGTGACAGTCGTGCTGAACAACAAAAACTCATCTTCGTCCAGTTCTACTGAATTTATAATTAATATTCGTTTTCAAACTATAATTTTTTACATAATGAAGAATTCAGCGATGTGTAGTGTGGTGCAAACAGCTAGTGGCAAGTAGATATATGTTGCTACGTCATGTGAAACCCAAACAGCCAGTGGCATATATATTTGCAACCACTTACTTTTTTCTACCGATTTCAATTCAAAAATAATTATACACTCGATTACGTTCTCTTACCTATACACCTATACATAATATGTATTTTTATTAACCGTGCCTGCCCTGAGTGCTTCTGGCTTAAAAAGGGTCAAATGCTGAGCAGAGTTCGATGACTAATTAACTGCGAGCAACCTTAGTTCTGTTCCACAGCCTAACAGGAGAAAAAGTATGTTGAGGAAATTACCTCATAATGAAAAGATATTGAGCGTGCAGACATTGCTTAAGTTTTGAAAATCAGCAAAACACTCGACAGAGTCATTTTACATTTGTGAGGTGCTCACTTGGTTTTAATACGTAATTAGGATGTCTAAATCGATAAAGAATAGTGTAGCTACGAATCACCTTGAGAAGTCAAAATTATCATCTGCATTCTGCACATTCAGAGGACGTTTTGAAAAGTTAATCGAAGAGAATTTCTACGCTGCCGATGACAGTGATGACCGGAGCGTTGTTGAGATGGCAATGTTTGGACAGAATTATGGCGGTCAGCATTACTATGGTACGGAGACTGATCAAATGCGTGATTTTACCGAAGAGGAGATGCCGTGCAGACGAGGCCTTTGACTAATACATATATCCGCGTATCTTCAGTTTACGTAGACTGGCCGGCATTGAGCCGCCGACCGGTTGAGCCTCTCTATAACTTTGTGACGTAATACGAAGTCTTCGGTCTTTTGTATTATCTTTCCTTAAACCTTTTGATTTGTTTGTGGTTCGGCCAGTAGAAAAAGAGAGAGAGAGAGGGAAGTGGACGCAGCTGGGCCAGAGTTTTAGCGCGCTTTCGTTGCGCATGCTTACTTCGTCCACACCTGGCCTGTGTGACGTCGACAGCATTTGAAGCCTATAAAAGAAGGACGTGCAGTTGGCATGCAGAGGATTATATTCCGATGTGCTACTTCCGACGCCAAATCATTGGTGGAATATAGACAGCGTTCTGATGGCAATCTGTTAAGGTCTGAGCCTTAAAATAGGTAATGCTCCAATCTAGCTGCTGGATGCAACAATATGTTCTAGACTGTTTGCATTGAATGTGCTACTTCCGGCGCCAAATCATTGGTGGAATATAGACATCGTTCTGATGGCAATCTGTTAAGGTCCGAGCCGTAAAATAGGTAATGCTCCAATCTAGCTGCTGGATGCAACAATATGTTCTAGACTGTTTGCATTGAATGTGCTACTTCCGGCGCCAAATCATTGGTGGAATATAGACATCGTTCTGATGGCAATCTGTTAAGGTCCGAGCCTTAAAATAGGTAATGCTCCAATCTAGCTGCTGGATGCAACAATATGTTCTAGACTGTTTGCATTGAATGTGCTACTTCCGGCGCCAAATCATTGGTGGAATATAGACATCGTTCTGATGGCAATCTGTTAAGGTCCGAGCCTTAAAATAGGTAATGCTCCAATCTAGCTGCTGGATGCAACAATATGTTCTAGACTGTTTGCATTGAATGTGCTACTTCCGGCGCCAAATCATTGGTGGAATATAGACATCGTTCTGATGGCAATCTGTTAAGGTCCGAGCCTTAAAATAGGTAATGCTCCAATCTAGCTGCTGGCTGCAACAATATGTTCTAAACTGTTTACATTGAATGTAACTGATGTTGATTGAATAATTTGCATTTGAATTGCATTGATTTTAATTTGTGGTGATTGTCTGCAAATGGGTTTGCATTGAATGTCTTTGCAAATAATAAGTGATATTAAATTAACTTATTGACTCTTGATCATTTATAGCAATAGAGATACAGATAGTTTATATAGCGTTATGGATGACTCAAGGCCAGTCACGCCTGCTCAACCTTCGAGGTCGCCTTCCTCGATGGAAATTGTGTTAGAGGCAATTCAATCTAATGCTAAGTCAACTTACGAAGCTGTGACTTCTACACAGTTGTCTATGCAGTCGTCTATGCATATTCAGGCTAGAGATACGCAAGAGGCCATCTCATTTGTGCAAACTAATGTTAAGGAGGCAATTACCTCGGTGAAAGAGGATGTCTTGACTGTACAATCGAATGTCAGAGAGGAAATCTCTTCTGTAAAAGCAGATGTTTTGACGATGCTTGGCCGTCTCAGACCGAACGAGGTTTGAATCCGGAAGTCACCGCCTCCCTTCCTCCCTCTATCTCTATGGACTGCGGTCCACTGCAACACGCGGTCTTCTCGCACGTTGGACCGGAAGTGGCGGCTCTGGGAGTGTCAGAGAGGGCGGGCGTAACATTAAGATACTGCGTCATATGTTAGTCTGGTTCGATTGTCAAGATACATTGAACATTCTACTTTATTAATCATTTCGGAACCTCATCTGGCGTGTGAATTCGAACGATCTGTGATACTAAAGAGAAATAAGTCGAAAGGTGAATAATTCTGATTGAAAAACGTTATACCTAGTAAGCTGAATTCGGGCATCTCTATTCTGAGCGGTAGCCTTCAACTGTAGAGGAGCACTCCATCATGCCTTTTCACTGCAGGCGTGCTCTGGAGTCATTGCTGCTGATGAAATCCTAAAGTTTTGCCGGCTTTTAACATACACTTCGAACATATTTCGACTCTAACTGAGAAGGCCCAATGGCACAAGTTACCGAAAAAGCCTAGGCTCCCACGTACATGAAAAGACGGATCACATACCATGTCTGTTCAATGCGGAAAGGTGAGTATACGAGAGCGAGTCTTTGGTCTCGATTGTCTGCTGAACAAGAGGCACCAACACCTGAGGTCAGCTTGGCCTGGCAAGCCACTGCGCATGTCTTCCATCAGGATTTGTCAACCTGCAACTTGTCGGGGAGGCACAACCTTCTTTGAGGAGTGGGCACCCATAAATTTACCACCTGGCTACCAGCCAGAGCATATGACCAATGGTGAATCTGCTACGGCAAAATGTTGTAATGCAGGTTGCGGCATTAAATCCAAAGATTCATTGGATGAAGCGCAATAATTATATTTGGACCAAGTGAAGCACTTATTGAGATCATCACTGTTTTTCGTTTGAATGTTTATGCTTAATTTGACAAATTTATTAAAGATGTTTAGCATAATTTCAAACTTACATTAGCACTTGTTTATAATTCATGTGTTACCACAGAACAATAAGCGATGCTCTAGTTTTTAGTGAGTTCAGGTAAATAATATGGAAATGCTGCGCAGGGACATAACAACAATGATTGTACAGTATATTTATAATAGGAGATTAGAATCAGTTATAATGCATAATTAATTTTTTCATGTATTGAAGGTGTTACTATACTTATAGTTCATTCTTAAAGTGTAAGGCAAAAAACCTACATTCTGTATTTTCGATAATATATTGAAACCTCCCGTGGAAGAAAGGAATAACAAGTGGAAGATGTATCTATATCAGTTGAACATGCATGCAAATTAAGATTCAGTTGCCAGCAATGTTACGTTCCTCTCGAAGCTCATCGAAAAGGTCGTCGCCATGCAGCTCATCGCTTACCTAGAAGGAATAATCTGCTGCCACAGAATTAATCCGGTTTCAGAAGATTCCACTCAACTGAAACGCTTCTGCTCCGTCTGCTCTCAAGACATTTACAGAGCGATCGACAGAGCCCAGCTGACCCTGCTAGCCCTTTTCGATGTCAGCGCTGCTTTCGACACTGTAGATCACGATATTTTATTAGAGAGGCTGAGTGTTACTTTTGGTTTAAACAATTAGAGGTGCCTGCTTTGCGACGAAAACCATATCGACTTTTGAATGCTTAAACATGATTGAAATTTTTCTGACCATGCGTGAAACTCCTCCATTCCATATTGCATATATTATACCAAATGTAGATCAACTTTGGGTTGTTTGGACTCCTATAATGACTTTTCGTCTTACTTGAACTGATGCCTACTTTGAATACTTGGACTTCTTTTGTATTGTATAAAATTTTATTATATTTTCGGTATTATTAAAATGCGAGTTACATTCTCCAATGGAGCTGCAGTGCTGTTGTCTTGTCAATCCCACAGTCTTTAGTGTGGGATCTGGACTATTAACTTAGAAGGCAGGCAATCGCACGAAATGCAGGAATCTTGTCGACCAATGTTCCGGAAGGCAGAGAGAGAGAAAGAGATAGAGAGAGACATCGCTAGTCGTTGAGAACATCCTGCTGCTGAAACAATTGATTCCTCGCTTCTACGCCTCACAGATTCTTGAGGAGCTGCTGGCACTCGGATTGTACAAAAGTTCATCCATACTTAAAATAAGTACGATACAGCGCATCTTACGCAACAGATTGATCCCATAGCAGGTACTCATCAAGTACAAAATAAGTACGATCTACGCAGAATCGTGACGAGCTGCTGGCACTCGGATTGTACGACAGTTCATCAATACTTCGTAAAAGTACGATACAGCGCATCCTACGCAACAGATTGATCCCCCAGCAGGTACTCATCAAGTAGAAGTATAAGTACAATATACACAGATTCATGATGAGCTGTTATATAAGTATAAGTACGATACAGCGCATCCTACGCAACAGATCGATCCCCCAGCTGGTCCTCATCCAAATCAAAAAGGGTTTCGCAAAAGACAGGGAGCGTATGAAAGATATCTACTTGTCGTGAACCTACTCGAGGTCGGTTTTTCAACACTTGACGAACGATAGAATTGCTTTTGCAAGAACGATCGGCAACTATTGAACCTTCACAAACTTTTCAGTCCAGCTCTTTTTTCGCTGATGAATCATGTTTAAATATTCATTTTACTTAACATAGATATGCTGCTGATGAGGCTGCTCAATTGCCAAAAAATGGTACAGCTGTATCAATAACAGACTATGATTATAAGATGGTCAATTAGCTGTTTTTGTCTTTAAATTTGGTCTTGTCAACACTAGCCTAGCTATATGAATACATGCTCTATTGCTCTACTCTTACTCCTTCCTCTACACATCCTATGCATAAGAAAAATTAGATGACACATACCTACAACTTCCTGAATATGCATTTTAACGACATCTACCAAAAGAGTTGCTGATTGACCATTTAATGGAACGAATCTAACAATATGGCTACAAACACAGCTCCTGATTTAATTGCTAAAGGGAAACTGTGTGTAACGGTTCACCCTGAAGATCATCATGTGGAACATCGGGTTTAAACGAGAGTCAAGCCTCAATAGCATCCAGAGGATCAGTATTCGATAGCCAGGTTCAAGACTGACCAACTCATGTTGAGAGTGGAGCCGCACTTCATCAATAGTGGAGGGGTTGGTTGGACTCGTGAGAGGATCAAAGAACTGCATATAAGGCAAGACAACGAGGTCCTTATTCATCAACCTATAGCCCACGCATGTGCGCTTAAATGCCTAGCTGAGCACGATGACTAATTAACTGCGAGCAACTCTTGTTCTGTTACACAATCATTGACTGCACCATTAACAACTCGCTGATGAAGGATGAAGACACTAAGCAAGCATTATTTCTGTTGGTAGAATATCACTAAATATTGTCTTCATTCGTACAAGTGAAAAATGGTCTTTACTTAACACTCAACAGCGTCATTTCACATTTGAGAACTGAACCATTTCATGTCTTAGCATGAGGCTGCACGCAGACGTAAAGTCACAGTTGCAAACAAGGTTAGCATGAAGATTTTATTAATCATGGGCACTTTATTTAGACTCCGAGTCTTGACGGATTATATTTGCTCTACATGTATTTGGGTTTATATTTCAGTTGAATGTTTCTTCAATAATAATATTTACAAGTTTGTGCTTTGTTTTATCGTAACTCAATGTTGCTTCTAAACTTCCAAGTGCATCTGCCGTATATAACGCAGGGCACAACTAACCATGTGACAACTGACAAAAAGAAACAATGAAATCATGTCCATGAATTCGGTGCGTGGAGATGGGCAACACTAACGATGACGATATTGAAGAAAGAATGGCATGGATGATGGTGATCCTGATTCGGATGCGCTTCCAACGACCGTGAGCGATCAAGATAGATTTGAGTTAACAGAGCAGTATTTGGTAGTTACGGACGAAAACTCCAATATTATTCATCAATTCACATCATGCCCTTCAAACCTTCGTCGGCAGGTCCAATTCGTCAGCCGCCACCTAAGCGTAGTAGACGTGGTATTTCATTGAGAGGGGGAAAAGAGAGCAGAGCTACTGGAGTCATACTTGTAATTGATTATATGGTGCCAACGTATGCAGCAAGGTGAGAGATGGTGAGAGATCCACACATGGACCACCACCATCACACATGGACCACCACCATCACCATCACCACCACCACCATAATGTCCCTTTTATGGCACAGAAATCACGAAATGGCAGCCATCCGATATCACGACGATCTAAGGCAGCATCTTACTGATCTGATTAGAGGTAGGATGTCACGAGACGATGAGCTTGAGAGACTAAGGTATCGAGACCTAAGAACAACAGATGCCCAGCAACTGTGGCCATCGGGGCCATCCGATATCACGACGATCTTAGGCATCATCTTACTGATCTGATTAGAGGTAAGATGTCACAGGACGATGAGTTTGATAGACTAAGGTATCGAGAACTAAGAACAACAGATGGCGTGCAACTGTGGCCATCGGGGCCATCCGATATCACGGGACGATGAGCTTGAGAGACTAAGGTATCGAGACCTAAGAACAACAGATGGCGTGCAACTGTGGCCATCGGGGCCATCCGATATCACGACGATCTGAGGCAGCATCTTACTGATCTGATTAGAGGTAGGATGTCACGGGACGATGAGCTTGAGAGACTAAGGTATCGAGACCTAAGAACCACAGATGCCCGGCAACTGTGGCCATCAGGGCCATCCGATATCACGACGATCTGAGGCAGCATCTTACTGATCTGATTAGAGGTAGGATGTCATGGGACGATGAGTTTGATAGATTATGGTAAGAACTGGAAAGATTTGTCATCTCTAAAATCTTATTGTCTTATTCAATTCCACTAGAGGATAACCTCAAGAAACTTTCTTGTAGATAATAACATGGGAAACAAAGCACATTAATTAGTAGACTGATTATATTTTCGTTCTCTTTCACTGACTATAGCTTAGGTTAATGTTTCAACATTCAGGCATTTTGAATAATGTTGTTTCAGCCTTTCATTGCTTGATTGCTAATTTGCCATTAAATTACAGCAACTGTTTAAAGAATTGTAGGCACTCCAGTCCACTATAAGGACAAATACAACGGACGCAGACATCAGCAGTAGTCATTGAATCTATCATCGAGACTGTTATGCAACGCATGAATGGTATGCTACAATGGAACCAGCGGAGCAATGCTAACATTATGCTCAGTGAACAAGAGTGGCCTCCTCTACGACCGAAACCAGGTCCCTATCTCGTGCTAACCAACATGAATTTAAAATTGTCAATTGTACATGTTTGAACAAAATTCAAACATCGCAAAGCCTAGGTCAATGACCATATCTGATAGATATGGTGGTTGGGGTGGGGGTGGCAATTACAATAGGGGGCAACCCTGAGAGGAGGCGAAGTGTGCAGGGGCGACCCCACGACAAATCAAATATGGCAAAACAAAGTACACCAAGAGAGGCAGCCACAGCAGATTTGTCTGCTGAAGGGGAGGCGGATGAGGTGCCTGGGCTGTTACCATGTCAGTGGTGCTCAAAAGGTCCCTTTAAGCATGCAATAGGGTTGTCCGTACACCAGCGAAGGGCACACCGCAAAGAATATCACATGGCACACCAGGTTTACACACCAGAGTCAAGACTCGATGGCTCCCCCGAATATCGATATAATATGACCAGGCCGACCTTCACGAATCTGGCGTCGCTAGATCGATGGCAGATTGGTAAATGTCTATGAAGGATGGTCCCGAGAGAAGATCAAAGGCGAATGGAAAAGGCAAGACTCCCAAGACCCACTATGACATCCTCATAGCGGGGTTGGATCAGCTGACACATGCTCCATTGAAGTCCCAGCAGCACATGTTCCTATTGCGTTGTCATTTGTTGCCAAAATTGCACGAAGGACTTGTCCTCCGAGAGTTAACCGCGAAGTCCCTGTAGTATTTAGACCGGTTGGTGAAGGTGGCAGAACGCAAATGGTTGCGAATGCCACATGATACTCCCACCGGCTATTTCCATGCGAGGGCACGGGACAGTGGACTTGAAGCATTACACAATTCAGTCGCTAAAGCCAGACGCACAATGAAGGTGGATTGATCAAAATGTGCTTATTTCACAGTAACACAACTGCATTATAATGTGTTACTAGTCAAATATATATGGTTAAAGAAAACAACACTTAAATCTGACAACTGCAGGGTTGAAATATGGGTCCGTTGAGTTGGACACGGTTATCATTTGATCTAAAATGCCAGTGCCAATGGCCTCTACTAAGCGACTGTTGGTTGGATGACAAATGAAGCTTAAATTGAACCAAAGCATATGCTGTTGGTTGGTTGACAAACGAAGCATAAATTGAACAAAAGCATATGCTGTTGGTTGGTTGACCAATGAAGCATAAATTGAACCAAAACATATGTCATATGTCTATTTTCTTTTAAATGTACATAGGCAGTAAACAAGCCTATATTTTTGATGTCACAATAACCTCGGACTGTAATGATATGAGCGGTCCATATGAGAAGGTTAGCTATTATGCTACACCGGATGTCATAGGCTGGGTGGCTAACGTTCATACAGGAGTGCCACGTGTGTTTGGGGCGGTAGTTCTGAACTGGCGGGGGGGGGGGGGGATTCATTTGCCTGCGCAGGCTTGGAGTCAGTGCTGCTGACGAAACCCTGTTGGCGATCAGGGTGTTAACATACACCGCGAACAAGTTTCGCTTCTACAACCGGTCGCCGACGGGGGTGTTCGACGGACATCGACTTTGCTAATGCCTAGGCACCTCGTGCATGAACGGGCGAAACTCCATATCAAACCAAGTACGGAGGTCTGACCAACGCGGTCGGCCCGCAAGGTGACAATGCAAGAGAGAGTCCCTGGTCCCTATTGCCCACGGAACCGGAGGCAATCATGCCCCGGGGTCAGCTCGGCCCGACAGCCACTGCGTGCCTTCCCAGGAAAGGCAGTCTACCTTTGGGAATTTGGGCACCTACTTGAGATATCGGCTGCCAGCCAAGGCAAATATTCGATGACGAGTCCTGTTTTGGCAGGGTGTTTCGCCACAATTCTGAGAACATATAGCCAAATGCCATAAGACTACTCCGAGGATATAATTATGCCTTAGATGGGAGTTAGTTACGCCCCAATGCATCGATCTGTAAAGCAATGAAGTGCAGCCAGGTAATGCTGATGAGGTCTAGCAGATTTAACTTCTAATGAACGCAACAGCATAACGGGTTCTAGAGGCACCATCTCGAGATGGTACGCTAAGTGTTCCACAACTGGTTTAGGACCAAACTTGTCCTAGGATAGGCTATAGTCACAAATGACTGAACTTAGTAGACTGTGGGGAGACCTCTAGCGACAGTTCTTAAAGGTATTTAAGGAGAGCGTTATTGGGTGTGAGGAGGACTCTAATGTTATCAACTGCTTGGTAGTCTGTTCACAGTTTTGTTGTCGGAGGTTCTAGTTCGCTCAACTGTAGTTGAGGCGTTTTTCATAATACACCCACTGCTTGTCTATTGAAGTTAACTCTTGTTATCAACTCGTTTAGCTGAAGACTTTCTTTGCTACTTTCTTCGCTACTCTATTGTGCCAAAGAGGGAGCGTTTTCTTCCACTGTCCGTCATGTCGTCGGATTAGTTACTGTTTCTGTTTTATGAGAATTACACCGTTTAATCTATATACAAGAGTTACTTTGAACTTAGAGTAGAAGGGACCATGTTACAATGCGCTCCAAGTCCCTCGTCTCATTCATTGCACGCGTCAGTTCACAAGGGGAAAACAGTACAAGATCAAGTGGTTAGACCAGTCAATGCTTTTGAAATAATGAACTGCGATATTATTCAACCATTTAAGCAACTATCAAGAAGCTACAAGAATGTGGCCCGGATCAGCATTAAACGAAGTCAAATGCTAGACCTTCGAGAACAATAAGCACAGAGGTTATACGTGACACCTTGCTGGAAATGCAATCTACTGCAGGTAAGGTTCTAGTCGCCGATAGGCAAGTATAAGAGGGAAGCTAATGAAAGAGTTATGAAAAACTTTGGCGGGCTCCTAGATTTAGGTCTCAATACCACCCAGTGAAGAAATTCATCCAGTGAAGAAAGTCAAAATAAAAAGCTAAATAAATTTGATAAAAATCTGACATTTCAACTTTGCTATGGAATCAACATGTTGCTAGACAGTTGTGTCGTATAATTGCCAATGTTATCAAATGCACGCCTAAGTATATTGATAAGATAAGCACGATGGTCTGGGAAATATGTAATTGGAATATGGAAGCTCAGCAGAAGCAAAACTATACAAGTGTACTATAGTTTGTGCTGGATATTTGGAGATGGTTAAAATCGAAAAATATACAGCAACGTCTAGATCAGCCGAAACTGAATTTACAAGTTGTAGATGACGATAAAATTGGGGATGAAAAATGATTCGCCTCAAACAGGAATGGTGTCACAGAAAACAAAAGAAAAAAGATGTTCCAAAGAAGCCTTATTCTGACAAGGGCAGGTCCAGATTTATTCCAGGAGTTTCAGTGGTTTGGTGATGCAAATGGATGCAAAACGGCTGGAAATAATAAAGAAATGGGACTTTCCACAAAACTTTGCATTTAAAAAACGAGACTTTTTGTCTCTTCCAGCTTATGATTTTTGAAGAACAAATAAAGTCTAAATCAAGCACTGTGCAGAGGTAGCAGCAGTTGGAAGGGCTTAAGAAATGGTTCGTAGAGATAAAAAGACAAAGGTCTCTTCCATCAAAGACTCACTCGTTCAGCTACGCAGTTGTCTATTAGCGATTGATCGACTCATCTAATGTGGAACAGATACATCAACGTTCGACTTGTCGATGGCAAAAGAAACGACCAGTACATAAACAGACGTTTGAAAGAGTTGATTAATTTGAAGTGTGTCAAAAACTTCTTTGCTACAGGCAAGACTTATAAATGGTGTGCTGAGTGCACAATGGGAAATCTGACTAAAAGGGACGAATCTGAAAAGTTTTACAAATCTACAAATCATTTCCAAAGCAAAACATCTGAATCACTGCAAACAACGAACATGAAACGAACGCTGATAAAATTTTGAAAACGCAACCAACTTCTGCAAAGCAATCGCTGAAACCTATACGCATCTATCATCTGAAAACACTTTAGAATAGATTTCAATATCAATATGAATCTGCACGTACCTCGTGGCGTTCTCGACGTGAATTCTGTGTCGAAGTAGAAAGCGTCGTCGAGTCGGTTGACGACGGGTTTGAACGGAGGCATGATCTGTCGAGCGTACAACTTCTCCCAATTGATCGTCGAAAAGAATGGATGCGACTTGATGTCTTCCACACCGTTTGGTCCAGTGCCTGTGCAACAGACATGCCAGAATATAATATTACATAAATAGAACTCGGATATCCCAAGTGTCTCCCTTGACCGTATTAGCAGCATGCCTCATTGGTCAATTGCCCAAATAACATACTGGAGCTACTGCATTGGCTCACTGTACGTCGGCCCATCAAATACGGAATCTCTTCCTTTAAATGGCAATGCCAGCTAGTTATTGCTGGAGGCGGGAGCGCTTCTGAGTAGCTTTCTTGAAAAGGCACTATATAAATACTTTAATGAATGAATGAATGGTAGAGCTCTAACCAATAAGCCAACACGAGACATGGCAACTTGCCAGCTATGCTCAAGCGCTCAGCTTGAAATGCGCAATGTATGGTTCAAACCGCTCAAGATATGGGAACTGTGAAAGTATGTGCAGAAAATCTGTTACTTACACCACTGATTGTCATCGTATTAAGGCAGCGAATAATAATAATAATAATAATAATAATAATAATAAAAATAATACTTTTCCAGCACCTGTCTGTCAACATTCAACGTTACAACATTTAAAGCAACATTTAACTTTAAAGGAAATTTCTCTCAAACCATGAAGACGAAGCCTGAGAATTCTAGGACAAATTTATGACAGCCTCTTAGCTTATGTACCGTCTAAGCCAGGGGTGTCAAACCTTTTTCAGTGGCGGGCCAGTTTCAACATCTTCTAACAAGTGGCGGGCCAGTGTTAACATTTTCTAACAAGTGGCCAGGGTGTCGAAGCTCCTGAGCAAAATTGGGTAGTCATCTGAGAGGCAGCTCCGGGCTTGGTCAGCCAATTCCCCGAAAAGTCCAAATATTGCGAAAATATCTTGATTCAATGTCCACTTTTCGCTTCTTATTAAATTTTGACAACATTTAAAATAATTTGTTAATCTTTAGGGAAGGCTCCGCGGGCCAGAAAAAAATCGTCGGCGGGCCATAAATGGCCCGCGGGCCAGCTCTTTGACACCCCTGGTCTAAGCCCTAAGACACTACTAGCTACGACACGTCCTTGTGCTGGCGACATGTGCAATTCACCAGACACACTTAGAAGACCATTTACTTAGGCAGCAACTAAAGCATGGTTATAGTTAGCACGCATATGCAAGAGATCTTAAGGGCAGCCGTCCCATAGACATCAATGTACAAATAAATGGGCTGTCCGCAAATGGAAATAAACAAAGACGTTGCATCGCTCGTGGACAAGTCTCAGGCGGTACATTATATGCGATCTAAAATGCGTTCAGTCACACATTAAAGGCAATTTGTGACGGCAAAAAAAAGCATAAATCAATTTATCGTTCACAGCCAATGAAATTAAATGTGGTGAAACTAAAACCAAGTTGAAGTCGACGAATCGCAAATGTACCGCTTGCCATGTTTTGCCTTTAAGCTAATCGTCAAGACCTCTAGATACTAGATGCTTACACGACGTTCATAGGTCGACTAGTGCTAGTCGTGACTTAGACGGCTAAGAGGTTGTGGTGAATTCAGATTTATCCGCTAGTAGCCAACTAGCCAGATTCATAATTTTAATAATAACAATACTTTTGCAGATTTAATCAGCAACTAGGAGATAAATTCCCCCCTGGACTAGTTTTCAAACACTATAGTTAGCAGTGAAGTCCTTGAGGGATCCTCCTAAATACATTGGGGCAAAAAAAAAAAAATTATTATAATACTTTTGCAGCTGCAGATGCTTATGTTACAACTTGGCTCTTTTTCATTAATTTGTTTTAAAAAGCTAATTTTACAACTTCCCATTAATCCTGAGAAATGAACAAACTACTTTAGATATACTAGTTCAGGTTCAAGTACGTAGACCTCAGACACATCTCAATGCTGTCCTCCACCTTCCAACTCCAGCCTCTCTTCCCAGACTGAATTAATAGCAGATACTCCCCCTCCTCCTCTTCCTCCTGCAGTCTCCAGACAAATCGAGTTGGACGTCACTTTGCATCTCTGGACAATTCTTCCAAAACAGTGGTTACAGCTACTGAATAAGCTGGAACGCTGTGCTTATCATTCAGGTGGCATTTAAAAATTTCTGACACAACAGTTAAGTAAATAAAATTTGGCATTAAAGAAAATTAAGTAAGTTTGCACAGCTAATCGTCAAGACCTCTACTTAGAAAAGAAGACAGATGAAAAAATCAATCAGATGCTGAACGTCGTCAAAATGAGAATGAAAATCGATTGTATCTCAACTCACCGAGTCGGTTGAGAGGATTTCGTTTGAACAACGCACGAAGCAAAGACTGAGCTTCTGGACTGAGGAACTGCGGCATGCCGAGCTTTGCTCTGGTTAACATAGAAAAACAAAAAGACATTTATTATTAATTATGCAAAACTCACTTCATCTTTATCGTAGAACGTGCAAACTACGCTGCACGTTAAAATGTATTTATAACATTGCTCAAGCCAATACTTGGCCATGAACTGCAGCTTTGGTACCAATAGGGCACGACAGGTTATAGGGACACAACACCAATTTACTACATACTATTAAGCGCAAAAGGTTACATAAACTACAATAGTTATGTAAACAAGTCCTTGCATACTTAATCTTTTACCCGATTGCCTCGAGAATATACGCTGAAAACAGGCTTAAAATGTAAAAATGAACAGATAAAGGGTTAACCAGTTCAGTGACCATAGACAACGCTATTCACAGCTCTTCAGACAAATAGGATTGCTGTTGGCTGGTATATTGATGTTGTTAAAACAACGCTGGCAGCAGTGACACTGGGACAATTAATATATGGACAGCTGGGAAGGTGGCAATTACACTAGTCTAGTCTGCACCTACTCACCCAATTATAGCCATCCATCATCGTATGTGGCCAGTAAGCAACAACACTGGTTGTCAGACTAAAAAATTCTGATCATTTATGGCACTTCAGCAAAATACTCCTCAAACTCAGTTCCCACAGTAAACAGGTATATTTACCATCACTTTTCATTCATCAAAAGCATTGAAACTAGCATGAACTACAGCCATATCCAAAAATATATCAATGTTGATTGAAAGGTGATGCAAATGGTATGCAAAAATGTCACACCTTGGGGGTAATGACATACTACCCAGGGTACGAAGGTTGCAGTTTAGAATCCACCACAAAACGCAGTGTAGGAAGCCCGAGCAAGTCTTTCACTTGCTATTACTCATAAGCTTCAACGGGAGCACCTCCGAGTAGTAATCTTCAAGGGCACTACAACATATAACGGATGGAGCAAACTGTTACTTACTTTAGTATCATTGTCATCGTCTCTTTGCGATTCTGACCTTGAAACGGCAGAGCACCAGTCAACATCTCAAACTACATAAAACAAAAACATAAACAACTTAAAAGTTTTTCTGCAACACTAAATTCGAATCAGTACATCCGGAAGTTAAAATTTGCTCAAATTGACCACCCTCATTCAACTCAGGCTGTAGGTGGACCAATCCAGTCACAAAAAACCGTTATGAAAATAGGCAACGAAAACCAGCAAATATCATAGTGAAACTAACACTTCAATTCAGAAAATTCACAAATTTTTCAACAATGGGGACAGGATGTGCCCCTTCCCAGACCCCTCATCTGCTCAGCGCATTCAAAGAGAGTACATGAAAAGTTTGTAAACTAATAGACTCCCAAAATGAAGCAGCTATGTGAACGAGCGCTAAAAACTTTTTAGAGCAAGAATGATTTACCTATTTTCAGAGTAGCCATTTTGTCGGTAGGTCAAATCGATTAAACCCAATAAAATAAAATGAAGATACAAATGGACTGATTACTTTCTTAGGACTGAAAACGGTTATAGTTAAACAATATGGACTTGTAGCAGATGGCAGCCGTATAGCCATCCTCTGCTACAGGCAATGGCCGTTTGAAGTCGAGGAGTTTAATACCATGAGAAAATCCCTTTCCAGATCTACTACTCTCCCCCACCCCCACAGCCGTCTGCCTTTACTAAGTCACCATGGGAAGCTACCAAACTCTCTCTTTCAGACCTATTACTGCCCCCCCACAGCCGACTGCCTTTACTAAGTCACCATGGGAAGCTACCAAACTCTCTCTTTCAGACCTATTACTGCCCCCCCACAGCCGACTGCCTTTACTAAGTCACCATGGGAAGCTACCAAACTCTCTCTTTCAGACCTATTACTGCCCCCCCCCACAGCCGACTGCCTTTTCAAACCGACTGTGGGAACTATGAAAATCAATCTTTCCCTCTTTCAGATCTATTACTCCCACCCAGCCATCCCCGTTTCATCAAACTGGTGGTGGGAAACCATTGATTGCTCTAATTAATTGGCCCTTCTATACCTTGAAAGACGTAATCGTAATTGTAATCTCCAAACTTCTAAAGCACTACTCATAAGCAAAGTGCAGGGCACCAGCATATTCAAGAATGCTGCTACAGAACATTGTCTGTATTAGTGAAGGCACCTATAATTTCGAAAAATTCTACACCTTTGACAAGCAAGGCAAATAAAATTAGAAGGCAAAGCCGCTGTATATATAAACACAAATGAAAAACCTTCCACAAAATTATTGAAGTCGCGACAATACAAGGGACTCAGTTGGGTTACCGGAAACACATCATTATTTTTCGGCCATAGCAATCATGCTCAGAATTGAATTAAATTTGCAACAAATAAACAGATTGCATAAAAAGGCTAGAAGGAAGTATTGGCAAAACTCCGAACGGCGGTCCCAAATTAAAATATATAGTCTATATCGTCAAATGTTGTAATTGTCACACAACAACTGTTAAATGAGGTCCCAAATGATAAAATTAAAGAAATCGATAGGCTATCTCCTGAGATCTTTAATCAAACATGATGTGTGGTGAAATAGAAGGTGGATTGATGAAAACCGTTTGATTGATGGACGCTTGATAAAAAAAAGTTGGATAAACGGTATTCCAGCTTAAATGGAAGCTGGATGCATGCTGAAATACATTGATCACTGAAATCAACAATCCAGTTTCCATTTCGCCTATAAGGACCCTTCCATTTAACTTATTATGTCCATCATCCAGGCTCTATTTCTCAAACGTTCAATTATTCATCAATCCAGCTTCTATTTCAGATCTTAAAATACCTTCATCCAGCTTAAATTTCACTTGCGTTTTTTCATCGATCCACCTTCATTTCACCTGTAAAAGGTCTTCATCCAGCTTCCATTTTTCAAGTGCTTTCTCATTATTCCGGCTTCTATTTCGGTGGACCAGCTGGTCGTTTTATTAGTGTGGAGTGCAAAAGTAACCGTTTCTATGCGCCCGTCCAATACACCACACTATTACGACACGTCATGTTGATTTACTTAATGTTATAATTTGGGACCGCCGTTCGGAGTTTTGCCGAAGTATTTTTATACATGCACATTTGGTTCTGCTAGCCTTTTGCCGAATATGGCCTTTAGTGGCTGGAAAGTGGAATATTTCTGAAAAAGTTGCTGAATTATTTAAACAATAACCACTTAAAAATCATCCAAAATATCGTTAAACAAATTCTTTCATCATTTTCTGTCAAAAAAGAGGGAGACTTGAAAAAATTAGTTTTGATAACATTTTAGTCAATATCTCACAAGCGTGCATTGCAAGATGGTATGAATTGCAATTTAAATATTCTGCCAAATCTGTACAATACGTGAAGAGAAGACCCCACAACATTACAGAGGAGTAGAAGGTTTGTTTTTATGTGCACTTGTTATAGCGCCCCTTCAAGCTCTGTCTACTCAGAGGCGCTCCCGAATGCAGAGTGGACACTGCATTTGAGTTTCATGCCAAAGCGCTGAGCAATTGTGAGTGAAGGACTTGCCCAGGGTCCTTACGCGGCGAGATGGATTCGAATCTCGAACCTTCCGGCTAAAAGGCAAGGAAACCACCACTACGTCTTCACAAGGCGCTATATAAATCATTTAAAATGAGTGAATCGTTGAAATGAAGTGAAATATATTGAGAGAAGTAGAATTGAGACTGACCATGAGGACGCCGTATGACCACCAGTCAGCCGCCGTTCCATGTCCTTTCCGGTTGACGACCTCCGGAGCCATGTATTCGACCGTGCCACAGAACGAAAACGTCTTCTTCTCCTCGAAAATCGACTCCTTGCTCAGACCGAAATCTGTCAGCTTCACGTGTCCCTCCGTGTCCAGCAGTATACTAAAACATCGCAATCAGTTCGATGCGTTTGCTGTGAAACACGTCGACATAAACGCAGACTGACGAAACTTTGAATACTGCGCCATTTATTTAACGACGCCGTCATTTCGACGATGATGACCTTCGGTTGACCTCTGCTATGCGTCCATAACTTTTATTACGTTAAGCATGAACGCCGCCGCCAGAGAAAGTGATTTAGCGCCTGACCAGCTTACATCATTTAATTAACCATGCGCATGCGTCGCACGTGCCTCAGATTTCGCGCGTCTGATCACCGATGGTCGGCGGCGTGATCAGTAATTTTCCAGTTCCTCGAAATGCCAAGGCCAACCTATCTCCATAGGTCACACGCGTCACCAGTAATAATTCAGTCCCTCTAACGGTCAAAGGCTAACTGGGCGTGGCCTATAGAGACAAGCTTGTCAATCAATGTCTGCCTCAAGTTCACTCAGCCAGATCGAGGAAGTTTCCATCAAATATCTGTACCCTTCCCCTCCCTTTCTCCGTCCCTCTCTCACTCCCCAGGGGTTAACAGGTACCTGCTGCAGATTAGCTTGGCATACACCGAGTGCTTCGTTCTGTCTTTACATCCGCGTAACGCCTGGACTGTTGACCAAGCTAAACTACTCAGAATATTTAAATAATGTCTTAGAGTGGTTTGAAGGGATATCTATAACCAGAAATGTTTGTCTAATTCCAATGAAAGACCACATTGACATCTGCTAATATGCAAATGTAACTGATACCAATTTATGTCACTAGTCTCATTAAACATGCATTGCCTAACAAGAAATTGAAGGACTGGCATTTGTGTACACAGCTGTTGTCACATCAGCTTAATAAAGTCAATAAACCGAGACATTCAAGTTGGATGGAAAGTGGGAGGGAAGGGCAGAATGCCACAATTAATCTGACTTATAATCTCTGCAACCAACTGTGTGAAAAGTGAGGAGACACTTGTCCAGCCCCATAATTATTAGTTCGCCTGACTGCAATTGTAAAACTCCCCCACAGGTTCCACTCTGCCAGTGCCAGTCCCAAGAATTAATAAAGGAGGAGGGTAACACTAAAAATAGCATTATTAAGGCATCTAAATTTTACTCCAATTGCCAGGCATTTGCCAAGTCCAAAAGCAGGCAACTAGCTGAGATTGGTTTTAATAAACTAATAAATAACTTAAATAATAAATTATTCTCAGGAAGAAATCACTAAATAACTGTGCACAGCTTAAACAGATTGCCACAGAGAAACTTGTTTTACAACCAAATATCTATGGGAAACAAATACAGACTTCTGAATATAGGGTTCAAATCCTGGTACATGACAACTGACCTTCTTACCCTCATGGAAGAAGGGTCATTTGATTCCATCACTGCACTTGCAATTCATCCAAAGTGTTCTTAATGCTTTCATTCATTCATTCATTCATGTCAAGAATTTATATAGCTCCTCTTAAAGAAACCTACTCAGAGGCGCTCCCAGTCCAGCCACAGCTGAAAAATAGGATTTGAGCGACTTATAAAAAGCAGATGAATTTAAGCTAGGCATAAGTCACAAGGTTAGTGGGAGGCCATTCCAGATAGCAGGACCCACAGTAGAAAAGGCTCGGCGCTGTCTGGTAGAAGTGCGAGCTCGAGGAACCAAAATCTCCCCCGTTGTAGCAGAGCGAAGAGCTCGACGGGCTGCAAGGTCGGAGACAGGTCGACAAAGGCTAGACAGGTATTATGGAGCAAAATCAATAAGGCATCGCCAAACAAGGGCAGCAACTCGGTAGAAGATGCGCTGTGAAACAAGGAGCCAGTAAAGAACGTCACGCATATAAGCTGACAAAGGCATATTTTAGGAACGCGGCCAATGAGGTGAGCAACCGAAGTCTAAAATGACTTATATGATCAATAGAGCCATGCTCATTATACAGCACACATGCACACAGACACACACACACACATATATATATATGACCCATCCGGTTGTAGGACAAAACCCCCCCTGGACAAAAACCCCCCGGACACAAACCCCCCCGGACAAAAAAACCCCCGGACAGAAACCCCCCCAGGGTAGGACATAACCCCCCTGGTAGAATATATTGCGCATAAGTTGTCGTACTATAAAATGGTGTCCTAAGTACGCAAGTTGGATTGATGAAAAGAATTCTCGCTAAATAGAAGCCGGATTGATACAAATAAAATTTACTTAAATAGAAGCTGGATTGATGAAAATGTTCTTGCTTAAATAGAAGCTGGATTGATGAAAATACTCTTTCTCAAATGGAAGCTGGATTGATGAAAATGTTCTTGCTTAAATGGAAGCTGGATTGCTGACAACAATTCATGCTGTCCTAGATTACACCAACAGGTATTAGCTTCATATCGGAGTGATTGAATGACACTAACAAGTTAGAAGTTCATGCCTGAATGACAGCGACAGGTGTTTACCCGTATGACACTAATTAGTTGACACAGCACAGGGAACTCGATAATTAGCCTAAGTTTAAACAAATTGTAGGCCTACCTGCACTTTGCGCAGCAAAGGGGGGAATTGTCGGGGGGGGGGGTTAATGTCCTAGACTAAATCAGGGGGGGAATTGTCCGGGGGGGGTTTGTCCGGGTTTTTTTTTGTCCGGTCACCGACCCATCCATAACAGCACACGTAGGGCTCATCCATATATTACATTTAAAAAACATGTTTTCAACCCTGCCCACATTTTGTGCAATCCCCATGCGTACTAACAAATGAGCTTCTCTGTACCCTTACAAATGAGTTTAATTAGCTCTATAGTAATCTATAAAACACTTATTTACAGTACGCTTCTTTTATTTTTGTCAAACATAAAAAAAAATTTGTAACTAAATTTGTTTTACTGTTTATAACTGAACAGAATTTAATAACAATGCAATCAAATGACATCAGACAACTGTAGAATAATGAACATAGTTCGAGAGTACGTATGGTATGTATTTTATTCTTCGAAAGGTACGTACGTATTTTAACGTACCTTATTGAAGGGTACGTAAAAGGTATGGTACAACACTTAACCATGGCACATGCTATAAGTCATTGTGCATTTGTGCATGAAACATTACATATGATGCTATCACGAATTTTTTTTATTAAAATGTAAAAAACTACTTAACACTACTTTGGTCACTTGAAATAGGCTAAAATTGCTAAATATCAATAACAGGTAACTTACAACAAAACTTGTATGATAAGTTGATAACGTAAATAAGCTTACGTTAATATCGGTGAAGCGTCAAAACACTGACATATAATAATACTCAGAAATAAAATACGCGTATGGTACGCGTATTTTATTCTTTGAAAGGTACGCACGTATTATACGCGTACCTTATATAAGGTACGCGTACGCATCGAACTATGATAATGAATGCAGGACATTAACCTGCATGAAAAAATCCCCTCCCTGTTTACCTCCAATTTAAGCAAGAACATTTTCATCAATCCAGCCACAGTTTAAGCAAGAAATTTTCATAAATACAGCTTCAGTTTAAGTAAAAATAATTCAATAACAATCCAACTTCTATTTGGGGAAAATGCTTCTTATCAATCCAACCTCTGTATGATCAGCATATGTATTTTGAGCTTAGGACCACCATTCGGAGGATTACCACTTACGCGCAATTATTGATGCTCTACCTGGGGGGGGGGGGTGAGCATCAATAACTAGGTAACTAGCCTAGTTAGCTACACCGGTAAGCGAGAGCGACATACGTGTTGGTTGCAACGGACTGCGGTTCAAGCCCTGGGCTGGGAGTTGACATTCAGAGATTTAGATATCTCGGGCTAGCACGTGTGGGACGCAGGAGTGCAAGCTCCTGCGGAGCGACCTTGGGCAAATTGCTTACCCACCATTGTCTGTGAGGAAGGCAAAGGGAAACCACCTCACTCATCTCATCCTCAGGGGCGTAAAGCCAATGAACCTCCGGGCAGAGAACCATCATCGTCGTCGTCGTCGTCGTCGTCGTCGTCATCATCATCATCATCATCATCATCACCGGGGGGGGGGGGGGTTAATGTCCATTATTCCCATGACAGACACAGAAGAAGAGAAGAGCAGAGTCTCAGCAGAGGCAGCCATCACATGTCAACAACCTCATTTTAAAACTAAAAATTGTACAGTTGACTTGGGAAGACACATGGGAAAATTGATCGTCTCAAAACCATTCTCTGCTTTGGTGGAGAATTGAAATCCTGACCTCTTGATCAACTGTCCAATTGGCTAACCACTCAAAGTCCATCAACCACTGCTAGGATCAAATATCCTTAAACACTTGATATTGCAACCATTGAAGGACAGAATTTCACTGAATCAAAGAGAAGAACAGACCTCCCATCCCATCAGCCCTGAGGCAGTTGTGTGTATGAAGTGTTGTTAGTCTCGGTTGTAGGACATAACCCACCCCTCCCCACCCTGACAATGGCCCTAGTCCTAGGGTCAACCATAAGAGACAGAAGTCTAAGGAGCATCAACACACCAAGCAACAACATCTTTTAATGAGAAACAACATCAATTGAAGTGGTGTGAAGAGAGAGATTGGATGCTTTCCAGAACCTCAGCTAATCAACAGAAAAATCAGATGCCTCGAACAAACAAACAAACAAACAAGTAGACTGAAGTTGAATAACAGAAGTTAAGCTTTTGGTCCAGTAGCTTCTTGTCTAAGATGGTTCCAATCCACAATTCAAATTTTCATCACACAGTGAAGTCAACAGTTCAGCATCTTGGCGTCAATGCATGGGGTCATTGCATAATTACGTAATGCCAAAACGAGTGTTTTTTTACCCATCCCATCCACCCACCCACCATGCAATACTTCATACCGTTTCCCTTTATGCCTACCCCAGCTTCATGTATTTAAAATAATTATTTTATATTTACTATATCAAAAGTGCAATTAATTTTACGCTGTCGCCGTAAGACTTGCTGCTGCTATTCAGACGCAAACTAAGGACTTGTTAACGACATTAGTTATCCATTTCCAATGCAAGGAGTTGATAGTGTCATGAAAGTCCAGACGAAGGTCTGTTAACATCGTTTAGGTCTGGGCTTAATAGACTTAATAGCGTAGTTTCCATTCAAAATTAGATTTGAAATGAACAAATGAATATGTAATTCTGCTGTGTCATTTGCATGTGAAGACATTTAATCAAGAATTTTAGTATTCCAGCGTAAACTAGTCCTACGTATTCAACTTTCTACTATAGTTACGAGCAAAGTTTATCTATAACATATTTATCTTTTTTGTAGGCAAAACGCAGGCACACTACGAGATAATGATGACAGCTACAATGGAAAAATGTGAGGTACTTGGTCCGAGTGTCGACCAAAAGACAATGATGTGCGATTTCGAGCAGGCCACCACCATCAACTCTGTAAAGTCTACAACTCTCAGACAACATATACACATAAAAGGGTGTTTTATCACATAACTCAAAGTTCTTGAAGAAAGATTCAAGAATTTGGTTTGTCCAGGGCATACAGTGACAATGCTGAATAAAAAATACATTTCCGTGGAATGCCGGATGCGCTAGTCTAAATTACCTTTGGATGCGGTGGCCGAAGTAACGGTGTTCTTGTGTGACTGCATGCCGACCAGTGACGGTTTGGATGGTGTTACCGATCTTGTGGATAACTTTGACGCAACCTACGTAAGTGGTTCAATTAGAACTATCAAGCGGCCAGCCAATAGTCAACTCATTCAGCCTATTCGAATACGCTTGATTCTACCAGTTTCCTCCACGTCTCTGAAATGTGCGTGACGCAACAGTAAACGGAAATGCCCGTACTAATAACTTTTATGAGAGTTGTAATACTAGATTCGCCATACTAGAAATCCAGATGGGCCATTGCCACCCCTACCGAAGGGTTCTCATAGGGACACTTCAACAGGATGAGGCAATGGTCACAACAGCAATCCTGCAAGATGCTCACTGTCAAAAGTGAATAAAAGAAGGTGCCAAGCCGTTGCAGGCACACCTCCTACAGCTATGCCACGATCAGATAGCTGGAACAAAATTCATACAGGAAACGCTTCACGGACTAGAAAACAACATTTGGTTTTAGGATACGATCATTTCTTTAAAGCTTTTATTTTGAGTTAAAATTGTTTTACAGCTATGAGAAACTTTGGAAGATGTTTTTTGTACATATAATTATAGCTTCATAGGTTCTTTTTACAGCCACAAGAAACTTTTGACTTTAGGAAACACTTCGTGGATGTGATAAAATTTGGAGTTATAATTTTTTTCTTAGCTATGAGAAACTTTGGACGATGTTTTTGTACATATAGCTTCATATATAGACACCTCTAGCCTACATGTTAAATTTTATGTTGTGATGTAAAATATGGACCTAATAATGGACCATGTTTGAGATCATATCATTCTCAGAGGGGAAAATGTCCTACCATGGGTGATAATGCTGGGGGCTTTTGCCCGAGGGAACAATGTCCGGGGGGGATAATATCCATTTGCCTTACAGAATATCCCAACTAACTGCATGCAAAATATACCTTTGCTGGAGTCCTAAGGTCCCAAATCTTATAGTTTGCTTTTGCCATTTGCCACGTAAAAATCGTACGAAATCACATTTTCAGATTATACTGGAACAGAAGCAAAATATAGAAAAAAATCGACTATACGATACAGCTGAAAAAAGAATCCAACTTTCAAGCACCAAGTCATTCATAAACAAAAATGCATGAGAAGGAAGCAACAGCACTGTTCGTATCATGAATTCACGTAGACCTACTCTGTGCTTTTGATCCACAAGATGTGGTTTTCAAAACAGTACGATTTAAATTTTCATACAAGAAAAATTAACTTTCTGCAAGAGTGTGTTGAGGTATGTACGTAATTTTACACAAAGTGCAAAACGCTAGTGAACTCGGGCGGGTCACTTTAAATCATTATGTTGGTGAGTCATTGATTGATGTTGGCACCTACTTTTCAGGTTTAAGATCTCGGTAGACGATTCCCAGACTGTGAAGGTGGTCAAGCGCCAGCGCCAACTCCGCCAAATAGAACTTGACGTCTTCTTCCGTAAACATCACCTGCAACATCAGACAGAGAACATCGTCCGTCAATTCATTCACTCATTCAACACTCATTAACACATTGCTAGCAACTTAAGGTCTTATGCTGTCAAGTGCGACTCGTTCTGTAGGTCTTCAGATGACAATAGACAACTTGCAGTTACTTCCAAGCATAAGTCGATGTTCCACAAATTATGCTTCTTGGTGATAGGGGCACACACGTTCATACAATGTGCCCATGGCTGTACCATTGTACCAGGTATATATGAATTCAAACCCACAATCACCCTATCATCAACCAAGTATGTAATTCGTATGGTTACACATGTATACAGCATTACGTCACACTTGCTACTGCAACAGATTTATCATAGATTTTCTACAGCAATTCCGAAGTGCAATCTTCTTTCTCGACAAACGGTGTCCACATTTCAATTCTACTCATGTCCATTACAGCAACCCAATCAAAAAAATCCCCCCCGCCATTCGTAATAGTAACTAGTTGATAAAAAATAACTCACGAGATCAAACAATGTGCTACAATTCAAGATGCTGTTTTGTGTTAATTTATCGTTTATTCATTAAATGGATAAAAACATTTGAGTGGCTCACAATAACCCTTAGCAAAACAGTTTAACAGACACTTGCATTAGTAGACTGAAACTGAATCCTGAATTTATTTTGGCATTAGAATGCAACCCATAAACTATGACCTTTCAAAACATAAATCTTGCACAATTGAAATAATTTTAGCAATTTTTAACAAACATACAAAAGGAAAAAAAATTGTACTAGAGCTGCATTGGAATTATATATATACAACCAATCAAAAGTGACGTTTTTAAGACACAAATCTTGTACAACTCCAGAATCTGGCAGTTGCTCTCGAGGTCTCTTAAGAGATTTCTTCTAGCACACAATACCTCAACAAACACTGCACACCAACTTCTACGGAATTTCTTGTTTTCAGGTAAAAGTGTTAAGAAAATTTAATTTCCATGCCTAAAGAGTTTAAGAGACACAACTTAGTTACTTCGAATAGTTTATAGGAGCTAGAGAAGGTATCGCTTCTCCATGTTTACCTCCTTTGAGAGTCGAGTGAAGAGATCGCCACCACGCAGGAACTCGAGAATCAGGTAGAGCTTGCCCTCTGTCTGAAATGCTGAAATAAATTCAGTCATAAATTATTTAGTGCATGACAAGTGCAACAACAATTCATGTTCAGTTAAGATTCATCATAGTACCAACTGTATTGTATTGCATATATTAACATTTATCAAGTGCCTTTTAGAGACTAGCTATTCAGAGGCACTCTTAGCGTGACAGCCCAGACCTCAGCTTGACATCCAAGAAGACTTCAAGCAGGAAGGGCTGAAGATGACATGCCCATTAGGATCTTACTACAGATAGTGAGAGGGATAGTGATATTGGGAGGGAGGTCATTCCACATAGAAGGGCCTACAATGGCAAAGGCACTTGTTGGAAAATTTGGTCTGGAATTGTCATGGCTAGACTAAGAGCAAACTCCAGTAGATATTAGATGCTATAGTAAATGCCCTGAATAAATGAATGAGCAAGAACCAATCGTTAAAGCATTTGAAGTTAAATACCAAAATGAAATCAAGCTCAACCTTCAGCTGATGTGAGGTTATCTATGAAGCTAATTTGCAAACAGTCATTCAAATTCAAACACAAGGTCTGCACTAAACCATATCAACTCACCTAAGCTATACTTATGCCTTACATTCTGTTCTTCTGTCCAGCTTGTTACATGTTTAACAACACTGACATATCAAAGACTATTAGTGACGCCCGCCTCCTACTCCCTTATCCAGGCTTGGGACTGGCACTGGCATAGAACAACCAGTGGGGGACTTTCTGTCCTGCTTACATTAAATGCACTTTTATTCAGAATTAAAACACAGGCTGCAGTGCCAGACACTGGCATCAGGGTGAGAATTGCCGGGGGGGTTGGGGGGTTCAACCCCCCAGTCTTTTTTAGAGCCCCATGTTAAAGTATGTTTTTCATACCCCAATTTCAAGCTTATCATAGGCCAACCCCCCAGTTATTTTTCCACAATTCTCATACTGACTGGCATGGATGCCACTCTTAGCCACCTCCCACATATTGCCATCACAATTATAGGCTACAAGACCAGTCTATCGGAGCACACCTTCCAAAGACACATTTATGATGAACTGCACATTCAATTGGATTTATTTCACTCTTTGCCACTTGCATCACTTTAATACCTGGTCACTCCCTCAGGCCACAGCCAATTAAATATATATGTAGTGGAATCTCAAGTCCCCTCCAATCACTTCACCTTGATGTTGCTGTATGCACATATCTATTGTCTACATACAGTTGAATTGATAGGCTGCTGTAGGCCAAACAAGTGTCTGTGGATGCAAACAGGTGATGAATGAGACCGAAATAAAGTCAGTCGTGCTGCTGCTATAGGAAGGCAAGGTTCTTTGTGTGGACTGATCTTGATAGGAAGGTGTGCTTCAGTGCACTTTCTCTCAAGTGTATAATTATAATTGCGAATTTGATCCCAGTCTTCTGGGAGCTGTCACTTGGAAGTTTCTAATTTCTCCCTCCATTCAAAATGACCCTAATATTATAATCCAATACCTTATATAATAGGACCCCTGCGCCTTGTGTGCTTGTGACCGAAGGGTGGCAGGTTCCAATCTATACCTGGAGCCACTGCCTAGCACCTGAATTGTCTGTGAGGAAAATGAGGAAAGCAATGGAAAATCACCTCATTCATCTCATCCCCAGAGGCATAAAGCCAATGAACCTGCATTCTGGCAGAGAACTCGTCATATATATTAAGGGAGGCTAGGTGTGGGTGAAAGCAATAAGATAATTGTTTAGAAACTTGATATCAGTGTACTATTAATACAATAAATAAATTTATGTTAAGTCACTAGTAAACAAAACACTCTTCAATCATTTCGTGTCTATTCCTGCCATATGTGACTAACTGAAGAAATTGTCAATTAACCTGTTTATAGTGTAATAAAAATTTTAATAGTAAAAATTGGACGACTTAACTCGGGGATCACGGTAAAGGGGTTAATAGTGATACACTTAATGAAGATAAAAAATGCCAAATGTTTGAACTAGCAAATAGAGGAGACCCACGACCACCCACTATAGACCCATGCACTTCATCATCACAGCTGTACATCTATTTTGATTGATTTCAACTCTGATCATCATCTCAATCTTTAACAGTGACAACTTATTAGCAATCATTGACATTAAACAGATCAATTCAGAGCCACCTCTAGTCAATGAATGAGTTACATCAATTGCATGGATTTCAGACAACGAGCAAGAATGTTGAGGACTGCTTTCTTCACTTGATCTTGGTCGGCAGTGTCTCTGAATAGGTACATTTAACGGGCGCTATATAAATTCTGATTGATTGATTTCTAAATGATTCAATGATAAAATGATCAATTTCTAAATCCATTAAACAAGGGTGCATGGAATCCACTACAATTGCTGTCTTGGCCTCTGATTCATTCCATCATTCATTCATTCAAAAATTTATATAGCGCCCCTTCAAGAAAAAACTACTCAGAGGCACTCTGATCATCTGGGTATATAGTAAACCACAGTTATAATATTAACCATAGCAGCCAAACTCTGTGACACCCGATCCTAGACACTAATAATCAGTCCACAACACCATTCCAGTACCCAACAATATTCCAGTACACAACACTATTCAAACACCCACCAATAATCCAGTATACAATACTATTCCAGTACACAAGACTATTCCAGCCTATAGATAAAGCTTTCTAGTCCACAACACCATCCCAGTACCCACCAATATTCCAGTACACAACACTATTCCAGCCTACTCAAGACCTTGATCAAAATTTGACTAGCTGACTCATTTTCCAAATCTAAATTTCTGGATTTCTCTGTGGCTGGTAACTGACAGCCAATTCAGATATTTGTCTGCCTGAAGTCTTGACACTCCACTCAAACAAAGGAACGCTTGCAGTCTAGGGATTTACACAGCATGGTCAAGTTAAACAACCTGACATTGAATCAATGTAACGGATGGCTGGGCACCATTGATCATGGGCAAGGGAAGTTAATTGTATACAGGTGTATCTGATGTATGGTGGGACCCTTGGTGGGTGTTGGGTTACTGGAGGGGAGAGTGGAAATATTTCAATACAGTCTATAGATACATATAAACAAATATAACCATGAGGCATGCATGGCAGGCATAGCCCTGGATGCCATTGGCATTAATAATTATGCTGAAAGGATTGGACAATGGACATAGATCAAATCTAAGATGTTTATGGATAAGACAAATGAGGATAAGGGTTTAAAGTGTAAATTGGCTATTTGTGGCTGGTGACTATTAGAACTTCTCTGATCTTAGAACCCCAGAAGAGTTTTACTTACATCACCATTAAAGGATCAAAGACTACACATTGCAATTGTGGGATTGCAGCCTGCAGGCAGATTGGTAGCACTTAGTTGGCCTGTGCTGAGGTATTGGAGGGCAAATTATATTAACACAGTGGATAGACAATTTCCCATACCACAGACTCCAAACACTTACTGTAAAAGGACAGTTGAAAGCTTGACCCCAAGTCTCAACATAGGAGACTTGAATGAAAAAATCAGCAAAAACTAAATAATATAGCTTACAGTGATTGATGTTTAAACATATTTATGGATTTAAATTGTTATTTAGTAATATTGCACTGATGGAAAAATATCGGAAATTTTCCGGAAAAATATGTTGAAAACTTGCCGGACAATTTTTCTGCCTCACAACATTAAACTTCATGTCACTAGACTCTGACTTGGACACAAACTTTTTAGTGACTCGGACTTGACTCGGCTCAGGTGGATTCGACTGCATAACTGCTATTCCAGCTTACAACATTATCCAGTCCACAACACTATTCAAACCACAACACTATTCCAGTCTAAAACTCTATTCCAGTCCATAAAACGGCTGTAGGACAAAAGCCTTCCCAGACATTATCCCACCGATTCTGCGTAGGACATTAATCCCCTGGACAAAATCTTCAGCATAAGAACACTGGTTATGACTATCATTTAATAAAGTTCTCGTCATCGTAATATCTAAACTACTAAAGTGCCACTCGATAGCCAAGCGCTGGGCACCAGCTTATTCATGAACCCTAGTCAAGTCAGAGGGATTTGACGAAATGGACTTCTGAGTCCGGTAGCTAGAGGGACGTTAAGGAAGTTAATGACCGAGGTACAGCTAGATAAAGGTGGTCAGCAGAACAAAGAGGGCGTGAAGAATTGAAGATTGTGCAGAGAGTGGCTTACACGGGGAGCCGGACATTTACCCCCCTGGACATATTCCCCCCCGAACATATTCCCCCCGGACATTTACCCCCCCGGACGTTTTCCCCCCGTGTTTGACTAGGACATTTACCCCCCCGGACAATTTCCCCCCTCTCTGTACATATAGGTTAGGCATCGTGAGGGTCGGTTAGGATCAGGTTAGGCATGGTGAGGGTCGGTTAGGGTTAGTGATAGGGTTAGTGCAGTCATCCATTAACATAGGTTAGGCATCGTAAGGGTTGGTTAGGGTCAGGTTAGGCATCGTGAGGGTCGGTTAGGGTCAGGTAGGCATCGTGAGGGTCGGTTAGGGTTAGTGATAGGGTTAGTGCAGTCATCCATTAACATAGGTTAGGCATCGTAAGGGTTGGTTAGGGTCAGGTTAGGCATCATGAGGGTCGGTTAGGGTCAGGTTAGGCATCGTGAGGGTCGGTTAGGGTTAGTGGTAGGGTTAGTGCAGTCAATCATTAACATGTGGCTATGGGGAGGAAATGTCCTAGGTCGGGGGGGAAAACGTCCGGGGGGTAAATGTCCGGGGGGGAATATGTCCGGGGGGGAATATGTCCAGGGGGGGGGGGGAAATGTCCTACATCCGCTTACACGTGAAGTCACAGAGGTATTCACTGACTATTCAGTCGCTAAACAAATAGACAAGTGGATATGAGCAGTAGCAAGTACGCAAAGCAAAGACAGAGCAACATAAAAGTCAACATGATCCACGCTGTCTGCTTTTCGATAACTTACCATAGTGTAATCTAACATAAAAGTCAACGTGATCCACACGATCTGCTTTCTCATAACTTACCATAGTGTAATCTAACAATGAACTTACCATAGTGTAATCTAACAATGAACTTACCATAGTGTAATCTAACAATGAACTTACCATAGTGTAATCTAACGATGAACGGATGATCAACTTCAGCCAAAATGTCGCGCTCCATTTTCGTACGAACTCTGTCACGAACTAAAAAACAAACAGAACGTCAAGAAAAATGCATCCGAAAGAAAGAATTTCTGGTCAAGACATTTGGAAAAATTGAATCAGGAACTGGAGGGAGTTCCATAACTCAAATTAGTTCCTTTTTTAAAGAAATAATTGACAACTAACAAATGATTCCTGACAATGATTTTACTTGAACCAACCATCAAATGTGGCTTTGTATATCAATGGACAATCCATGAGCACCTCTGAGTAGTTCTCTTGAAGAGGTGCTATAGAAATTCTTGGAATGAATTAATGAATAACATGTCTGTAATTCTCAATAATGAATTCACTTGGAAAAACACTGACTGAGACTTCATATACCATGACAAGCAATTAGATTTGATTACGGTATATATATTATATAAGTACCCTAGAGTGTGAGGTACTGAACTAAAAAGGCACTAGTTATAAAATGCCCTTGCAAAATACAGCCATCTCAGGCCCCACCTACTGGTTCCCAATGTTGCAACCTCAAACTGTCAGCATCATGCATTCTCAGTTGTAGGTCCTTAAATTGTCTCAAATAGTTTCCCCTGTTGGAGATACACAGACCTGTCTGTTCCTACGGTTGACTCATCAGAGTTGCTCCTCAAATCTTTTTTATCACTGTGATTGGAGGAGCCACTATGAGTGGGCTTATTCAATGGGTGCTATAAAAATTATTTAAATGAATAAATTAACTAATATCAGTTTCTTGATTTATAACCTTACTCAAAGTTCAAAACAGTGGCTAACTTAGATACGGTTAGAAACCAGCTCACAATCAAACTGTGTCCCAACAGTTTACTTTAAAAGTAAACTGCACAGAATTATGTCAACCATCTGCTTCTAGACAAAAATATGCACAACAATGTATCAATATATTAGAGATGAGAATGATGAGATATTCATACCTTTGAGAGTGGCTTTCTTCAGGACCTTCATCGCATACATCGTCCCAGCATCCGTTCCTTTCGTCTTTCGTACGAGAAAAACCTACAATCAGAGAAATAATGAGTCTTACAAGTTCTGATGCCACATGAAAATCACGTTGACAAGGAAGTCTAAAGAGAGAGACAGCAATGATGACTAATTGTTGTCAAGTTCTTCATTCAGTCTAAGAACTCTCATACTTAAACGTCTTCAACGTAAAACCGCTGTACTTATGCTTTGAGACAGGACCAACACAAGGCCATCACCAGTCAAAACCACCACAAGTATACTCAGATGAGCCAACCAAGACTACTAACTTTAAGACCATGAATGTAAACACAAAAGAACATCTTTGAGAAGTTCTTCAAAGAAGCTATAGAAATGGTCTCCTATCCCACATACATAATTACAAATATAAATCAACATATCTGGAATTCTTCACACATACATATATACTCATTTCATTCATTTCAAGAATTCATACAGCACCTCTTCAAGAAACCTACTCAGAGGCGCTCCCAGCCCAGCCAGAGCTAAATAAATAGGATTTGAAAAAGCAGATGAATTTAGCCTAGGCATATTAAAGTCGCACGGTTAGTGGGAGGCCATTCCAGACAGTGGGACCCACAGTAGAAAAGACCCGGCGCTGTCTGGTAGAAGTGCGAGCTCAAGGAACCAAAAGCTCCCCCACTGTCGCAGAGCGAAGAGCTCGACAGGCTGCAAGGTCGGAGACAGGTCGTCAAATGATAGACAGGCATAATGGGGCACAATCAAGAAGGCAACGCCAAACAAGTGCAGCGACTCTGTAGATGCTCTGTGAAACAGGAAGCCAGTGAAGAGCGTCATGCATATAAGGCGTAAAAAAAAAAGTGTTGTGTTTCCGGTAACGCGACCGACCCATTTTTAGGGCCGCGACCCAAATATTTTTATAAAAAAATTTTATTAAAAAAATTTTTTTTCTTAAAAAAAATTTTTTTTTCCCAAAAAAATTTAATTTTTTTTCCAAATTTTTTTTTAGACATTTGTATTGACATAACATAAGAGACGTCAACAAAATTAAATTAATAGGACTGTTTCTAGAGCAGTTTTAGGTGCAGACAGTCGGGAAATAGGCAGTTTATACTTGCTTAGAACACGTACTTTGTTTCAGCGTGCAAAAAAAAATAGTGGGGTATACTTTTTCGGATAGTCACTGCATAAAAAATATTTTACAAAATAAAAATATTTTCCGACCTACCTACCCAATTTTTTTTAGCTCTGTTACCGGAAACACAACATATTTTTTTTTTGGCCTAAGCAGAGACGGAGGCATATTTAGAAATGCGGCCAATGAGGCGAGCAGCTGAACGAAGAACTCGTTCAAGGCGCCCAATTAGTCCAAGTGGAAGACCCACAAGTAATATATGTCCTCATACATATGCAATTCATGACATCCGTCCAAGGGATTTGTACCATTATAAATCCATGGTTCTGCGCAGGACACTGCAGGTTGAAGAAGGCGGCTTTAACAGGATGAAGCGAGTTGGGCAGTACATGGCGACACACATACAGATACAGATAGAAGAAGAAGCTGGAATCCTTTGAACAGCACATAACCACAGTGCAAAGGAAGGAGTATCCTCATCAAGGTAATGGAATCGGATAAAGTGACACTTGATCGGCTGAACCCAGTCCTGGTGGCCCCAACCAACAAGGCCCCACAATGCTTGGGAGCCTGCATGTGTCCATCAGTATCTGTAAATAATAATACTATGGAGATGCTTGGTAAATTGTATGAATTGCTAAGAAAACTGTTCAGCAATCACTGAAGTCATTTCTCGTTTAATCAGCCAATAGTCATTATATTCCGTCAGTCAAATTAATCTTCGTCTAGAAAAAACACAAAAAAGACTCATTTGATTACATAATCAGCAAAACTTCAGCTGTTATTTTTGCACACCTCTTCAACACAGACATACTGAATTTGCATGAATTTTAATGTAGAACTTCAACAGTTTTGCTGTCATCTTGTGTTTATATTTTTTTGGTCGCAATAAAGTGAATTGATTGATTGAACAGTGAACATTCAGTCGATATTTCAACAGCACTGACCTTTCCAAATGACCCTTGACCCAGAACCTTAAGCAGTTCAAAGTGCGAAGGGTCAGCCCGTTGCCCCTGGCGACTGATACTGGTCACCTCGATTTCTGACTCCATTCCATCGCTTGCTTCATTCTACGCACAACAACAACAACAAACAAATTGCAACTTAACTTATTTAGTAAATTACCCTTGACATTGTAAAATTTTAATTGAAATTTTATTACTGCATCAAAACATAAATTAACAAACTAGTTTAAGATGAAAAGAAACAAATGAACATTGAACAGCCACGTAGAAGGATGCTTAGGAGTGCTTCAGGAAGTCAGAGAAATATGACAAATGCATATGGAAGCAATATAACAGTTGTCCAACAAGAATAAAGACAGAATTAAAATCCACTTTCAGAAGCAGGGAACCACTATTGGGTGCAAACAGTGGACAATTTATTCATTGTACACAGCAAGTGAGTATTTATTCATTCATGATGAGGATTCATATAATGCCCCTTCAAGGTGACTACTCAGAAGCGCTCCCGACCCCAGTATGGATAAAACTGACTTGAGATGTGCATAGGAGTCAGAGTGAACCCTTGATAACAGAGTGGAACCAGAAGAATGACAACGACAAAGGGAGCAAGATCGAAAGCGAGTGGCCAACCACCGAGATCGCATGGTTCTTGTGGCTGTGCGAGCAAAAGGGACGATGAGCAAACCCTGTTAAGTAGAGCGGAGAGAGAGTGATGAGCCAGTGAAAACTCGGGGTAGGGCAGGAGAGGTTACGAAGACGGGACAGCAGATGTACGCATGAATGTATAATAACCACCTGTCAGCCTGAACCTAATGGGCAATGATGAATAAATTGCATACATTGCTTTCATTTCATGCCTTAGGATAATAATATGGCTCAACGGAAGTTAGAATGGATTGCACATTAACTCTGCTAGTTACAAATACTTCGCTTGTGATGACCATGGATTTGAACCAGTCAAAATAATTGTAAGGCCTATGCCGCCTCTGCGACTGCCTACTGCACCACGAGTTAGCACCCCAACGAAGATCAGAGTCTAACTAGCTTTAATATTATTTACAAACAGTCATATATATACAGACAAACAAAAGTAACTCCTCCTTTTTAACACGTTGACTGCCTACTAGGAGTTAACTTGTAGTACAGCCAGTCATTTAACATGGTGTGTAGGCGGTCAATGTGTTAATGTATACAGCTTGAATGGCCAATGATAATGTTCTGAGGCCCAATCATTACATAGTCAATGACAAGATAATTTATAAATAATATAAGTGATCTAAGCATATATATAGTGAATGACACACCCCTACCAGTGCATGCATATCTATACATATGACAATAATTGCACATAGTCACAATGCAAGGTGAGAAGATAAAAACCTTGAACAACAGAAGGGGTGTCAAATTGGTGACCCGCAGGCCATTTCAGGTCACAGGTGCAAAGACAAAACAATATGATAATAGAAGACTTTCTATGTGATGATTGGAACTGACAATACAGAATCAAAACTAAGATTTTTAAAGCGTAATATGACCATTTAAGATTTAGTATTATGAACAAACATCTTCTGGAAACAGACTCACCAAGTCCCTCACCACTTCTTGGAAAATATTGCTGCTGACCCACCATTAAAAAAGCTCTGACACACCTGAGTAACAGTGACATCATTTCCTCTATGGTGATGATGCCTACTGCTTGAAATGCTTCAGGTGAAAATAGCAGACAGCTGACATCATTTTCAAAACATATCCAATCAAAATCACATCTCCTGAACTAAACAGTTCTGAGAAGCATCAAAAGATGAACAATATTCAAACAAAAAAACATACAAATAAAAACTTAGCGAAAATACTGAAAGGCAGAAATTAAAATTTGAATGGGGGTGCTATACAAATGAATAAATGAATTTTAAAAAGGAAAAGGAAAAAGACTTACTTCACTGACATCGATGACCATATCTTCAGCCAGCTGGGCCCGAGGCTACAACATCCAAATATACATAATTTGATTTTTTTTTATAAAAACATCAACAATGCAATGACAGCAAAACTATATATAGCGCTGATATAAACATCTGCAAGGCGCTTCTCTATTCAGAAGCGCTCACAGCGTGACAGACCCGTGAAAAAAGAAAGGTCTTCAAGCAGCGAAGAGATGCCGACGAATTCTCCACCAGAATCCTGCCATCCATCCTGGAATAGTTCAACATTCAAAGCCTCGTGACTGTTGAATGACAGTCACGAGGCTTTGACCTGCTAGAGCTTCAAATGAATTCTGTCAGATAAGATGAAGAGAAATGAAACCCAGCAGGGAAGAGGTTGGATGACGACTCCCCTAAGATAATAATCACTCGTTCATCTGTCCTTTAACCCTTTCCCGCGGGACAGGGTCACCCATGACCCGATTAACAGGATAGGCATCAAAACAATTCCGGCTGGAAAGGGTTAATGGTCCATTGATTAGCAAAGCATTGAAAACGATTGGCTGCTGTTGGTCTTTTTTATTTATTTATTTCTCGCATCTGCTATAGAGCCCATTCAAGCTCAATCTCTAATCAGAGGCGCTCCCAACTACAGCAAGGACACTGCATCGGAGTTTCATGCCGAAGTGCACAAGCAAATGCGAGTGAAGGACCTGCGTGGTGGTTTGAGGTGATTTGATGCTGGAACGAAGGCACTGAACCTCACCACTACACCAACGCGCCCCACAGAAGGTCTTCTGTGACCTTAGTACGAGGCATCTGAGGTGAGTAAACACAGATGCTTTACCTCTGCACCCTTAATACTAGAATTAGACCCAGCAATGTAAACAATGGCCGTGAAACGAGACCAAAACCCACCAGCACAGAATAATACAGCAGGATATATATAATTGCAGATATGTATCTGCCAATTAAATTGTGATTTCAAACTCAATTGTTGGACGTGGTATCCAACTACAGTACAAGGTGGCTAATAGTGGGACACAGTAGATAACAGTGGGACAGCTGTGGCCGAAGGAAAGGACATAATCTGAACACATATCTTTACTCCGGTTGACTTTAATGTTTACATGACCTCAATGAGAAGTTTCTCAGCTTCATAAATTGTGCATTAACAGCAAATAACAGCATCATAATATTTTATTGACCCCAATATCGAATTTCACAGATAAGTGTTTAAATGACAGATTACAGACTGAAGTTGTATTATTAGTTATTCTGAAAACACGTTTGATGTTCACATAACGTTCAGCAAAGCACCAGACGTTTAGCTTCACAGTAAGTCTGATCTATCCATTAGAAACGAGTGAAGATTGAAGAACACATGTGGCAAATTACGCTAAGCAAGATTTATTAACACCTAGGAATGATACGAGAGAATGACTTGAATTGGAAGAGGTGTTAATATGCGTGGGAAAGACGTATTAATAATATACTTTGGAAAGACGTGTTAATGTGCGTGGGAAAGACTTACATGATGTAAGCACGGAAATGTATGGAAGCATGCACCGCTTAACTAAGAAATTACACAGCAGCCCGCTTATCCCAAGTAAAATCAGCGCTTCATCACCCGTAAAAATGTTTTTAATCATCTACACCACTTTCTATTTGTTCTTGTTGGCGCTATACACTCAAATACAGCATCACATGCAGAAGCACGTACTGAGTTAAAGTAGTTTATGCAGCGCCGGTATAGCGCTACACGAACATACTGCGAGTAAAACGCATCTTCATTGGTTTGTTACCGTCACGTAAACTAATATTATGGTTACCTCAAATTTTTCCTGTACCTCGACTCTCTGCCAAGGGTTGGCCAGCGGTCCCAGCGGCATAGTTGGGGTGTGTAGCGGTATTTTACCGACTTTTCGTTAATAAACTCCAAGAATGTAAACAGAACTTGTCTTATGGCAGAAAAGATGGCGACGCTAACAGCGCCACCTGTCGAACAACGATGTCTCAACGTTCGTAAAAGTGGTCTAACTTCCGGTTAAGCAAAGAATGCCAAAATCGTGTAAAAACGGTCCTTGCCAAAACCACTTCACTCAATAAATCCGATATGTGGCAAGTGCACAAGAGCCCCCTCCGACGGTCAGAGTCACTATTTTACTTTCTGAATATTCAGAATATAATCAAGTCTAGCCTTGGCAAAACTTAAGTCAAAAGTGTCATTGGCTTAATTAAGCTCTAATTAAATTTTTCTCTGGTAGTCTGAATAAATTTAAAATGTTTTATAAATATAAATGGGATTTTTAAAAATTGCAATGTACAAATTTTCTATTAATTTCGAGTGCAAAATATGCAAATATAGTGTGCCTTTTTGTTTGAAATTTAGAAGTTCAAGCATTGAAGGGGCCCACCACTGAAACCCCCGTACAATGGCCCCCAATCACCTTGCCACGCCACTGGTCCTGAACAGCTAATTTGACCCAGCGAAGTCCTCGTTTACAGTGTAGATTTATGTTTTTTTAGAAGCCCTCTGTAAATTTCTTGCCTGCTATGTTAACATTGCCACCAAATGGTTAGTGAAAGGAACTGTTGATGAAAAAGAGGAGACGCGAATGAAGATTAGTAGCAATGGTTGGAGAAGGAGGAGGAGGAAGAAGAAGGTCAGTAGAGAATCACTGTTACTTACTTACCTGCTTTTAGTAGAGCAGCGCTACAGAATTAATTGACTCGCCAGACGTCAGATCAGAGTTCAGTTGTATTTCCGGTTGATGGACACACACGTGAAGCGGTTCATCAGCGGTCTTTGGTCGAAGTGTTTGAGCATTGCAGATGGTCATTATATAACTCGATAAATTATAGAAATTGCACAAAATGTCGTGGCTATTCGGTTTAAACAAAGGCCAGCCAAATCCGTCGGATTTTTCTCAGCTCGGTCTTCCACCTCCACCGGGCGACGGAGGCTCCGATGATAAGGGGGGCTCGAAGAAGGACAGTCAAGGGCAATCCATGGAGGCTTATCGCTTCGATTCCGCCGCCCTCGAGAGAGCCGCCAAGGCTGCCAAGGACCTCGAACATTCTCGTACGTTATACACAACTAATTTTTCACACTGTGCAAGTACTTTGGAGGAGAGACATCCTTCCCTCCCGTGTGCATTGCTTTTGATTATTTATGTAGCGCTTGTGTGACGGTTGCTATCCATGGAAATTGCAATTAGGGCGCAGGTAGATTAATGCGGTGATTAAATTGCATGGTACTGAAAACGGTAAGATCAATGAAAAGTGGGTAGAGCGATATGATGCAATAGAGATGAGTGAAACTGAAACACTCTTGCATCAGAGATTCTGCACATCCATTGGATCGGATTTTGTCCATGTAGCTATGTATGGAATGAAGACTTTGAACATATCAAATTGAAGTCAAGCCCCTATGCTGAACTCTTTCCTTATTCCACTGACACATAGTCTAGCAGCAGTTAGCTATGGTTCACACATGGGTCAAATGTGATGCAACACTATCATCTTAAAAGTATTCTCATCACCGAAATTATTTGATTAAGATGTATGATACAAAGTATTGCTCCTGGAAGCAAAGTCCACATAAACATTTAGCATCAACCTAGTTCCATTGCACTGACAAATTATCCATTTCCAATCAATGTTTGCTTTCGACAGTCACATCAAGGACAAATCAAAATGAAAGTCATTGAAAGCTAAATGTGCATTTCAGAAATGTTAAAAGGGCGTAACATTGTACACATGTGTTATCATGCACAGCGCATGCTAACGTATATGCAAATCGAATGACTTAAATTTTATCACTCTCATCCTAGAAGGCATCAGTCATTTGGGTGGAAACATTTGTCAATACGTAGCAAAGCCCCAAAACATCAATCTTTGAAACTGAATTTCTGCTTGATCCCAAAATCTGTTTTATGAGAGTAGACAATATTATTTGTGAAAATGTGCATATATAGGTTTTTGTAAATTATTATTTCAATTTTTGTCTCAATTCTAGAGAGTGATAGTCTTTTTTTCAGTTTAAGCTTTAAATAGTTCAATTTTTGTTCATTTTGGTTTTTTGCTAAATAAAATAACATTATATGCAAAATGCATATATTTTGTTTGTGACTGTACTTTGGCGGATTTTGTCTCAAAGCATGTAGAGAATTGTGTTCCCAACTTGTTGCCGTTATTGGTAAAAAGGTCTGACGTTTTGTGTTTGAATATTCTTCAGCTCATGCGAGGGAATCGCTAGAAGTGATCAAACAACAAGAGATTACTAAGCAGTTGGAGTCACAGAAGGCAATCAAGGTGAAATGATTTATTATTAATATTACAAACATTTTTAATGCATGCAAAGTTGAGTCCAGAGCATTTTAATGATGTACATAGATGTAAGATGAAGAATGATTTGCTGTTCTGCCTCATTAAACAATCATCTCCTTACATCATCAAGATTACAGAACTTTGCAACAGACAACGTTTCACAAAATATAGGACAGTTTGCGCTTGCATGATTTCCATGCCTCTGCACCCAAGGAATAGAATAGAATTGACTTCCACTCTCGCTTTGTAGCTCAAATTCATTTCCTTCAAATCGCGGCTCAAAACTCACTATTGCTTCTTTGCTTTCAAGCACATGATTGTAGATCTCTAACTGCATCTCCTGATGGCTGACTATCCGGGTCTCAGATTTACATTTTGGTGTGGCCTCGCACGTGTTTCAAATTTATCTTATTTAATAAATAGTTGTTAATGATCGTCTTTTTTCTGGTTGGCCATAATTTAGCTCTAGGAATTGTATCACCTTGGAAGCAGCTTTCAACTTATCTTACTGTGACAATTGCATCACTCTGCAGGACATTGTATTTTGAATGCGTGTGGAATTGTGGAGTTGATTAAATGTATAATTATTTGAAACGTTGTCTTAGGCTTATGAAGTTGACTTTGAGCGAGTCAAAGCCGATCAGATACGTGTGGCAGCGGAAGAGAAGAGGAAGATGATGAGCGAAGAGACTCGACAACATCAACAACGAGCCGAATATCAGGATAAGCTGGCTCGCAAACGCTACGACGATCAGCTGCAACAACAGGTTTGTTATTATATATGTTACTAGCTGTACCCGGCCACGCGTTGCTGTGGCAGAAAAGACTTTCCCCTCCTCCTCCCCCTCCCCCTCCCCTCCCCCTCCCCTTCCCTCTTTCCCCCCTCCCCCTCCCCCTTCCCCGCCGCCTCCCTCCCCCTCCCCTCCGTCCCGCTCCCTCCGCTCCTTTCCTCCCTGAACCAAGAAGGCCGCAAAATAATTATGCGAATCGCTTATGACGTCACGGCACGCAAGCTCATTCATGTTTCGTCTGCATGGTCGCAGTCAGTCAAGGCGTTTGTGAATCTGGCAACGTGCGGTTTTGAATTTGCAAATGGCGGTCGAGCGGAATGCAAACTTAACTTTTTGTGGAAAATATTGCGTGTTTTTGGAAAAAAAGAAAAATGGACACTCTCAGATAGGAATGGAAGGTTTTGTGAAATTTTCAAAACAATCTGTGTGGTACTTTTCGAGAACACTTTACACAAACTATTGGAAAGTTTCATTTTTATATATATAGATAAATGTAACTTGTAGTCGAGACTTGACTTCATATATGACTCGTTGACCTGTTTCTGTACTTTGCCCCTTGAGGGCTTTACTCTGCGATTGGTTCTATTACATAAGTCTTTTGTAGCTCAAGTCTTTTTCTTTTGCTGTGGCTGGGCTGGGAGCGCTCTTGAGTAAATTTTTCTTGAAAAGGGCACTATAATATATAGTCCATCTATAATGATGAATGAATGAATAAGTGGTGTGTAAGTTGTATCTTATGATATATCTCTCATTTTGTTGCTACATGATTGTATTTGTTTGTTGTTTGTTCTTAATAGTCGCGAGTACAAGATGAGAATCTGAAGAAGCAAGAAGAATCTGTGGCTAAGCAGGAAGCCATGCGACGCAGTGAGTTATTAGATAATGAGAGATATTCTACAAGTATATTTAATGAGAAGTTAACCACATGATCAATGATGATGACGACATTGGATGATGATGATGATAGTGAGGATGATGATAATTTGATGATGTTGGTTTTGATGAAGTGAGGATAATGATGTTGATAGTTGGTGTTGGTGATGAAGATTTTGGGGGAAATGATGATTACGATAGGGATGTTGATAATGTTGATGATAATCAATTTAGATTTCTTGTGTTATTGTGCGTTGCAATGTTTTGTTGAACATCATGATTTCTTTTCACTCTCCACCAGAGACGGTCGAACATGAGGCAGAACTGCGACACAAGAACGAGATGCTGAGAGTTGAAGCGGAAACGAAAGCACGAGCGAAAAGCGAACGTGAGAACAAAGACATTCACCTTGAAAAGATCCGAGTGAAGGCGGCCGAAAATCGCAAAACCATCTTAGAATCAATTCAGTAAGTCACAACATTTGTGTCAAGTTAAGTTTCATTTTCAATATTAAAATTATGTACATCTATAATTTCTTGATTAATTTTTCTTGGGAATTTTTTACTTGGGTGACCCTTCCCAGCGGGATGGGATGTCCATCCCTTTTGAGCCCCCCTTTGTAGCCAATGCATGCATGTTTTGTACTTTTATTGTTTTCTTGTTTTCTGGTTGCAATAAAGTGAATTGTATTGTAGAATTGTATTGTATTGTAAAAATTCTATAACCCTAAATTTATGTCTTAAAGCGTTGTTAGAAATTAGACTTTGTTCCACTTGATTGAATTTTGAATCATCATTGGATATTATTTTCATCTAACTTGAGTCGTCAATTGATGTTCTTGTTGTGAAAGAAACCTGGTATTACCCTATGACTGGCATTCTATCTTGTGCATGTACTTAGCACATAACTGTTTGGTATTACCCTATGACTGGCATTCTATCTTGTGCATGTACTTAGCACATAACTGTTTGGTATTACCCTATGACTGGCATTCTATCTTGTGCATATACTTAGCACATAACTGTTTGGTATTACCCTATGACTGGCATTCTATCTTGTGCATGTACTTAGCACATAACTGTTTGGTATTACCCTATGACTGGCATTCTATCTTGTGCAAATACTTAGCACATAACTGTTTGGCATTACCCACTGACTGGCATTCTATCTTGTGCATGTACTTAGCACATAACTGTTTGGCAGTACCCTATGACTGGCATTCTATCTTGTGCATATACTTAGCACATAACTGTTTGGTATTACCCTATGACTGGCATTCTATCTTGTGCATGTACTTAGCACATAACTGTTTGGTTTTACCCTATGACTGGCATTCTATCTTGTGCATGTACTTAGCACATAACTGTTTGGTATTACCCTATGACTGGCATTCTATCTTGTGCATGTACTTAGCACATAACTGTTTGGTATTACCCTATGACTGGCATTCTATCTTGTGCATGTACTTAGCACATAACTGTTTGGTTTTACCCTATGACTGGCATTCTATCTTGTGCATGTACTTAGCACATAACTGTTTGGTATTACCCTATGACTGGCATTCTATCTTGTGCATGTACTTAGCACATAACTGTTTGGTATTACCCTATGACTGGCATTCTATCTTGTGCAAATACTTAGCACATAACTGTTTGGCATTACCCACTGACTGGCATTCTATCTTGTGCATGTACTTAGCACATAACTGTTTGGTATTACCCTATGACTGTCATTCTATCTTGTGCATGTACTTAGCACATAACTGTTTGGTATTACCCTATGACTGTCATTCTATCTTGTGCATATACTTAGCACATAACTGTTTGGTATTACCCTATGACTGTCATTCTATCTTGTGCATATACTTAGCACATAACTGTTTGGTATTACCCTATGACTGTGTAACGGAAACGGGCCTCTTCTCGTTGTACACAATTCAAAACCACCCCGCCTCTTCGTCTTACCAGGATGTCGAGGGAAGGAGATGTAGTTGATGTCGCGCGTGTAGGGGGTCCCGCCTCTCCGGTCTGGCAGAGGTCTTTCTAACTAACGGCTGACTACGACGATGAATGATGAAAGAAGAAGAAGAAGTACTGAAGACGACACGGAAAGTTAAATGCTTATCTTCTTATAACGACCACAACAACTGAACAAACTGACGAAACAACTCGCGAACAATATAGTCTGCCTTCAATGGCAACGTAACACTAGCTAGACCTCCACGGGGTCTCGAGCGCCTTCAACTACAGGCGAAATACTGTCTGAACTGCACTAACTGCCCCGAGCTCCGCGTGTGCCTTCGGCGGCAGGCGAAAAGTAAGTGAGCTATTGGCGCTTCTCCGGCGCCCCTTATATAGTACTCCAGGGGGGACTTAAGTCCCGGGGGACTTAAGATTCCCCGCCAAGACTCCTAGATTCCCCGCCAAGACTCCTAGATTCCCCGCCAAACTGGCGTGCCACGCGGATCTCCATGGCAACCATTCCCAATTAAGGGTCACCCCAACTCTCGGGAGGGGACTACACGTTTGCACCCAGTGAACTATTACTAAGAGGGGAGGGGGACCTCATGCCTGGCACTACATCAACTAGTTCTACCTAAGAGGGACTCAAGCTCGGGAGGGGACCTAACATGCCTGGCACTCCACGAACCACCTCTAACCGTAAGGGGACTCAAGCTGCCTCGTACCGAATAACCTTACCAGAAAGGGAAGGGAGAGGGGACTTAAGTCCCGGGGGGACTTAAGTCCCGGGGGACTCAAGTCCCTAGCAACGCCAACCGCTAAGGCCTGGCCGTCGTCAATCACTTCAGAATGACGTAATAGACGCAGTTACGTAAAAGTGCGCCAAAGGACTTACGCTAAGCCAATGAATCTACAGTGGTGCATTGCAGGCAAATGGCGAATCGCCACACACTCCCCCCAGTACGATTAGAAGTGTCCCTACTTCTACAGGCGCAAGTAAATTACAACTAATGCATGCGCCACTGAAAAATGTTTAGCTAAAATGTATATTCAGCTCAGCATAATTTCAACGTTTCTGCATTTCAACATAACTTCTTATCTATACAAATTCCTCCATGTTAATTCATCATTCAATAATGCATCAAACGCCCTTAGCTAAAACCCAAACAATCAAGGCTGTCTAAACAGTTGCCCAAATACATCATTTTACTCATAAATCGAAAGGCTCAATAGAGCTGAAGAGCTTAGCTTGAATTAATAACAGTAATAATCTAACTAAACCGCTTTCATCATGCTATAAAAACTTCATGCGAATCATGCATTGTCTCATCAACAGGACGGGGTGAAGAACAAGAATCATTCCCAGTCTGACTCCGACGAAACACTGACGACATCTTCCGCTGACGTCGAGGCGTAGGGAGCGGGTGCCTCGTCGTCCGACGTAGACGCAAGGGAATCCTCGTCGACGCTTGCGTCTTCCTCGTCCGCGCTCTTATTGAAAGCGCACGGCATGCGTGTCGCCCGCTCAGGTCGTGTGGCGATCGTTGCGACCCCGTGAACTTTCGAAATGCCTTCATCCGTCATTGGAGAGAGGTCTTCGAGACGATAAGGAGAAGCGTAGCGTTTTCCGTCATCAGAAGAAAGTTCTACCGGGCGAGGGTGCGTGTCGCCATCGCACATCCGGCGTTCTACGGCTGGTCGGAGAGGTTCGTGTACCAGTCGGTACGCGGCGTCCATGTCTTCAGCGGAGTTTCTGACGTGGCTGCGATAATTACTGGTATCATGATTGTAGTCTGGAGGTCTTGCACAGGAGAGGTCCAGCCGCATTCTCGTCTTGCGGCCACGGAGGAAGGAGCCAAGACAGAGGCTGGGAGACTCACATGGAGAAGGACAGGCGGCGAGGGTACGAGGTGGCGTCCCATCTCGACTCTGATGGCTGCTCGTTGCCCTCCCCGGCATCGTGGGAAGAGACCCTGTGGGCCACCCTGCTAAATTATCCTCTCGGGAAACCTGTCCCCTATTCATCCTTAGCGCCTCGCGACGCTTCCGAGCCCATTCCCTCTTAACATCCTGTCCCCTGTCTATCAAAGCTGGCATCTGCCCTCCGTCCAATTGTTCCTCCACCGCGGTTCTGCGCGGGCGTGGCCGACGTCTACGGCTCTTCCCCGCGGGACGTGCGTTTCCCGTGTCTATCCGACGCATGGCGTCTGCGTTACCACACAGGTATTCTTTTCTTATCGAGGCAACCTCGCTCAAATCTATCACCCTTGCTGCATCTTGGTCCGTATCAGCGTTAACGGGTGTTCTATAAAGGCCAGTCGCCGTCGTCCAGGCCGGCACAGCAGGGAGCAGTTTCTTATTTAAGATACCACCAAGTACATCCTGCTGGGACCTCGGCAAACCCATAGCCTCCTCAGCGACTACCACGCGCCTGCACCAAGTGGTCCCATTACCCTTAACTAATGGGATTCGTTTACGGCCAATGAATAGGGCTCCCATTCCAAACCCTAAGCGACATCGATTTTCTCTCAACCAGTCCATTCCCAGCATTGGGTCAACAACCTGGTCGGACACTAAGAATAAGGTCTGTACCACAAATCCTCCACTAAACTTAATGGGGACACTAATCTCACCCAGGACACGTATATCAGACCCATTTGCAGCCATCAAAAGTCTACTACAGGGACGGACTTCCAACCCCTCTACGGCAGAGAGCGGTACGAGGCTCACCTCAGATCCGGTGTCGATCAAATTCAACTGCGGCTTGCCGTTGATGATTCCACGGATGTATACAGCGTTGTTGGTGGCTCGGTCGGAATCTCTCTGGCGTGTAGTGTGGTTGACTGCTATCGGCTCAGCAGTCGTCGAAGTTCCTTCTCCTGTCGTAGCAAAGTCTTCCGGGCGGTCGCGTACCCGACGTGGTTGTCGGCAGTCCCGAGAGATATGACCGGCGCGGTTGCAGTTATAGCAGGTCAACGTCCTGCCCGAGTTCTCCCGGACTGCGTAGTTGTATTCGGGGCGAACATCTTGTCCCGGCTCGTGGTCCGTGTGCGTGCGGACCTGAAGATCACGGAAATGCTGATCCAGACGGTCCTCGATGTCTCGCTGCCACCGTCGTTGTTCCTCACGTTGCGTGGTCAGAAGGCGATCCACTTGCGTTAGGATCTGTGCGTTCACATCCACCTCCTGCGTTCCACGTACCCGGTTCGGTGGTCTCCGTCGATCTTCAGGGTCGGCCATTCGCTGGTAGGCTTCCAGTCGTAGCGCCGAACGGAATGCTTCGTCAAGAGACCTGGGCTCCTTCTCGCGGACCTTGAGCGAGAGTTCCCGGTCCCTCATCGCTTCCAAGAAAGCATCCCTGGCGATGATCTCCGTCGTTTCGTTCGTCGGCACAGGGTAGGCAAGGACGACCAGGCGACGAACGTCATGGAGTAGGTCACACAAGCTCTCGTCGGTACGTTGACGTCGATAATAGAGCTGTGTTCTGAACGACTCCGCTTGGCCATCAGTCCCATACCGTTGCCGTAATCGTTCAACCAACTGTTCGTAACTCACGTTCTGTTGAGCACCGAAGTCCCAAAGCAACTGGGTGGCGGCTTTCTCCAAGGAGCAGCGTAGAAAGTCGACCTTGTCCAGCGCGGTCCAGCAGTTGTGCCTCGCGCGCACTTCGAACTGAACCAGAAATGATTCCAACGATCCAGTTCCGTCGAATCGTCCTGGTTTCATCTGCATCGAAAAGTTCTTCAGTAAACTGTCGTACCTTTCTCGTAGTGTCGTCACCATCGTCAATTCGTCCATCGTCTCACGATTACGCGACATCCTCGGCCTCAGGTCGTCGAAGTCATGGTTCTCGGACCGACGTTCACGATCCGAGCGTGACTCCATGGAGTGTCGTCTCGTTCTCGTTACCGGCGAAGAAACTCTGGCCGTCGCATCGTCAGCGTTCCAGGTCGTAAAGACAACTTCGCTTCCTTCGTCCTCCATCTATCGTTCGTCTTCTTCCAGACCCCACTTCTGGTACCACTGTAACGGAAACGGGCCTCATCTCGTTGTACACAATTCAAAACCACCCCGCCTCTTCGTCTTACCAGGATGTCGAGGGAAGGAGATGTAGTTGATGTCGCGCGTGTAGGGGGTCCCGCCTCTCCGGTCTGGCAGAGGTCTTTCTAACTAACGGCTGACTACGACGATGAATGATGAAAGAAGAAGAAGAAGTACTGAAGACGACACGGAAAGTTAAATGCTTATCTTCTTATAACGACCACAACAACTGAACAAACTGACGAAACAACTCGCGAACAATATAGTCTGCCTTCAATGGCAACGTAACACTAGCTAGACCTCCACGGGGTCTCGAGCGCCTTCAACTACAGGCGAAATACTGTCTGAACTGCACTAACTGCCCCGAGCTCCGCGTGTGCCTTCGGCGGCAGGCGAAAAGTAAGTGAGCTATTGGCGCTTCTCCGGCGCCCCTTATATAGTACTCCAGGGGGGACTTAAGTCCCGGGGGACTTAAGTCCCGGGGACCTAAGATTCCCCGCCAAGACTCCTAGATTCCCCGCCAAGACTCCTAGATTCCCCGCCAAACTGGCGTGCCACGCGGATCTCCATGGCAACCATTCCCAATTAAGGGTCACCCCAACTCTCGGGAGGAGACTACACGTTTGCACCCAGTGAACTATTACTAAGAGGGGAGGGGGACCTCATGCCTGGCACTACATCAACTAGTTCTACCTAAGAGGGACTCAAGCTCGGGAGGGGACCTAACATGCCTGGCACTCCACGAACCACCTCTAACCGTAAGGGGACTCAAGCTGCCTCGTACCGAATAACCTTACCAGAAAGGGAAGGGAGAGGGGACTTAAGTCCCGGGGGGACTTAAGTCCCGGGGGACTCAAGTCCTTAGCAACGCCAACCGCTAAGGCCTGGCCGTCGTCAATCACTTCAGAATGACGTAATAGACGCAGTTACGTAAAAGTGCGCCAAAGGACTTACGCTAAGCCAATGAATCTACAGTGGTGCATTGCAGGCAAATGGCGAATCGCCACAACTGGCATTCTATCTTGTGCATATACTTAGCACATAACTGTTTGGTATTACCCTATGACTGGCATTCTATCTTGTGCATGTACTTAGCACATAACTGTTTGGTATTACCCTATGACTGTCATTCTATCTTGTGCATGTACTTAGCACATAACTGTTTGGTATTACCCTATGACTGGCATTCTATCTTGTGCATGTACTTAGCACATAACTGTTTGGTATTACCCTATGACTGGCATTCTATCTTGTGCATGTACTTAGCACATAACTGTTTGGTATTACCCTATGACTGGCATTCTATCTTGTGCATGTACTTAGCACATAACTGTTTGGTATTACCCTATGACTGGCATTCTATCTTGTGCATATACTTAGCACATAACTGTTTGGTATTACCCTATGACTGGCATTCTATCTTGTGCATGTACTTAGCACATAACTGTTTGGTATTACCCTATGACTGGCATTCTATCTTGTGCATGTACTTAGCACATAACTGTTTGGTATTACCCTATGACTGGCATTCTATCTTGTGCAAATACTTAGCACATAACTGTTTGGTATTACCCTATGACTGGCATTCTATCTTGTGCATGTACTTAGCACATAACTGTTTGGTATTACCCTATGACTGGCATTCTATCTTGTGCATATACTTAGCACATAACTGTTTGGTATTACCCTATGACTGGCATTCTATCTTGTGCAAATACTTAGCACATAACTGTTTGGTATTACCCTATGACTGGCATTCTATCTTGTGCATATACTTAGCACATAACTGTTTGGCAGTACCCTATGACTGGCATTCTATCTTGTGCATATACTTAGCACATAACTGTTTGGTATTACCCTATGACTGGCATTCTATCTTGTGCATATACTTAGCACATAACTGTTTGGCAGTACCCTATGACTGGCATTCTATCTTGTGCATATACTTAGCACATAACTGTTTGGTATTACCCTATGACTGGCATTCTATCTTGTGCATATACTTAGCACATAACTGTTTGGCAGTACCCTATGACTGGCATTCTATCTTGTGCATATACTTAGCACATAACTGTTTGGTATTACCCTATGACTGGCATTCTATCTTGTGCATATACTTAGCACATAACTGTTTGGCAGTACCCTATGACTGGCATTCTATCTTGTGCATATACTTAGCACATAACTGTTTGGTAGTCGTGTCCTACTTCGTGATTTGCCAATGCCATCTGCTGAATTTAAGGCCGACATGACACCAATTTTTTGTTTGTTTGTCTTCAACTTGAACTATCTGACGTCTGAGTTGATTTAATTTTTTGAAAACTTTTAAACTTCTGAATAAATTGTTGGAATTTGTTTTCTGCTGTTGTTAACATAGGACTGCTGGAAGTGTTTTGGGTGCTGGATTCCAGAGTTTCATATCAGATTGGGACAAAGTCACGGCCTCTGTAAGTTCACTGTTGACATGGTTTTCTTTATTAATGCATATATCTGAGATTCTCACTGAATATGAGTTTCATAATTATTTGAATGGTGGTGAAATAGTGTATGCTTCATTAGTTTAAGTTAATTTAGAATAGAATTTTTAATTAATTTTGATTTTATTGTTGTTGTTGACCTTTTTACTCGGTGTTTTTTGATTCGCATGCACAACATGAGTTACATTTAGTTGAGTAGCATTTCAGTGATTTTGCAAAATCTTACTCTAATCTTTCGCTCATCTGATGTGATAAATATTTTCTTGTGTTACATGGTGATGTATTTAAATTGGTCATAATAATATAGATGATATTATATAGATGATGATGGACAGTGAATGGATGACATTGTGTTTTGTTTCAGGCAGCTGGTCTGACGTTGCTTGCGATTGGAGTGTATTCAGCGAAGTTTGGAACGGGTGTTGCAGCTCGATTCATAGAAAACCGTCTTGGAAAACCGTCTCTGATTCGAGAAACATCGAGACTCACATTTTTCGAAGCTGTTAAGCATCCTGTCAAAGTAGGATTTTCTCTTCAGTTCTCTGCTTCATTAATTGTTATTTTATTAAGGAAATCAGGCAACAGTCAACAAAGTAAAGTTGATCAAAATTTGATGTTTATCAAAATCAAATAATTGTCTGCTGCAGGTTTCTGTTACTAATTGTTTGTAGAGGTTTTGTGAATGGATCGTTTGCAATTACTCTTCTTATTATACTTAATCCTGAATTTGTTTGTCATATGCCTGTTATAAGAGTACTTAGACTTACAAAGATTAATTGACGATTGCATTGTATTTCCTTTTTGCTTGTTATTGGTTTATCTATCCCTACTGGTTTCATTTGGTAATGGATAAATATACATAATGGACTTGTCCGTGGTTGTTAAATGCAGGCTTGACCCCTCAACATTAGATTACTGAATCAGTGACTGAAATAGAAAACGATGATAGCACGCAAACTTGTATGACTTTAAGATGTAGTAATCTTGAGTTTTCAGTTTGTACCATTTCCCCAGACATCGATTCATTTGTCTATGGTTTCTACCATGCTCACGGATGAGGATAATTGTTTTTTTTTATTACAAGAATTAGAAGCATTTTTATTGCACCTGAGGTAAAAGAGAAATAAATGTGGCTATGAGATACATTTAGTCAGACACCGGGTTAACAGCAGAACTTTATATCGAGATGTTCGAAAGTTGCTGAGAACAACTTTGAGCATATGTCCACTTTTTTATGCTTTTTGGATGTTTTTGAATTTAAAAGCTTTTAATAAGCGGTTGAAGTATGTCATGTTTTTTCAATCTAAAGTGCAACTGTTGCACTGCAGACACTGTTGTTGTCTGGTTGCTTTGCACATCCTGTTGTCTTTTGCTGCGTTTCTTATTTTGTTGAACTGTCTTTTGTTTAGACAGTAAAGCGTATTACATCAAAACCAGAGGATGCATTGAAAGGCATTGTTCTGAAGGTAAGAAATTCTGATGTTGAAATAGGACGCTCAAAGTTGTATGGCATGTGACGCCTCAAAGCGAAGTTCTAAGAAATGATTGGATCTCGTTTATTACAAATGAATCTCGTTGTCTGATGTGCGTCGTCAGTACTACATGCTTCTACATTGATATAATTGTGGTTCAGAAATTTAATTTAGCATTGCACTGCAGTTGCATTAAAATATTACTTGTTGACTTGTGACTCCTGTGAAGTACTTCAGACTGGTTCCAACATCTCTTGATGCCACCACTGATCTCGTAGTAGCACTCATTTAATTAGGAATTGATTTTTTTAACATATATATCTGTCTTTGTTATCGCTGGTTTATCTAATGTTGGGCAGAGGTTCCTATGCATCACAGAAATTTGTACAGTGTGTAGACTCGTTAAGACAAAGACAGATCTTAGAGATGGTTGACTAATAAACTGTTTGACTCGTTATTGTTAGGCGTGTCTTGTGACCACACTTTTCTGATATTTGCTTGTTGAGTTGCGTGTTTGAAGCATCATCATCTTTAGTCATAATTATTGCGGACCTGAATGAGTTTGATGAAATTGTGAAGTATTTCAATGAATATTATAATAGATTATAATAGATCTGCAGAAATGTTTGAATTGATAAAAATTGAATCTCAGTTGAACTCGTCTTGTTTTGCTGTCTGCAGCCTTCGCTTGAAGAAAGACTTCGTGATATCGCCATAGCAACGCGTCACACGAAGGCAAACAAAGGATTCTACCGAAACATTTTGTTCTATGGTCCACCGGGAACGGGAAAAACGATGTTTGCTAAGGTGAGCAGGTTGTGCGCAGAATTCCTTTTAAAACATTGGTCAAAGTATATAAATAGTCATTTGAAGCTTTTTTTCTTTATTATCTGCCTTTTGGTCATCTACTTTTTACTTCACTGGTCAGTGGCCTTTTGCTCCATTTTAAGTGTGAATTTTTTAATTCTTTAAGTTTAATCTTGTTTGAAAAATTAATAATTGTGAGTGAGCGCCTTAGAAATATGAGGATTAGTTGATAAACCGGACATTTGGAAGATATTTCCTTTGACATAAATTTCATTCTAGATGGGCTAATGTGCTTGCTTGTCATTCTTCAAACGAATGAAGAGTGCCACCGAACAGAAACAAAAATCCATTGCTTGATGCACCACTGGTTGGTGTGCACTATATGGGGCACTTTATTGGTGTATGAAGTGATAAAATAGACAATACAATGTGTTACTGTTTTAGGGCATTGCTTTGTGCTTGTTTGCGGTATTTTGTTATGTGTTTGCTATTTTCGTTTATATGTAAATATCTTTGTTTATTAAAACATGGGTGACAAACCACAATCAGTGACAATTTAGAGATGAGTAATATAAAGGCATAAAAATGAGAGTTGGCCAAAAGTTGTCATCTATGAAGTAATCTATGTACAGATCATAGTTAGTGTGTGATATTTGCTTTTCCGATTGTTTTCTGATGAGTTGTTGTTTTCATGTTGAGTAGAGTTTGGCTCGTCATTCCGGCATGGACTTTGCGATAATGACCGGTGGAGATGTGGCTCCGATGGGTCGCGATGGCGTCACTGCCATGCACCGTGTCTTTGATTGGGCGAAAACCAGCAGAAGAGGGTAAACTTACATCAGATATCTGTTATTGTTGTTGTTGTTGTTCGTGCAATGCAACTGTATTTGATACAACGCTCTTCTTCGAAAGTTCAGAAGTGCACTTGACCATACTACAGAACGTTGATGATGCAGAGCAATAATTATTGCAAGTGAAGGACTTGTGTCTCATGGTCCTTGTGCAGTAAATGCTTTGAGTGAAACTTGAACACATGATCATTATGCAGTATTAACAATGATGGCAGAATGTTTTACTTATTGGACTTATTACTTGGTTAGGATCAGTTAATCCGAATCTAAGGCAGGAAACAAAAGCGTAGAGAAGAACTTCTGCGTCTGCTTAGGTCTTCAGCTGCATTCGTTCGATTGCAGATCGGGTGAACTATGGATAAAGAGAGAATGTTTGATTTTATTGATTCTGATAAACTAAGAAGTTCTTCTCTTCTGATCGTTTGTAGAGTTTTGTTGTTTGTCGACGAAGCCGATGCGTTTCTGAGAAAACGAAGCCAGGTTTGTCGTGCAATTCCTTCTCACTTCATTTTTGTTTTTCTTAAATCATCTGATTTAAACATGTGGGAGTGAAGAGGTTGTATTGGTTTTGCGTCCACAGTTCTATTGTTAACAATTTTGAATTTGTGTTAAATTGCACAATGTTTCCAATTTCTCCAGATTTATTTTAGCAATACAATTAATTCAAATTCAGTTTCCTGTTTCTTTAAGATACGATATAGTAGGGTAACATTTAGTAATAATGAATCAGAGTATTTTTTGATAGAATGCAAAGAAATAAACTTTGAATTTATGATATTGTGATTTCATTTAGGAGAAAATCAGTGAGGACCTTCGGGCGACATTGAACGCTTTCTTGTACAGAACTGGTGAACAATCGAATAAGTAAGTATACGACTCAAATCTCTTCCGAAATATTCAGAAACTGTTGACTAGCAACAGAATTTCATTCGTTCAACTTTTGATGCTTTTACGTCGATATGTCAACTGAATAAGTTTTAAATTCATGAGATATATATATGTGTGTGTGTGTTAAATAGAATTACCGGTATTGTATTCAAACGTTTTATAAAGTGCCTTTAGTGGTGTGAAATATTCAGTGGGGCTTCCAATGCACAAGGTCACAAGAGAATAAATAGTTTATTCGTTTTAGTAATTTTTGAAAAGTATTGTCGCTTAATTGTGTAGAAATTATGTTTCCAATTTGGCAGTTTCCCTTGTGTATTTGATTAATTTTGAATGTTGATTGTGCAAGTGACTTCACTTTAATGTTTCAATAAGGAATTCATTGTTTACAAATTGAAAGTAGTCATTGGAGTTTTGGGGTTTCATATAAATTTCCAAACATGAAATGTTGTTGTTGTGATCAATTTTAACAAAAGTATAACCTGCTGTCTTACATTTTCTTTGGCCATATTCCCAGAGCAAAGCAATGAAGAATGTTCAGAAGCGTTTGTAATTGTTGATTGTGTTGTTGTTGGTAGATTTATGTTGGCTCTGGCAAGCAATCAGCCGGAGCAGTTTGATTGGGCGATAAACGATCGTATCGACGAGATGGTTGAGTTTGATGTTCCATCAATCGAAGAAAGAGAACGAATGGTTCGACTTTACTTTGAAGAATTCGTTCTGAAACCAGCCACTGAAGGCAAAAAGTAAGAAGACTGTGTCTGCCGTTAAATGGTGAAGTAGGATTGTGATGGTGATTGGTATCATGTAACAATCGATATTGTGTAGAATTGTATGACTTTGTGGGGTGTGTTTGTGACTACTGATGTCAAATGATTAGCACTACTAAATGGTTTTGCGAACTGTTTGCTGCGTGAGTCCTTTAATCCTGGTGGTCTCGTGTTACTTCTAAGGTCTTGTGGCTGAGAAACAATCTGTTTTCAGAATTTTTAGGGTTCATGAAACTGTCGCCTAATCCTGAATATAATTTAACGAATTTTCTGCGGCTGTATTTTAGACGAGACAACGCTTGACTTTCAACCATCGATTGATTTTGTAATTGTTATCAAGTTTTTATGTTGCACCACATCTTGAGCAAACAAAAGGATGATGGATGATTACAGTGATGCTGTAGATTAGATTCTAAAGATTCAACACTTATGTCTGTAACCCTTTAATTAATTAATGGATCAATGGTTTGATGTAATTGTCTGCAAACATTTTGTCATGGATCAATGTTTCTGATTTTTCTAATCCTTAGTCTGTTTGTGATGTTTTTGAAGACGTTTGAAGGTCGCTCAGTTTGACTACGGAGCAAAATGTTCCGACATTGCGACCAAAACTGTTGGATTGTCCGGTCGTGAAATATCGAAGCTTGGAGTCGCGTGGCAGGTCAGCGTCATTTAATTTAGACAAGCAATCTGTTTTAAAGATTGTTGCAAAAAGAACCAGCAGGAGAGCAGATTTTGGTGTAATGTGCTAATGTTTTTAATATCTTTTTTGGAGAAGGTTTAGGTGAAGAAGGACAGAAGGTCTACTCTGAATTTTATCTGCCAGATGGTGTCACTGGTAAAATGAGTATTTAATATCACGTATTAATGGATATCTTGCCTGGCTGACAAACATTTAAATTCAACTCCTATAATAACTTGTGGTCATCAATTCGTATTATTGAGAGTAATCATACTGAATTAAATTCAGTTTGACGTGACAAAAGAAGACTATTATTAGTATTAGTTTTTAAAAGATTTTAGAATCAGTGATGCCTTTATATTTCAATAAGATTTAAATAAATGTTGAATTGTGTAAATTGGTTTTATATTTCGCTGTAGGCTGCGGCTTATGCGTCCGATGACGGCATCTTGACGGAGAAGATGATCGACGAAAAGGTTGCGGACTCTTTGATCGCTCATTCGAAGAAAGTTGTGTGGCAGAAAGATCAAGAAACAAGGGCAGATACAAACGCGAGTTATATATCGAGTAAAGATGCGTCTGCCTTCACTCCACCGTCTACTCGTGTTCCAAGTTAATCATGGCTAGCTAATAATAATCACAGGTGGATATCTACATTGATTGTGATGATCAGGCAAGTCTTGCAGTCGCAGCAATCCAACTCTGGTTGGTTGGCACTATATAAATTTCAATAATCGTGCCATGCTGTTAGAGAAAGGACTTGTTGTGATGTCACAGCTGTAGCATTCCTGTCTTTTGTTGCGGCTGTCGCAGAACAAAAGAAATTTGATATTTCTTGGTGGTTTCCAGATATGGACACGATTAGGACAGTTGCTAATCTAATCAACTGGAATTAACTACTGAGATTTGTGTATCAATTGTCTCGTTGATTTACTCTGGTAATTTCATATTATTATTATTATTATTATTTAGAAGACACGTCTGCATTACCTTTGCAGCTGAAGAGCAGAACTCTTGTAAATTCAATTTTATAACTTCTGAAAGTCGTCATTTTGACATCTTTGGTTCAGCAGTGAATGTTGCACTTTCAGAGTTTCTTATGTTTAAATTTGGTGAAGAACATTTCACTGTGGCAGCATTTTGTTAATGAGAATGATACGAACAAGGCAGAACGCTGGTGTCAGAGAATTGTGTAATACATAAAAATGTGAGATCTTATTCGATGATTTTATTGTAATTTTTTTTCTGAGTGTACTTTCAAATTATTGGTTAACATAAGAGCTTGATTATTGGTGATTGATACTAGAAAAGTTGTTGATCATTAGATTAGATTGTGTAATTTTGGATCACTTACTGCAAATACATTCAGATGCTATTTCTTAATTCAAGTATCATTATGTTGCAACGATTTCAATGTACGACTTGCGTTGTAGACTGATTTCATTTGCAAATGTTGTAGACTGATTTCATTTGCAAATGTTGTAGACTGATTTCATTTGCAAATGTTGTAGACTGATTTCATTTGCAAGATGTAACTTGAACTCGATTTGATGATCATGTCTATCACATATTTTAGTAACACCGTGATATGAATAGTTTGTAGAAGGTGCTTTATGCCCAGGTTTATACAGTCGCTAGTCTTCTGCTTGACAGCGGCTTTGTTACAGTGGTCAGTTTATAGCATGTGGATTGTGGAGTGCACATATGAACTTCTGCTGTGCTGGTCTTTGTGAAAAGACCTTGAGCAAGTCCTTCTGACGTTCTGTCTTAGTCATGTGCACTTCTGAATTGTGAACAGAGGGCAGTACTTGTCAAAATACAGTTTTATTGTATTGTACAAAACACAGTAATCACTATGAGTCTATTCATCTAGAAAATGATGTTTACGAGGTGGTGATGATGATGATGATGTGCGAAGATGAAAGAAGCTGTTTAATTGGATTGTCTTTTATATTTGGTTTAACAATGAATTATGTGCTGCATCTCAATAGACAAGTTGAATAATGGGATATAATAGTATCACAAAGCTTTGGTCACTGATGGAATTAGCAAATGAACCAGAAAATAACATTCCTCATTAGTGCTCTCTACTTTGCTGTGCTTACTGCATTACAACACTTACAGCGACTTTTTATTTGGTTGGGCATTTTTTATGGGTTCGATTCCCGGTCGGTCGGTTTATCAGAGATTAATTTCTCGGATCTTTACTGCGGGTGGCTCAGTCGCAATATAAACGCGGAGTGAGAGGTTGTACTCTGCCTCCGACTGTAAAGGCCCTTTGGTCATACACGGTCTTTAAACTACCTTCCGATGTTATGGGGCTTAGAACCACAATATTCGCCTAGGTGTCTTTCTCAACTTAAAACTTACTCTTTCAAATTGTTTATACACCATAGATGATAGGTCTATGGATTGGATACTGATTATGAATTGGCTTAGTGTTTCACCAGTTAATGCTTTGTTCATTAAAGAAAGGTTTGAACAACAGAATTTACTCATTGCATGTATTGCTGTTCATGGGCACCATTTAATTCGAACGCTGTGTGATGCCTCAGCATGGAAATGTTCAGTGTTGTTTTTTAACATTAAGATCTGTTTATTCAGTTTGCTTGAAAAATTACACATTCTTTTTTACCAGATTTTACTGTTGCTAAACACTGCTATGATTGCATCTTGGATAGCCATGCATCAGGCAAGACTTTATAGAGGTTCTTCTTATAAGGCTAGGATACAAAGAGGTACAATATTACTTTATGTCATCAACATATGTGTAGCAATCATTGATGTACATGGGCTACAGCCAGAGATACAGCAACCAGACCTGGCAGAATGTGTTTTTTCATTTTGTTGTTGTTTCATTACAGAAACTTACAGTTTGTGATGAGACGTCTTGAATTGTGGCACTCTCTTTAAACAGAAACAAGAAGCTGTCTATATAATTATTAGGAATCTTTTCACTTGTATGTGCTGTTGATAATTGTTGAAAACATTGGTTTTCTTATAGAAATTATTGTTGTATGTGTTTAAAGATGTTGCCTACATTTCTTTTACGTCAATGTGTCTAGAAAAGGAACGTAGAACAACTTTTACTAGTAAAAAGTGATGACTGGTGTGCTTGGGAGAAAAAGATGTTCAAAACGAATTTTTCATCAATGCAATTATTAGGTTTTGAAAATGCAGCGTTTATGATGTATATAGTAATTAGTTGATTTAGTTTATATAACACCTTTTATTGGCTACCTGTTTGGAGTCCTACAGTTGACATCTGTGACTAATGTGTCAAGCTTGCAACTTAGGTAATTTTTAGCCATGCAGTTCTAAATAGATTTATGTAGAGTTTGTAGAAGCACTTCTGTGCAGTCCAAAATAGTAACAGAGGTTGTTGCCGTCCAGGAGTAATTTACGATGTATGAAGATGGTAAGGGAAAGAAGGGGTTGTGAAGTTCTAAAAATTCCATTAAAAACCCTGATTGACTTTGCTGCAACCCTGGAACAATTTTCAACTGCATGTGATTTGCTGTAAAAGCGTCCTGCAAAGTCCCTGACTGCATGGATACAATCAGCAGGCTGATCTAGTGGTATGCCATGTGAGGTTTATGGTAAGACCGCGCATCCACTTTACAGAGGAACGACATTGCACTTGCATTGTCCAAGTGCATGTAAAAGTACTCTAAGCAGCATTCGTGATAAGCATAAAACGTCGATAAACGTGTAGTTTGGTGTGGTAAATTCACTAGCCCAAATAAAGTTTCAGTAGATCGCGTCACCCCCCTCGCGTCAGGGTCATGGAGGTCATTCAGCGGGTCGAATTATGACTCGAATAAACTAAGTGTAAAGACGGTATTAAAATCCAGAATTGTTGGGCTGGTCAAGAGTAAAATAGAAAAAAAACGCGACTATGGTAGAGCTGCCAATGTAAATTTACTAAATTATTCACCCCTTGTTGCATTATGCTTCACCAAGCCTCTTTAGATGAAATGACCTCGAAAATCCGTTTCATCATTCCACCCTGTATTTTCATCAATGCGTCTCTTATTTAATTTAGGTGAATTTATTCCTTATTACACTTTGTAATTTATTTTATTCATTAATCCAGCTTCTATTTAAGTAAATTTTGGTAAATAAATCCCTTAACGATCTCAATTTTGATTTTTGAACAATAATTATTCGACCAAGCCCAATAGCCCAAGAAATGGCGTATAAGAGGGATTCTACAATATATATCCATTTTGCTGTCCTGATCAATTAAAATACTCTTCAAAGGATTTCTGGCAACATATTTTTAATCCGTTACCTAGCTGTGTTTCAGACAACCAAATTAACATCAAAATATTTTTGAAAAATTTAGTTAGTTAACTATTTCGATGACTTTATAACTTGCAAAGTTGAAGAATCCCATTAAGCCTGTTTTGTCCCACCTGCTCACTAGAGTCAGGAAAATCGAAATATTTTAAATTGTGCGCTATGCATGCACAATTCTTTGCTATTTGTTATTAGTTATGGATTGTTTTAAGTATAAAACATGCTTAATATAATGTTTCAGCTGATAGTTACATTTTAATTCAAGTTTAATGAGGCAAAGTTCTGTGTCCCAGAGGCAATTGTCACCGCCATGACGCCAACAGAATTCGCTGTCAGTTATAACGGTTAGTAGTCTTTACAGTATTTAAAAGCATGCATTTTGTCATTTCGTGTCCACCATTACTTTTGATAAACAATTGCGGCCAATCTTGTCTTTAATTTACAAACTATCAAAAATAATAGATAATCTTCACACTGCGTATGTTAAATAGAAGTCAACAAAATGACGCAAATAATCGGGAATACTTAAGTTAAACTTTTAATGTTATGTGTTTTTTATGGAAGTGATAAAGTCCTGTTTGTGTTGTTAACATAGCCGAACTTGCTCCATTTAGCGTTTAGCAGATTTTACTGAAAATGAAACGATTTGTCACCTCACTGACAGTCACCTCCCTGACACGGCCGCATCATGTCCGTGTCATGGCGGTGACAGACTGTCATGGAGGCGGAATTTTCCAAACATTGTGCAGCAATCCAATATTGTTTAAGTCCCTTTAATAAAGTTTGGAAGCTGCATCAGTCTTTTAATTCGAGAATCTCTGAACACCCACACAATCGGCCAATGTCGACGAGAACTGCTATAGTTGGGTCCACATGTTTTCTTGGTAGACGTGTAGAATCGACCCGAAAAAAATATTGTAATGTCTACAATCACTGACCCTAACCGACCCTCTCGTTGCCGCAACGTGAGAGTCGGTTAGGGTCAGAGTTAGGGTGAGTTTCACAAATTGTTTCGCTACTTGGTACATGTATATACATTGACGGATGTTTTGTTGTGGTACATTTCAGCATCATGGGTCCAAAAAGTGGTAAGCAGAGACAAAAGGAAATGATTCAGGATTCGTGCAGATCCAGAAAGGTATGCAAGCTTCAAAGAGATTCAAAGGCAGAGATGGGAAAACAGAAAAGAGAAGTTTAAGACTGCAAAGATGATTGACCGAGAGCATCGTTCTAAAAAGAAGAAACGGCGAGAAGCTCAGAAGAAGTGTCGATCAAAGAAGAAATCGATTTCTGATGTTGCCGTCACAATCCCTGGATCACAACCAGCTGTTTCCAACTGTGATAAGTTGCCTTCCACATCAGCAGGGTGTTCAGCTAAGAAATTATTGGGTCGGAAAAAAATTCGAAAGGACCGCAGTTCTGCATACCGCACGATACACATACTGGCAGTACAACTGGCAGCTGAGAAGAAACGTTCGGAGCGATACAAGAAAAGACATCAGAGACTTGTGATCAAGAACTTGATCATTTCTTCACCATTGGTCCATCTACTCGTCCTCAAAGAGTTTGTACAAGGAAGTTCAACTTGGCTGAAGCTGTACGTCTCATTCAAGCTGACAGTGACGAGGATTAATATGCCTGTTCGTGGATTACCTGATAGAGGATTTATGTTACGGTACACTATCTATAGCTTCTTAGAAAGGAAGTTGTACATTTTGCTAGAGCTGTTTTTTTTAACCCTTTGACTTGCCCCATTGTTTTTACAAGAAAAGGTAGGCCTATGTATGTATGTATGTATGTATGTATGTATGTATGTATGTATGTATGTATGTATGCATATATGTATGTATGTATGTATGTATGTATATATGTATGTATGTGTGTATGTATATATATATATATATATATATGCATGTATGTATGTATATATGTATGTATATATGTATGTATGTATGTATGTATGTATGTATGTATGTATGTATGTGTATGTATATATTTATATAATTATATATATGTATATATGTGTATGTATGTATGTATATATGTATGTATGTATGTATATATGTGTATGTATATATTTATATAATTATATATATGTGTGTATGTACGTATATATGTATGTATGTATGTATGTATGTATGTATGTATGTATGTAAGTATGTATGTATGCATATATGTATGTATGTATGTATGTATGTATATATGTATGTATGTGTGTATGTATATATATATATATATATGCATGTATGTATGTATGTATGTATATATGTATGTATGTATGTATATATGTTTGTATGTATGTATGTATGTATGTATGTATGTATGTATGTATGTATGTATATGTATGTATGTATGTATATATGTATGATTGCATGTATGTATGTATGTATATTATATGTATGTACCGGGTATGTATATATGTATGTATGTATGTATGTATATATGTATGTATACATGTATGTATATGTATGTATATATGTAAATATGCGGTCGAAATACATCCTTATAGAAAAGCGCGCTTTAAAGCGCGCTGGCAAGTCAAAATACATCCTTTATAGAAAACCGCGCTTTAAAGCGCGCTGGCAAGTCAAAGGGTTAATCTAGCAAATATTTCTTCATCCTCAATAGTTTAATAAACTGATGGTTACTAGATATATACTTCTTGTTTGTGCCTGAAGACTTTCCGTTCGAGCATCAACTGCATGATGTCAACTCCATGACGCGTGTCAACTCCATGACGAATACAAAATTTGTTTTTCAACTTTTTAATAGAAATATTGAATTCTGTGCATTGCTGCTTGACACATATGCTACCTATAACAATAATATTATGAATCAATTAGGACTTTAAAAAATAAAAAAAATCAATATTGAAATTTTCTAATTTACTCATTGCAAAAGTGCAACATATTATAGAAACCCTCATAATTTGTTTTTAAATCGATTTGATGTAGCGCCCCATTAACCACAGACCTTTAACCACATTATTATATTACAATATTGTAATATAATATATGTGCTTTAACCCTTATAGGGTAACCCCTTTTCGGTTACAGTTGTTGGTAACCGGGGGGTAAAAAATTACCCCCATTTTTTTCGTCAAATCTATGGAAATGTTTAACGTATGCCTTCTGAATGTGCGTGATCTCGCCATGTTGGATTCTGCAACTTCTATAATTATGATATCATGCATTTGAGCGCTGCTGCATCAACCAACTTGAACCAAGAAATAGAAGAGGCCATCTTCTGGTCCTGTAACTTCAAGTATATCCCTTTGTTTCCTGGTCGAATGAGTCCACGGCGCCTTTTGTGGCGTTGTAATCACCTATTTCTTTCGATAGCTTTATGCAAAAGTAGGCCTATGTAAACTACACTAATATAGGCCTAATACAACCTGAAAATTAATAGAAATCATACAGCAAAAAATGGCTAATTCATATGCAAAAATACAAGCAATCTTGAAGTATATTAAGCAAAGACCTTCAAGTTACACCTTTAAGTCTTAAGACCTTTAAGTATAACTTAACCCTTATAGGGTAACCGGGGGGTAAAAAATAACCCCCAGTCTACTTTTTTCGTATACTTTTTTGAATAACAGAAAATAGACTTTTGCTTTTGTGACATTTTCCTAAATATGTCTTTTCTTCACAATGTCGTTTTCAGCTGGTGTCACGACAACTCGTCTAACGACAACTCGTCTAACGACAACTCGTCTAACGACAAGTGGTCTCCGGACAATTCGTCTAACGACCAGTATGAGAATTGTGGAAAAATAACTGGGGGGGTTGGCCTATGATAAACTTGAAATTGGGGTATGAAAAACATACTTTAACATGGGGCTCTAAAAATGACTGGAGGGGTTGAACCCCCCCAACCCCCCCGGCAATTCTCACCCTGCTAACGACAACTGGTCTACTGACAACTTATCCAGCGCTTGAGAAATGGAAGCTGGATGATAGTTTTTAGAGGTGAAATGGATGTTGGATTGATGAAAAAACGCAAGAGAAATGGAATTTAGATGATGGTTCTCTTACAGGTGAAATAGAAGCTGGATTGACGAAAGTAACGCATGATAAATAAAAGCTGGATGAAGGCATTTCTAGATCTGAAATGGAAGCAGGATTGATAAGAAAACCGCTTAAGTAATGGAAGCTGGATGAGGATATTTTCATATATGAAATAGAAGCTGGATTGACTAAAATAACAGGCGAGAAATAGAAGCTGGATGAAGGTATTTTTAGATTTGGCGTAGAAATGGGTGCATGTTGGAATACATGAATGAAAATCATCAATCCAGCTTCCATTTAAGCAAAAAAAACATTTTCGTAAATCCAGCTTCTATCATCAATACTATTCGTCAGTAGACCAGTTGTCGTTAGACCAATTGTCCGGAGACGAGTTGTCGTTAGACGAGTTGTCGGTAGACCAGTTGTCGTGGAACCCTCAAGCGCACTCATAGTCCAACATCGGTTGAAAAGGACAGTCTTAAGAACAGTGAGATATGAAACCAATGGTGTCACAACAACTGGTTCAACGACAGCTGGTTAACGGACAATTCGTTCACCGACAACTGGTTCACGACAATAATTATTGGTGGCCTACCGGTACACGACAATATTATTGGCTCACCGGCAAACGGTGAATAGAAGCTGGAGGGTTCCTTATAGGTGAAATGGAAGCTGGATTGAAAAAATAGCGCTTGATAAGTGGAAGCTGGATTAATGATAAAGCGCTTGAGAAATGGAAGCTGGATGCATGTTGAAATACATGAATGAAAATCATCAATCCAGCTTCCATTTATCAACCATTCTAGTAATTAATCCAGCTTCTATTTCATATATAGAAGCCTCCATTTTACGAGCGTTTTTCATCAATAGGCTTACAGTTCCAGTTTAAGCAAGAATATTTTCATAATAAGTCCGGCTCCAGTTTAAGCAAGAATATTTACATCAATCCAGCTCCAATAATATTGTCGTGTATAGCAATCGTCGTGAACCAGCTGTCGGTGAACGAATTGTCCACGAACCAGTTGTCGTTGGATCAGTTGTCGGTGAACCAGTTGTTGCGTGGATCCGAAACCAATAGTTATTTGACGGTGAATTTTAGGCTAGCACTGTATATAAATCATACTGTGGTAGGCCTATTAGGGAGCCCATTGAAGGTTGCAGTGAAGGTTTGGCGCTGTCTGATTGCTGTCAGCGAGCGGAGAACAATATTATAACATAGGGGCCAGAGGTAAAATGCTGAAATGCTGATTGCTGATTTGCTGATCGGCAAGGGGTAAAATGCTGAACAGCCAATGCTGATTTGTCAGCATTTTACCCACCAGCCGAATCAGCATATCAGAGTGTAAAATGCTGATTGCGAATACGGATAAATATGTAAGTAAGTACGTAAGTAGTTAGCATTTTATTCATTTGCAAACGAATAATGGGTAAGACAGTAAATATATACGGATTATTCATTTGAAAACACACAGTGGGACATCGATCGACAAATGATACAACAATAGGCTAACACATCCATCCACGCATATTCAACTCTAAACATCTAAGCATGCAAATTACGATACTTTGCACATCCATCAGTGAGGAAACAAGATTTAATTTACCCAGTGCGAGCTTAAACTGTAGTTAACCCTTTACCGGTTCATTTTTAAATTTTAAACAAGTTTTCAGCGGATATTCTCGGGGCAAACGGGTAAAAGATTAATTTCAAAGGTCTAATTCAACTGCATGAGGGAGACTGCCTCTGCAAGACGTAGCCTAGGCCTGTGCAATCAGTGAGAGCCAACAGAATTTTAGCTGACTAATCAATCAATAGCCTTATAAAATAGAACACAACATTGAATGTTAGGCCTACTGCAATAAAACCGACGGGGTAACAAATTCTTTTCAATATAAAAGTTCAAATCTGGAGAAAAAAAGACCATAGGAAAACATGATCAGAATAAAAACTATCCAGAATAAACAATGATCTTAAGAAAAACATGCAGCAGGATAAAAGATAGAAAGACGAATAGACAGACATAACTGACAGAATAAACAAAAGACACAGGGCATAGGCCTAGAGACAGACATAAATACAGACACACAGGCAGGCAAAAGACAGACATAGAGACAGATAGATAGACAATCAGATAGACAAACAGAGAGACAAACAGAAAGACAGACAGACGGAGAGACATATAAAATAAAGAGACAGACATACAAACAGGCAGAATGACAAACATGCAAAGTCTGTCTCTCTCTGTATGACAGACAGAGACAGACATACAGAAAGAGACAGACAAATGGAAAGGCAGCCAGACAGACAGATGGAGAGATAGACAGACAGATAGAAAGACAGTCAGACAGACAAACGGATGGACAGACAAACAGACAGAGATAGAGAGAGAGATTGGTGGATGGATAGATGGATGGATCGATGAATGGATGGACGGATGCATGGATGCATGGATGATGGATGGATGGATGGATAGATGGACATATGGATGGATGGACGATTGGATCGATCGATAGACAGACAGACAAATAGACAGACAAACAAACAGATGGATAGATAGATAGTGTCACGAGTCTCACGACCTTGACGCGATATTTATTTGGAAGTGCGAGAAACGTATTTAAAATAGCAAGTTTTATTATTAAAATCGATAATAATGGCATAATAATTATGTTGTGTAAAGGTATTAGATAAGACGTTTAAGCAGACATGTATTTTTAGAATCGGCAGACAGACAGACCATATGGCCTCCTCTTGTTCACTATCAACACGAATTGTCAGGTCGTACTTTTGCATGGTTCCAACAAAGACAAACTCCAGGATTCTGTTCTAGGCATCTGTGCGCCTTCATTGCAATGACCACTGGATTCATTGGTGGAGTAGGGGGGGGGGGCAAAGGCCGCAAAGCTGTATAGTTGCAAGACTTGGACATTGTGGAATATAAACAAACAACTCTTATACCTATTGAGATGCATATTAATGCAAGATACGATGTGTTACCAAGATCAATTGTATTCTAAGAACCTTGATGTGTTACCATGCAAGCTATATGTATAGCTGACCAGTTGAGTTACCCAAATATATATTAATGCATTAATATTAATATATTTCCATGCTTTCTGATATTTACTCTGCTGTTGACAAGTCTCAAGTCACTCTTTTGGCTCTCTTCGACGTCTCTGCAGCCTTTGACATGGTTGATCATGAGATTCTCTTGCAACGACTTGAAACATCCTGCGGACTCAAGGGTTTTCCTCTCCTTTGGTTTCGGTCCTACCTGTCTGATCGCACCCAAATGATCATCTCTGGTGACTCTAGGACTCAGTGGGTCCCTGTTGTCTTGGGTGTTCCTCAGGGTTCTGTCCTAGGCCCACTCCTTTTCATCCTTTACACGGCTGGCATTACATCTCTTTTCCCTGGCCACTCTGCAACTGGCCACCTTTTCGCTGATGATGTCCAAGCCTATGTCCATGGACCCTCTTCTGCTCAACTCCTTCTTGCAGGTCGAATTGATGCTCTATCACAAGATCTTCATCTGTGGATGTCATCTAATCGTCTTTCTTTGAACTCTTCCAAAACCCAGTTGATTTGGTTTGGCACTCCTCAACAGCTTCAAAAACTTGACTACACACTGCTCTCTCAAAATTTTCCTCACTTCAACTTCTCCTCCAGTGTTCGTGACCTAGGTGTCACCCTAGATAGTTCTCTTACATTCACTGAGCACATTGCCAATCTTACTCGCTCTTCCTACTTCCAGCTAAGGCGTCTCAGGGCTATTCGCAAATCTGTCACATCTTCGATCTTTACCTCAATTGTTCATGCTTTTGTCTGTTCTCGGCTTGACTATTGTAATTCTGTTCTTATTGGTCTACCCAAGGTTCGCCTAGCTCCTCTGAAATCTGTACTCAATGCTGCCGCTAGGCTCATTGCCCGCCTTCCTCGATTCTCCCACATTTCTTCATTCATGACTGAACAACTTCACTGGCTTCCATTCTCGACCCGTATACAATTTAAGGTCCTAATTTTGGTCATCAAGTCTCAAATGGGTCTTGCTCCGAAGTATCTGTGTGATCAGATACTTCGCCCCCCTTCTGCCACTTCGCTGCGTCCTCTTAGGTCCTCCGATCGGCTTGACCTCTTTGTCCCGCGAGTCAGGACCGCCATGGCGCAATCCAGATCATTTGCCTGCATTGGTCCCTCTCTATGGAATGGGCTTCCCCCATCAGTTCGCTCTGCCATCCTCTCTGGTAGTGTATCCTCATCTTTCTCTCGTCTAAAAACTTGCCTTTTTCTCGGAGATGAACGCACTGGGAGCGCTTCTGAAAGGCTCTTGCTGCAAGAAGCGCTTTATAAATTGTCAGATAAGATAAGATAAACAACCCTGGCCAATTAGAAGGGACGATAATTATATGATTATTTACAGGCATTATATAAACAAAGGAACACTTGTATGACCTATAGGCTGAGGTAGGCCTAAAAGACACAATTGTGTGGAAAGATCACTTGTACGACTTAGGCTGAGGTACATACACAGGGGAGTAGGAGAGGATCACGTGTACGACCTAGTTTGAGGTGAAGACACAGGTGAGTGTATTCTAAGAACCTTGGGTGAGTGGGGACATCTGGAACACAAACAAGGTAGGTCTATAGCTAATTTGCATATAAATAACCTCGGAGGAACCGGGCAGCTCGGTGAGTTTAGCAAGTGAATTGATCTTGGGCACTAGCCTGTCCGGCAGACTTGAATCGGAGGCTGATTGGCAAGCACGTCTCTGTAGGCTATAGACACGCCTACGGTCTGGTTTCTCCGTAAACTGAACCTTCGCCTTTAATGGCTTTGTCAGCCAGTGTTTGTCAGCCTACTGCTGCAGTACTTCGCCCAAGCAGTGGGGGCTAGGGCGGTCGATCGCCTTGGACCGTCTTCATAATGAGCCCCGTGGAAATCCTTTGGGTGCATTAGGGGGTGTTAATAGTTTCTTGCCCGTTGGCCGATGACCCGGTGACCTTTCACCTCCCGACCCAGGTCGCTGGACACCTGCCTGTTTGTTTCGTCGTAAGGCTTCCTTCGCTTTGGCAGAAGTGCTGTAGAAATGTTGTGACTGTGACAGAGAGATGATGGATAGATTAGTACGGTAGATGGATGTATGATTTGGTGGACGGACGGACGGACGGACGGACGGACGGACGGACGGACGGACGGACGGACGGACGGACGGACAGAGGGACGGACAGATGGATGAATGGATCGATAGATGGATGGATGGGTTGGTGGATGGGTGAGTGCATGGATGGATGGATGGATGGATGGATGGATGGATGGATGGATGGATGGATAAATGGGTGGGTGGATTGGTGGACAGTCAGACTTAAATTAATGGATGGATGGACGGATGGATGGATGCACAGACGAACGGTTGGATTGATGGATGGGTGGACTACAACCTGTCATAATTATTATGATCAAGTAGTCATTCCTCGTAATCATGACTGCAACTTGCCATATCATATGTAATGTACTAGATACTAGTTTTGGTGGAATTGTTGTGATATAAAGTTTTTGTCAGTTAACAAATATCGAGGTCTCGAAGGCTTACAAGCAAAGGTGCAAATAATAGGTTTCTAGCATTCATGCAGAGGGAATTCGAATTTGAAAGTTTGCACCTTTTGCACAATGCAAAAATTGGCGACAACAGAATTGTGAGCACATCTTAAATAACCGCAGAGAGACCCTGGAACATGAAAACAAGGTGGCATGACTTCAGAAATAAATTAATTTCTCACAAATTTCGAAAAAGTTGACATTGCTGAAAAGTTGCAAGTTTTGCACCTTTTCCAATAAATGAAGTTTGCACTTCTGCTTGTAAGATATAATTAAATAATAAATATGCTCCTTTGCTGGAAAGAGCAAGGATTTATGCACCTTTGCCAGTGAAAGGAGTTGTACAGTTCTACCTGTAAGGCTTAATAAATATGGACTTTTATATTGTATTTTGTCTGTGTTGTATACGTGCACTTATGGGCCATGGCACACTTTGCCATGATGTTCTATTATGGATGAAAAACTGTGAATTTTAAGTGTAGTGGTGTGTAGCGTTATATTTCCAGTTCATTGAAACATTCCGTATCCTCCGCTTTAAGTCCTGGTTTGTATTAAACACTCTTAAAACTATCTTTACACTTTACAGTTTTACACATGTCTCTATATATGTTATGCTTGAAATGTCCCAAGATAATAATGCACCTTTGCAGGTAAAAGGAATTTTGCATTTTTGCTTGTAAGGTATTATTAAATATGCACTTTGCCTGTATTGTATTTTGTCTGTGTTGTATACGTGCACTTACGGCACATTTACAATGATGTTCTCTTGTGGAAGAGAAGCTGTAAATTATAATTGTAGTGGTTTGTAACGTTATATTTCCAGTTCATTGAAACATTTATTATATATAATCGTCTTTAAGTCCTGGTGTTGTATTCATCTCTCCTCAATCTCTCTTTACTGTTTAAAAAAAATTATTATTCAAATTGCCCTGGCCATCGCCCAATGACTTATTGGCTAGCAAGATACTACAATGAGCAATAATTATTTTAAGTTCAAAGTGAAAATTTTATGAACTGATCAAATAAATTATAAAAAAACCAATAATACAAAATTTGAATAATTGTTTTGTATTTTAATATCCTTTTAAAGATGCCATATAAACTATATAATTAGGAAGCATTGTACAACTTGATAATATTCAATAATGTTTATAAAATTAAATTAACAACGTCAATTGCAAAAAGAATGCCTCAAAGTCATAATACAGAATTTCTTTATAAAACCAAGGATAAACAGTTGTGAACAGCAATAATCAATAACCATGACGCTAAGTCACAGTCCTTATTTTTAGAGGTTTAGTCAGTATTTGGTTCTGGCAAACTGCATGCCTCTCAATTTTCCAAGCAGAAGTCAAAATTTCGAAAATGGTAAATCATAGGAATGACTCTGTTGTTAGACAAGCAAGTCTGTTTTCGTTGCCTTGGACATGGACAGCTGTTAGCCTGTTTCAAGTAGCCTAGGTCAACTTCAATTCACGTTGAATTAATAGGTTATGTCCGCCCCATTCCAAGTTGTTTGTTATTAAAACTGGCCTTGTAAGAAATTGGGTTTTGCTGATCATTTTCACACAGTAAATATCGTAGGCCTATCTATATTGAACCAGTCCACACTCCACAGTGTCATCATCTAGACCTACCTGTAATTCTTTTATCAGCCATGGTTCTAAGGTTAAAGAAGTAGCAGAAAGACAGCTGTTATATAATTAATAGTAGGCTATATGGGTGATTTGACCAACTATATGCATGATATTATCCAATTTCTGAACAGAATAGAGGCCGTTTGGACTTTTAACTAGCAGACTCGCACTCCATGAGTCTGATCCGAGAGTAGAAATTATCGTTTGATTACTGTCTTGGAAGATTTTTCACTGCATGGAGGGCTGGACCTATAGCCGAAACTAATATATATATATATATATATATATATATATATATATATATATATATATATATATATATATATATATATATATATATATATATATATATCTTAAAGTAAAGATGAGCATAATGAGAATTATGACGAACAAAAATTAATTAGTTCTTGTCTCAGAGATCCATAGCACGGAATTATCGTCGGTGAAAATGGGTTGACCTTAAAATCAACAACGATTGATGCATAAGCTTATAAGCTAGTACTGTTCTAACGTCACCAATTTTGTATTTCCTAGCTAAAAATGAAACAGTGGAACAGGTCTATAGGCCTAGGCCTACTTGTTTATTGAATACCAACAATACTTAGTTAAGCTGACACAGTCTCACACAGACACAACTTAAACAAATGACACAAGTAGACATACAGGTTGAGGCTTCCATAGTTATAGGCAACATGAATAATGTCAATAGGGCTCTTGGCTTAAAGTGGCTGCATAGACGGTCATGGACTGCGTCCATGCACTTATTTTCAAAGCTGCACACCGTTCTGCCATTTATTTCACTGTAAGAGCTGATAGGGCTACTAATAGGCCTACAGGAGACCGCCTCATCCTATTCGATCTGGTAGCATTGTAAAGTATGTGATCTCATTCGGAAGTTATAAGGATATTATTTTGAGGGTGGGTATAATTTTTTCGCTGGCAGTGATCGAAAGGTTCTTCACATTATTTTGCTTGAATTGCTTCATATATTATCAGCAAGAGTCTAATAAAATGAAAATAATTATCATCATAATAGCCTACCAGGCTACCAATCAATTTCTGCAGCACAGACATGTTTAAAATGTTTCCCAGTTGTGAAGTCATCATTTAAGCAAAAAAACACGAGTAAGGAATAGTCTACGTTCAACAGTGCACATCTAGGCCTATAGGCCCTAATACGGCCTACGCGGCTACGCCCTATACGAAGTTGCATATATAGTTTTGCTTTTAATATGGGTCTATTAGTTATATATAGGCCTAGTTAATGATGATTTGGTTGAAGCGATGACATTGTTCCGCGCAGAAGTAGGCCTACACAACTTTTACGCTAGCTATAGGCTAGGGCCGCTAGGCCTACCGGTAATACAGCGTATAAGTTGTGTACATCTGCGCGGAACATACGCGGAAAGTACATAGCCTATTATGTATTTTGCCTTTCGAAAATTAAATAGCCCAGAAGTTACGCATTAAAATTCAGAGAGTTTTTATATCAAATAGGCCTAGTCCTTCTCATCTTCTAAAAATGACTCATATAGCCTATGCGCCTTTGCTTCTCTTGTTTTGTTAACTAGAACGTTTTACACTTATTGACATTTGGCTAACATTAGTCTACTTTTCATTTATTTATATAGTGATGTATTTTTACATCGACTTTCCATGCATTATTTCGTTTGCGATTGGAATAATAAAGGCTTACTTGCATACTTACTTGTTGCAATCAGCATTTTCTGATCAGCATTTTACCCACCAATCAGCATGAGAAATCAGCACTTTCCTAATCAGCATTTTACCCCTTGCCGATCAGCAAATCAGCAATCAGCATTTCAGCATTTTACCCGTGCCCTAACATAGGGCCTAAGTTCCGCTTGTGCAGCAGAATGAAGAGAGCAGCGGTGTTGGTCGTGCATGGTGGATCAGCAAATCTCTTTCAAATATGAATGAAGTGTCATTGGTAATTATTAGAGTGACACAAGCACCTCGCCGATCAATTAGCATCACAGCCCATCCCAGATTTGTTTTATACAACTGGGTGCTTGCTCTCTTGCACGAGCGTCAGCGCTGCACCAAATTTGGAGGTGAAATCTTCGCTCTGTACCACCAATGCTAGTATTGTGCAAGGCTCTGGCCTTGGACCTACTGATTTGGTCATAGCCATTTCCAGTCTCAAGCCCAAATTAAGTGGAAACCGTCTCCCTAAATATGCCGATGATAGCTACTTGCTAATCCCAGCTTCTTGCATTGACACCACTCTTTCTGAACTTGACCATATAATCACAGTGGGCATCCATTAGCAATCTAAAACTAAATCAAGCTAAAGCCAGTGAAATGATCATCAGGCGACCTCGGTCTAAAGCCATTGCTCTCCCCCCACCCCGGACATTGAAAGGGTCCAGCAGATGGTTGTTTTGGGTGTCACCATCTAGCTCTTATCGGATTGGCTTTGAGGCTCACAGTAACAGAATATATGCTGTAAAGCCTGGCAATCCATGTTTGCTCTGCGTGTTTTGGTTGCCCACGGCCTCCATGTTTGACGTTGTTAGAGCTAGTACCATTGCAAGATTACTTTATGCTTTCCCTGTTTTGTGGGGATTTGCCAACGCAATGGACCGTAAGCGTCTTAACGGTCTTTTAAAAAATTGATCTGCTCTAGCTTTCTTCCTGCCAATTTTCCTAGTTTTGACGAACTCTGTTCTAGAGCTGACTCTGCTCTTTTCGGCTCTATCCTCTTAAAAGACTTAAATCCTTGTCACATTCTTTAAGACCTCCTCGCTCCCGATAAGCACACTCCATACAATACTCGACCAAGGACACATAATAGAATCCTTCCTATAATAGTTGATTATTTTGCCAGAAGCATAGGCGTAACTTTCTATGTGATGGTGGTGTCCAGTCACCACCACTTTTAAAAGTGGTCGTGACAGTCACCACCACTTTTTGGTCTGGCAAAGAAATATTTTTTAAACATGAAAAGATTTGACTGTCTAACATATATCTAAAAACTATTTTTTTAAACATGAAAATATTTGACTAACATATAATATGCCGTTGCAATGTTAGTCACGAATACTAATAGCCTACATGTAGGTTATTCGTGACTAGCCTAACGTCGCGATGGCGCCAGTGCTGATAGAGATTCTCTGTCCAGAGTATTATCGCCTACCTGACTCATGGCCGTAAATGCTTAGGAGGGAAGGAATTCCATTATTTTGCACTTTAAACTTGGGGGAAAGGGATCTCGAGCGTAAAGCAAGTTCCTTCCACAAAACAGTTCAAAATACACACGACTTTGAGATAGAATTGGAGTGCATGGCTATCGAGACAGACGAATTGAATATAGGAGGAATCTGAATAAAATTTGCAAAAGAGATGTATTTTAAACTTTGATTTAATGTTCCGTGAGTGGATAGATCGTGGAGCGCACCAGCGAGAGCGACGAAATGTGGTAAAGAGTAAGAATGGATAAAGAAGGGAGGGAGAGTTATCACCATAGCTTATAATAAATCGTATCTGGGGAAGGGGTAGAGGAAGCTGAAGGAGAAAATGGAAGTGAGAAGTTGTGAGCAGATGAATAGTCACCACCACTTTTCAGAGGAAAGTTACGCCCTTGGCCAGAAGAAGTTTTATTATGCGAATGTTGTGTAACAGGAACAAATATTTCATAAATGTTTTTCTATTATGTATTTCCTCTGTAAACTACTGTGCGTTTGCTGGTGGTCTATAAAGGATATTCCTACTTATACAAGACTCTACAATTGAATACTCTAGTCAATTCACTAGATGGCAAAATGTACGGTCTCAAGCCAGCTTCTAGATTTGTTTTGTGAGCGCACCTCTTGAATCGGTCGCCATTTTTATTTGTACAGATCGTGGCATTGTGGTTATTTCCCGTTTTATTTTAAATTTCTATTTCTGATGCAAAAACTGGTCAGATTTTTAGTAACATCACACTACTTAGTTTGTACAATTTTTCCCTACAGTCCCCTGAAACAATCGCAGTTGAGCATTGTTGCTTTTATTACTTTACTAGTTAGTAGTTCGAGTTTATAGTTTGAGTCTTTCTTAGACGGTCACACTAGAAAACGCTTTTTCGTAAATTCGACTTTTAGGCAAAACTCCGAACTCCGGTCCCAAATTATATCACAGCATTTTTCTCACCGTCACTTCACAAACCGTTCACCGACTACTAAATATTGTAATTGGCGCACAGAATTTGCAGATAACTGCCGAAAACGATTCGTCTAACGACAACTGGTCTACTGACCAATGATCTAGCGCTTGAGAAATGGAAGTTGGATGACTGTTTTTAGAGGTGAAATGAAGGTTGGAATGATGAAAAAACGCAAGAGAAATGGAATCTGGATGATTATTCTTTTACAGGTGAAATAGAAGCTGGATTGACGAAAATAGCGCATAATAATTAAAAGCTGGATGAATGTATTTCTAGATCTGAAATAGAAGCTGGATTGATAAGGAAACCGCTTAAGTAATGGAAGCTGGATGAGGGCATTTTTATATCTGAAATTGAAGCTGGATTGACTAAGATAACAGGCGAGAAATAGAAGCTGGATGAAGGATTGAAGGTATTTTTAGATTTGAAGTAGAAATGGGTACATGTTGCAATGATGTTGGAATACATTCAGGAATGAAAATCATCAATCCAGCTTCCATTTAAGCTATAAATGTACTGGTAAACAAAATGGCCTCAATACTGACGTCATTCTATATAAGGGTGGGTAAGTAAGCATTGGAGAAGCATATCTATGTGATAAGCCATGCGAATTAATTTGGGACCGGAGTTCAGAGTTTTGCCGACTTTTATTTACCATGAATTCTTTTCGTCAATCCAACTTGTTTGCGACCAACACTGAAACCCATGCAATAATTATTTCGAATAATTTAGAATGTTAGAGCGATATATTATCATGACTTAGGAAGTTGGAGTGTACTTCACCAAAGCAACTATTACAGGAAATTTTAAAAAAAACAGGAAAAAATATTTCATATATTGATGGCAGCAGCCAGCAGAAATAGTATTTAATTCCTCGTTTAATGGGGAATTAAAAACTATTCCTGCTGCCATCGATATATGAAATATTTGAACGTGTAGTCTAGCATCGTAATTTATTTGCCATTCGATTGGTTTCAGCGTCGGCCTTTTATAAAATGGATTGATGAAAAGATTTTTGCAAAATTGAAGTTGGATTGATGAAACATTATTTCTAGCTAAATAAAAGTTGTAGGTTATTATGTGTTATTATTATGTGTTATGCTTGATGAAGAACTTAGTTTCTCAAAACATGTCAACCAGCTGACTCGTGGCTGTTACTACCAAATTCGTCAGCTACGGGTCATCTCTCGCTCCTTATCAGAGAACTCTGCTGCTACCCTTGTTCATGCTTTTGTTACCAGCCGCTTGGACTACTGTTGCTCTATTCTGGTTGGTTTGCCTCTATTATTGATATCCCGACTTGACCGTGTTCTTCGGTCTGCAGCCCGGCTAATTGGTCGAATCCCCAAATATGCATCCGTTTCATCTTACATTCGTGATACTCTACACTGGCTCCCTATCTCACAGCGCATCGAATACAGAATTGCTTCACTGGTTTGGCGTTGTCTTCTTGGCTGTGCCCCGACTTATCTGTGTGAACTCTGCTGTCCATTATCTGTTGTCCTTTCTCGCAGAGCCCTTCGCTCTGCCTCTAGCGGTAAGCTTTTGGTCCCGCGTGTTGAATCATCAACCTGTCAGCGTCGTGCTTTCTCAGTTGTAGGTCCTTCTGTCTGGAATAGTCTCCCGTTGCAGATGCGCTTGCTGCCTAGGGTCGACTCGTCAGTGTTCTACAAGCTCCTTAAAACTTTTTTGTTTCACCGTGGTTGGACTGGGAGCGCTTCTGAGTGGATTTCTTGAAGAGGCGCTATATAAATTCGTGAAATGAATGAATGAATGAAAGTTAAACCGTAGTTTAGGTTGTTTAATTATTTGGCCAAAAGTGAGGTTGCTAAATTATTTGCATGTGTATAAATGATATACAAGTAATTTCTGGATCGCCAGGTTCAATCCAGCTTCCATTTCAACTATAAATATGCCTTTATCCAGCTTCCATTTCAGGTATAAAATGCCTTTATCCAGGTTCTACTTCTCAAGCGTTTTTCATCAATCCAGCTTCATTTTCAGCAGAATGACTACACTAACCCTAAAACTAACCCTAACCGACCCTCACGACGCCTAACCTGAGCCCTAACCGACCCTCATGCGTAAAATCCCGCTTCTATTTTCGTCACTAAATATTTGTCATCGAATGTAAGAAATTGGTTGTCGGATAAAAAGTACCGTTTTTTCGTTAATCCAGCTTCCATATAATTATATTTTCGGTTTATATTGCTACTTCCGGTTGCGAATGTTCAGAAATTTGAATAGCGCGTTTTATGGCGCGTTATATTCATGATTGGGGTGTTTCTTAATTTAGCAACCTAAACTATGGGATATCGAAAATGAAAATAATTAAACAACCTAAACTACGGTTTAACCAAGTTGTATTGGTGATGAATAGTTGTTGATGTAAATATAATCTGGATTGATAAAATGAATTCTTGCTTGAACAGTGGATATTATTGATGAGAAGGATTCTTGCAGAAGTGAAAGTTGGATTGGTGAAAAATCACAATACTAAACTACATGTTTACATATGGAATGCATCATTTATAATCCATCAAATTTTCATTCAACTGTGGATGGAAACCATTCTCACCTGGATTATGATGGTTCATGGTTCCCGGACAATTCAGAGCAAAACAATTCTGAGCCATATAATTAAGAGAAAATAATTTCGAGCTTGACAATTCTAAGCCAGACGATTTGAATACGGACAATTTGAAGCAGCCAAGAATTATTCTCGTCAATCCAACTTCTAATTGGCCAGCAATTGCTTCCATAAATCCAATTTCCATTTAATCAACTTCTTTCTATTTAAGCAATAATGGTTTCATCAATCCAAGTTCTATATTAGCAAGAATTATTGTAATAAATCCAACTTTCATTTGAGCAACAATGTATTCATCAATCCAACTTCTATTGATGCAATATTTTTTTTTCCATCAACCCAAACTTCTATTGAAGTACAAATTATTTTCATCAATCCAACTTCTGTTTTAGCAACAATATATATTCATAACTCCAACTTCTATTTAATTTTTTTATATCGATCCATTTTGAAATCCACTCCAAATTGTCCACTCCAAACTGAATGGCTTTGAGTTGTCCGGACAGCGATGTGACAGCAATTACCTTTTGGTTATAAGCAAGAATTATATGATTTTATGTCTTAAAAGAAACTATTCCTGAGTTGCTGTTCTTGATTTTAATAGGTGACGGAAGTTCTTTTTATCAAGTACATAAACAGGAGCAGCACAATGTTCGAATTCTTCAGTGCAGTCAATTGAGAAGGCATATAATATATGACTTATGTCTCATTGTTCTTCATCAAACAACGCGTTAAGAGTGGATACATTGTTTGGTGTACTGCTTCATCAATAATTTCTTAGTCATTACCGGTGTAAAGGTTTCAAATTACCCCCTCCTAAACATTACCCCCCGGTAACTTGAAACCGGTCTCAGATTACCCCCCGGAAACTAGATTTGCATCAATCATCGCATTTATTGCACCAATAAAATCAGAAAAATCATCCCGCTTCTTGTTTTGGTCTGCAGAATATCATCCGTCATCCCACTTCGTGTTTTGTTATCAATATTTTGATCTGAAAAAAATAATAGCCTCGAAGACATTTTCTCCATTGTAACTTCAGCGGCGATTAGTATTTTAGTTACAGATGAAAATATTGATAACAAACCACGAAGTGGGATGATGGATGCAAATCTTCAGACCAAAACAAGAAGCGGGATGATTTTTCCGATTATTTTAGTGCAATAAATGCGATGATTGGTCCAATTTACAGTTTTCAGGGGGGTAATGTTTAGGAGGGGGTAATCTGAAACCTTTACACCGGTACATAAGAATGATGCCGAGGTATGCGATTCTACAGTAATTGGATGCTCCAATGTTTCATCACAAAAGATAATTGTTTTCTATGTGACTGATTGTTTACTTAATCCCAAAGGAACTTATTCACACATGGAATATGCAAAAGGATGAACTTGCATCAACTGAACTGGAATGTATGGCCATGCATTTGATTTCAAATGGATAGGCTATTACTTGTAATCAATGGAAGCCATACTCATTTAAAAAACATGTGGAGAATCATTATCACACTAAGGTGATTTACATCAACAAAAAAGAACCAATATTTCCAAAGCACATCAGTGGTATCAATTACTTCACAAACTTTTATGTTCAACGTGAAATTCTGAAAGACACTATGAGAAAACATGCGATATAACAACCCTATGTACATTTCAGTTATGTCAAAAATCACCTGCTCTAGGTAGTAATCTGAGGAGGCACTGGAGAACCCTTATTGGAGAAGCACAATGTATCAGATATCTTAGAAATCATTTACTCAAGGTGGTCATCTGAAAAAGCACATGAGAACTCATACTGAAGAGAAACCATACGGATGCCAGTTATGTCAGGAAACGTTTTCTGACTGTGGTGATCTGAAAACACACATGAAAACTCACACTATGAAAAACCCATACATGTGTCAGTTATGCCGGCAATCATTTTCTCATGCTTCTTATTTAAAAATACACATGAGAACCCATACTGGACAGAAACCATATAACTGTCAGTTATGTCAGAAATCATATACTCATTGGGGTACTCTGAGAGACCACATGAGAACCCATACTGGTGAGAAACCATACAAATGTCGGCTGTGTGAGATATCATTTACTCTAGGTAGTGGTCTGAGAAACCACATGAGAACCCATACTGATGAGAAACCATACAAATGTCAGCTGTGTGAGATATCATTTACTCTAGATATTAGTCTGAGAAACCACATGAGAACCCATACTGATGAGAAACCATACAAATGTCGGCTGTGTGAGATATCATTTACTCTAGATATTGGTCTGAGAAACCACATGAGAACTCATACTGGTGAGAAACCATACAACTGTCAACTTTGTCAGAAATCATTTAGTAATCGGGGCAATCTGAAAGCACATATTATATTCTCTGGGGAGAAACCATACAAGTGTCAGTTATGTCAGAAATCATTTATAAGAATGGGTTGTGTAAAGTGGCACATGAGAAGTCATGCAGGAGAAAAGCCTTGTGAAAGTGAGGTTTCAAATAAAAGATTCACAAAAATTGGAATTCTAAAGGGACGTGAAAGATCTCATTTGAACGAGACGCAACACACATGCAGTAAAATGTATTTTACGGGAAGTTTTTCAACCGAACAGTTTAAACTTCATACTTTTGGATGTGGTATTTGTGGTGAAATGCTCGAGATAGAGAAGGAATTTCTAGAGCATTGTTCCATCCATTGCTTTTCTCCACCTGATGACTTACTTATTTGCATGTCCAGATTTGTAATTCCAAATGCATTTAGTTGAAGAGATTGAGACATGTCGGAGATGATCATCATGAATCATGATGTATGGTCAGACAATCTGACAAGATCACGCTTAGGTCGCATTAAGAACTGTTGTCTAAAGTGCCATCACTTCAGGTGATAATGCTGTGGATATGTTTCGGCACAAGAAGACATTTTTCTCTATACAACGACTTTTTTTTATTATAATTTACTTAGCTCAAATTTTTCATGGGTGTCTCTTATTTCTTAAGCTATTTGTGTGTACTACTTGCAAAAAGACCTATTTCCAAATCCTTTGTGGCTTAAATTTCAATTATAAAGTTACTTTTTAACAGATGTTTTTGTATGTACTCTGTATATATGCAATGCCACATGTATTGGCAAGTACATGTATATTGCTTTCTCCAGGGTGGGTTCTTTTATAGCCTTCCAGATTATCTTTCTGTGCAAAGAAATTGCATTTGCATGCTTTTGGTCCTCGAGTTCTTTCGATATTGTTGGGAAACATTTCGCTGCCAATAATTATGTCATTTGCTATCGTTTTTGTACAATGACTTCAATGCTCAAATGATTTTCTTTAAATGACTTTAGAATGCATGTGCCTTGCTAGTGCTTAAAGTGTAGAAAAAGAAGTGCCTGGATGCGCCTTACCTTTATCTGCTGTGCGGGCCAAATAAGTGGCAGGACGGTGTTAAGATTTTATAAAAAGTGTTTGGACGCCGTTCATGACTGTCCAGGCATACTTTAAGCACTGTCCTTGCCACATAAATAGAACTTGTACAGCTTCTATCCAGGATGTTTTATCATGGACTTATTTCTGACAAATTTGTGGCAGTGTATGTAAGGTTTTTCCTCATTCTGAACTCCTGCATGGAAATGCAGATTACCTTGTGTGCAAAAGCTTTGACACAAATTGCATTTGTATGAATTTTCACCACAGTGAGTTCTTGTATGAGATCTCAGTGTAGGCCTATACTTCTCCCAAATACTGTAGCACAACTGGCACATGACACTGTAAGGTTTCTCTCAAGTGTGGGTTCTTGAACGACTGTAGCAAAGTACTTGCCACATAAAGCATACATGTGTGGCTTTCATCTCGAGTAAGTCCTTGCATGATATTCCTGATCAGATGGATAATTTGCAAAACCTTTGCTGCAGTACAGTGCACACATAATAATTGTATGTTTTCTCCAATTTAGGCTAAGCAATATAATACGTGCCATTGTTCACGTCATGAAACATACTAATTACGTAGCCTAATTAGGCCTATAACTTATAAGCATGGTTTAGTGTTGACTTAGTAGGCTAATGCAGGCTAATTTTTGTTAATTCGGTGTAATTGCATTACCAGGGACGGAAGCATATGCAATAACCTAAATTTGGAGGTTATGCCTATCTAGTGACTACTCTATAACCCTAACCGACCTTTACGGTGCCCAGTAACCTAATAATAACAATGACAATTTCTATGGCGCCGTAACACAGCCATGCCGCTACAAGGGCGCCTTGACAGCGACAAAACACATTCAGAGACAAGCGATTGACGAACTCTATAGAGGCAGCCACATGCCGTTTAATCTAGTCCTCTGTTTGAGATATCCAGATATGGGGAGGGGGCGGGGTGAAACCATCGTTTGACTGACGGCCAACCGCTGAGGCACGTGTTTTTAAAAGTATTTTTTCATAGCGGCCTACAAATCGCGGTCGTAAAAATCACAATTTCAGCTTTCTTCTGGTCTGGTGACATGTTTTATACGCCAATGTCGTTTGATTCTATCCTCGATTTCTTCCAGTGGATAACTCTCTTCAATTCTACTTTACATGTAAAAAGCAATATACATGCCATTGTAGCTCTTCAAATTCGTGGTTTGTTGTCAAAGTCTTGTCAATATTTTTATCTGTAACGAAACTTCTAAATCGCCGCTGAAGTTACATACTGTGGTTACATGGAGAAATGGCTTCGAGGCTATTATTTTTTCCGACTAAAATATTGATAACAAACCACGAAGTGGGATGACGGATGAAAATCTTCAGACCGAAACAAGAAGCGCAATGATTTTTCTGATTTTTGTAGTGCAATAACTGCAATAATTGATGCAAATCTAGTGTCCGGGGGTAATCTGAAACCGGTTTCATGTTACCGGGGGTAATGTTTAGGAGGGGTAATTTGAAACCTATACACCGGTTCGAAGTCCCACGAGGTTGGGGTTGGATGTTGCTGGCAGACGTGGCAGTATGCTAGTTCTGTTATTGATGGCAGTGCCGCAGTGGGGCCTATTTTTCCCGTACCTCAGTGCCCCAATTAGCCTATGACTACCAGCCCAATAACAAATTGGGGGTTTAAAATTGCCAAAACCCTGTTAATGAATAATTGTAATTTATTCCAGTATGAGAATTGTGGAAAAATAACTGGGGGGTTGGCCTATGATAAACTTGAAATTGGGGTATGAAAAACATACTTTAACATGGGGCTCTAAAAATGACTGGGGGGTTGAACCCCCCAACCCCCCCGGCAATTCTCACCCTGATTTATTCAGACATTTCTATCGCGCCAAAGTCGAGCGCACATGGGCCATGGCACCTATTCGATATAATTCAAAGCTACAGATGGAAGACCGCTTCTCCGTAGAAGTCATTGGAAGCCAGTGCAAACTGAACCACGCGGCACTCAGAACTCAGTATACCCTACGACTCCTCTTTGAGAGATTGATATGGAGTAAGCTAGAGGCCCATAGCTTCGTTCAGCGTTTTATTTAGGCCTAGCCTACTGTTAGGGCTAATAGCCTAAAGTTGGCTTTCTAATGACGACGCTAACCCTAACGCTAACCGACCCAAGTAGGGCCTAAACTTGTGCACTACCGGTAACCTACTGTACTTAGGTTCTTGATACTATAGTAATGCCATCAAAATGAACAGCAGCGACGATGAATGGACTTACCCGACAAATTCAGCAGAAAATGGTCCAAATTTATCTTGGACGTTCGCTTAAAAAACCGTAGAATATAATTAATGCTTTGAAATAATGAATGCGTTTGCATGAAATGCTATGGATTACGTCACGGTAACAATTGATGAATGTTCAGAGGCTGACTTTCATAGGCTACAGCGACAGATTGGTTAAAGAAGGGTCAAGCAACTTGGTGAGACGAAGCGTAGATCTGGGAAGTAAGATGCAATGTTGAATCTGAATCGAGTGGATTACCTGCAGGTAGGATCTACGTCGTGTAAGGCCATGTGCCTCCTGCCATTCACGAAGACCGATCCCACTAACCAAATTGTGGTTGGAGATCACCGCGGGACTCTGTCTATATTTAAGCTGCTCAAAGGAACTCCGCAGACAGTTGCAGAGACGAAATCTGGCACCAAGATAACTCGAGTGGAACTCGCAGCTCCCGAAGAGCGCGTCCGCAACCGGATCTTCTACTCTGCGGGAACCGAGATCCGGGGTTTAACACGGAAAGGAAAGGAGTTCCTCTGCTTTAGCACGAATCTATGCGAGGATATCCGGAGCATGTGCGTCTCCGGCGTCGACCTTGTCGTCTGCGGTAGCTACAGCCATCTGCAATACAACGACCTTGAAAACGAGAGGTTCGTTACTCTGTCCGACAAGATCAACGATGTCGTCTGTCTTCCGCGAAGTACGGAGCAGCAGCAAAGTACGGGAGTCGTATCGGTCGTTGCATGCGACGACAGAGGCATCCGGGTTCTGAAGAATGCCACCGTCCTCGTCTCTGTCGAAGCCGTTGGAACTCCACAGGTTCTGAAGACATTCGAGGGATGTAAGGAACCAAACAGAGATCAAGTGTTGTATGGAACAGTGGATGGTAAGTTGGGACTCGTCTGCGTAGACAGCACCGCTCCGAAACACCTCTGGAAGCAGACGAATGAGACGAGGGTGGGTGCAGTGACAGCCCTCGATCTCTTCGATGTGGTCGGTGACGGAGTGTCCCAACTGATCGTCGGTCGAGACGATGGTCTCGTGGAGATTCACGCCTTCACAGAAGATGGAATGCCGGAGAAGAGGTTCAGCTCTCGTCTCGGAGAATCGGTGTCGACCGTTTGTGGCGGTGTTGTAGCGAAACCGAAGTTCTCGGAGGTCGTCTGCTGCACGTTCGCTGGATGGGTGTCTGCCTTCACGACGGAGCCTCTGCGCATCGTCCGAAGTCTCGGAGAAACGCCCGATGCACAAATCGGTGGTTCCGTCGTGAGTAAGCTGGAAGCTATGAGGGAGGAAATGCGCCAACTGACAACTAAGCTGGAAATGGAAAAGAAAGATCCGAGGAAATCATTTCGTCCGGCAATGGCATCCGTTGAACCACTGACTGTAAACGATAGTTTTCGACTCGACGCAAGAGACGCCAGCTACCTTCTTACCATCGAAGTTGCCACAGGCATCGAATACGTCTTCCTTCAGAGTGACGTCACCTTGGACGTGGCCAAGAGCGACTCCAGTCCAAACACCATTGTCAGCTTCACCAGCAGCTCTTCCAATCCGTTCTTAGCCACATTTCGATGCGAGCTGGACAGCACGACGAGACTTGACATACGACTGCGCACCACCGAAGGCCAGTACGGCTCTCTACGTGCATACGTGTGTCCGAGAGGAGTCCATCCGAAAGTGACAAAGCTGCTCGAATACGACATAAAACCTCTGTCGCTTCACCAGCGAACGACGACGTTCGACAGCAAACGACCTCTGAACTTTCTGCAGATGACGGGCAGCTACAGTCTGGCTGAGGTTCACTCGTGGCTGTCCTTCTGTCTGCCTGGTCTGCCAGACAGAACCCCGGCTGACGACCGGGTCTCGTACAGCTTCGTGTCCACCCTGCTGGGCACCGTCGTCGAGTGTACCTGCGCCAGAGGTCAAGGTTCGATTCGGTCGGACAACTTGACGACGATCATGATTCTGTCGAATGTGATTGCGAGAGAGGCGACGAAGAAGAAGATCAGTCTGAGCGTCCGGTGCACGATCGACGAAAGCTCCATTCCACACACGCTGCGCATCATCCACCACACGCTCAGTGAACAGCTGGACCTCGCCAGAAAAGTCAAAGTCGTCGAAGCGCTGCTGGACTTAACGGCCGGCGACAAGGACACGTCCTACCTGACGCAATCCAACCAGGCGCTGCTGAAGGACGCGGACAGACTGATCGGAGAATACCAGACGAAATCGATGAGCGTTGGAAGACTGTCTGATGCTATCGTCAGTCTGTTTGTGGATAGCTGTCGATTTAGAGGACGGAACTACAAGACTCGAGCGAGTGCTCTGAAGTCGATGCTTTGTTCCACTGCAGGTTCCTTCAGCCTTCAAGACATCGAGGTGTTCTTCACGAACTCAGGCGTCGATTCTACGGACTGAGTTTCCATCGATCAATCGCAAGAAACCGATTAGGACGACAACCATCTCAGGTTTTAATAATAGTCAGCGGAATTGTTCAGATGCGTGGTTCCATGCGAATAAAATTAGGCACATGGACCACCAACAACAACACCAACAGCAGCAGCAACAACAACAGCAACAGCAACAACAACAGCAACAGCAACAACAATAGCAACAGCAACAACAATAGCAACAGTAACAAATCAAAAACAACAACAGCAGCAACATACAAAACATTGAGCCTAGGGATCCTATTTTATAAGTCGTAATAATACAAATCATGATAAATTTTTTCATGGATACAGTTTGAAACGAAATATGGCTAAATCAACGAGGGTAGCGTCGGGTGTGTAACTTATAGACTGCGGCTGCAAGCGGAAATCGTAAGGAAGTTGGTTTTTATAATTTAAAAAACTTATTTCAGACTGAAGACAGTGAGTCTTATTAGAAGGGTAGGCTCTACAGACACAGACGTATTCCAATTTATTAAGAATCCTGAACCTTCAAATCTTCAGCTGAACACGTAGGTGTTCGTAGACCAATGAGTTAGAAAAAAAGAGATTGGACGTCATCTAGAAAAAGCATTGCTTTTTCGGAGTTTTTCCCAAATCTTATCCTCATTCCCCTCTTCTGAGTCTTGGTATGCGCGACTTCACTTTTGTGGGCGCTGTGTTACAAGTATTATTACAATGGAGAATGTTAGGCAGGTCTGTCGCGCCTCTTCCTTTGGTCTTTTCGGATACGTGCTGTCACCTAGCGAATGCAATAAAACTACTGGAGTAACAGCAATAGCTTGCATAATCTTAGGCCTACTCTTTCGATGTTTGCACTCCGTCGTGTGACGGTGTAAAGGTTTCAAATTACCCCCTCCTAAACATTACCCCCCTGAAAACTGTAATTTGCAGCAATCAGCGCATTTATTGCACTAAAAATATCTGAAAAATCATCCCGCTTCTTGTTTCGGTTTGAAGATTTTCATCTTTCATACCACTTCGTGTTTTTTAATCAATATTTTCATCTGTAACTAAAATACTAAATTGCCGCTGAAATTACATGTAGAAATGGCTTCGAGGCTATTATTTTTCCTGATTAACCCTCATCCGAACAAGCGAAAATCCAACTTAATTTGAACAAGGGGGGGGGGGGTCTGGCCAGACCCCCCGTTTTAATGTAGGTTCTTCATAGGTAATAGTGTTTTTTATATGCCAATTTTGTAGGATGATGTCAGAATGACTAAAAACAACAATGTATTAGTCTCTCTATGCAACATAAATAATTTTTATGATGAATTTTAGACTACATGTTTAGTAACATAATATGCGATGGTTTGTCATATCTGTTTCATGGACTCTATAACTGTCTATCTATAAAATTTGGAAAATCAAATACAGAAATCATAATTCTAGTAATATTAGTATTAAATGATGTTAAATTCAAAGTCAGTATGACTGTTTTATATAAAATATCTAGAGAAAATTAATGGAATATGCCTTCACCTAAATTGTAATCATATAGGCCTATCATAGTCCATTAGCTGTTGCTGTCGGGTTTGTATGTCGAATGATGATGTCTCTCATCTCATTGGTTAGGAGACTGTCAAATCTATCTTGAATATACTCATATAATGTGTCCGTATTCTTTTATTCCTCATTTTTTGCTTACTACATTGTGCAACAGAGCACATCCTTTTTACAATGCATTTGTCTGCCAAACATATCCGGATCTTTACTTGTATTCAGGTCTCTCGGTTTCATCAGTATCAACAGTTTCGTCATCACCATCTTTACTATAAAGTCCAGTCTCATCATCATGTTCATCATCATCTTCAATTTCAACACTGTTTTGGTCATAAGAAACACCTGAAGGTTGTTATTCAGGCATATCTTTTCACGTTTACATTCTTTGTTATTGCTCTTATTGTCGAAACTGTCAACATTATACAGTATCCGTCAGTATTATCTTCAGTATCTCCTTATCACTCAACCGATTTGGTCGCTTAGATAGCCTATGCTAATTGTAGCTCATCCATATAGGAACAAAGTCATACAAGCAATTTGAGAAACTATCACCTTTAAAAAAGTTGTGCACGAAATATATGAAGGGGGGTCTGGCCAGACCCCCCCTTGTTCGGATTAGGGTTAAAATATTGATAACAAACCACGAAGTGGGATGACGGATGAAAATCTTCATACCAAAAAAAGAAGCGGGATGATTTTTCTAATTTTTTCAGTGCAATAAATGCGATGATTGATGCAAAATCTAGTTTCCGGGGGTAATCGCGTTTCAGTTTTGCTTCCGTTGAAACCAAACGCAATTATTTTTAGGCTGCACGTCAATCACGGTTTGTGACTTCAGCAATCACTGTGGTGTGTGATTAAAAAAAGTGATTGAAATCTTCAAACTTCAAGAGCGCCACTCGAAAGCCCAACGCGGGGCACCGACTTATTCGCGAGCGCTGCGTTGAGTGAAAAATGGTTGCCCGTTAGAGAAGTCGGTGGCTTATTAAATAATTATATAGTGGCTTATAACATTCACATTCCGTAAACGGTGCAGCACATCTCAAGTGCGAAAGCATTAAGCTAATGGCTCACGAAACCGATACATTGCAGAATGTAGGCCTAAAAACTGTGGAAAGTGTCCATTTGGGTTCATTTACGTCTTATTTTTGGCTCCATGTGGGTTACATAATGGTAGTGCTTGCCAAGGATTTTGTTGAGGGTGGGTCAAGCCGACAGGCCACCGAATCAACTGACTAAGGGTTTGAAGAAGCGTCGTGATAATATAGGCTACCATAGCAGTGCAGTGTTGGATCATTCTATCATCTAGGCTAATCTACTGTAAAATATGACTAAGGGGTTTGAAGAAGCTTTCATAGCAGCGTTGGATCTAATCTAGACCCTAAGGTACTGTAAAATATCGCATAAAATTCAATAAGAGTCTCAGTAAACGCATTATTTAATTTGTAAATTTTTTCAAATAGGGCCTACCCAAAATACCCCCTAAGCTACGGCCTTGGTGCTTGCAAATATTCCGCCGTCGGAACCTTGAAAAGCATAGGCTAGTGTGGGCTAATTTTATATTCTTATGTTTCGTAGTTGGGTAGATCAATTGTTGTGCACAATCGGTCGGGTAAGCCTATAATAAGGCATTGTACACTTGTAGCACGTGCAACTCGTGCGTGGCAGAATTGTTTGTATGTGCACTTGAATGGCGGGAGAAAGACGAGGTGCGGCCGACGGCGTTTGAGAAAGAGAGGAGACAGACAGGTAAAGAGGGATGGACAGAGGCATAGAGGAACTAGAGGAGAGAAAGTGGGATGGAGCCCGAGTTAGGTGAGTCTTCAGGTAAAAGTTTTCGAAAGAAACGGTCGATATCTAAGTTGGGAATGAACACTGGCGTTTTAGACGCAGAGAAATTAATGTTTTAAAATGTCTTTTGAAAGATTTGTAGGTGAGAATTTGATGACGAATATAAAATCAAATCATGAAATCAATAGCGTGTAGCGAGCACATGCTATCAAGTTACACGGCTGTAGACATTTCATAACTAACGTTTAACTATCACAGTGAACTGAAGTTAGGTTAGGCCGGTAAGCAGCGTTGAAGAAACCACGAAGAAATTGGAGAGGCATTTGTGTGCGAGTGAGAAATTAAGTTCACAAGGAGACTCCGGCTGTTTGACACGTTAACTTGCTGCGACGGCTAAGACGCTCAAGTCAACATACAGCAAGAAGCTTTGCAGTGACGCAGTACAGCAATGCACAACAAGCTAAGATGGTGTGGCAGGTAAGAGATACATTTATTTTTAATACGCTGATAGGAAAAAATTAATAGGGAATGAAGCTATTTTGCTGGACTTTTTTGGATGCGTGGTTCCACCTAGCGAATATTGACAATGACTGATAACTTGTAACTTGTAGTGATTCTTTGAGATTAGTACATCATTGCGGTTGCGCAGATAAACGCTCTTAACATAACATAACATAACAGGGTTTACGGTGGTTCAGAAGACTCGTGATCTGTGTGGGAACTGAGAACTACCACTTGTACAATGTTTTAAAATCCCATCTGTCCTAATTTCTCCTTGAATTTTATGAGTGTATCCAGTGTCCACCGACACTGCATATAATCGTACAATTTCGGATGCGTGGCTCGACCTAGCGAGCGATAACAATGTACAGAACTGCAGTTTTATTTCTAATGTTTCGTTGAGAGAAATGCTTCCATCTAGACTCTAGTGAATAAATTAACGCAATTTATGGCTCACCGATGAATGTCGCACCGCAATTTATGGCTCACCGATGAATGTCGCACACTAATGCTTTTCTTGGTATTTCGGTTCAGGGTTGCCACCTAGCGAATGCGAGCTAAACTACTGAAAGTTGGAACTTCTATTGTGCACAATGATGCGAATTATGGGCCTAGGCCTAACATAACATAGCATAGCAATGGTTTTAGGGGGTTCAGAAGATACTGTAAATTGGCCTGGAACACTTGATAGCCCAATTTTCATAGGTCTGCAATTGCTAATTAATTCTGCAAAAAATTATGATATTTTCTTTTTAGGTGCATTGGTCGCAGACTATGCGCAACTAATATAGCTTACTCCGAAACCGAATGGCTTCAATCTTGTTCGTAGCAGACATGGCCATGAGTTGCGATGCTCACAATTTGCTACTTTAAGAGTAAGCTTATACATTATAATAAAAATTATAACTACTATAATAATAATAATTATTAAACACCGTGAATTTTTATTTATTCAATTTTTACGTAACGGAAGTGCAGCGCTAACTAAGATATGTAATCTGTTCTAGCCACTCACACAGTCGTTTGGCGGTTGCTAGTGACGCACATGCAACATGTGTTAAAATTAATTTTTTATTAAAATAGTTTTCATATTAAAACTACAATTCATTGTCAGACAGGTACAGATACTATAATGACGAACGTCGTATTACAATTTTTGGATTGATTTTAAAGTATTTATTTCAACCTGCACTTTATAATTATTGCTAATTATCGCCCAACGATTAGGCGTTGATGTTGTCTACAAACTACCGCGAAGCTTGATAGGCGGAAAAATATTTTCTTTGTTGAAACAATTCGAATTACAGACCGCAACCGGTTATTTGTGAGATGTGCATTACATTACATTAGAACTAGTTACAAGGACTACCCTTACTTGTGTGGGAATAGATTGAGCTGCATCCATCAACACTATTAACACTTTGACTACAGAAGAACATATTATTATCGGCACACCAGCCTGAAAATGCATATGAAATGTGAAGAAATTGGGTATGAAGCATTAGCGACCTAATCTTCTTAGCCTTGTCTTATGAAGTCACATCCTCTCTCTCTCTCCATCTCATTTTTTTTCACTCACAGTGCAGGGATTATGGCTCTGACTTGTCTGGGGGGAGGGTGCAGGTAGGGCAGAAACCTCAACAAAATTTCTGCCTTGACAGTGATTTTAACCGTGGCTTTTCAGTTGACTATGCAATGCATTGGCAACTGCGCTATAAAGAAACCCGAATTGATTGATGTGGTAGTGAAAATGATGATGATTGAACTTTTTCACACCAATCATTGATCTCTTGCGGTTGGTTCTATTAAAGCCATAAAATAACCGAGTGTTCATTTTGGTGTGAGATAGAATTATTTCTGTTTCATTTTAGATGGCTGTGTGTCACGAACGAAGCATACGAGGTCTTAATTCTCTGTCACATACACAGATCGCATGTTCGGGTGATTACCTCGCAATACCTCGATCAGGCCATTCATTGGAAGTTTGGATCTTAAGTGATACAGATCGCCAGGTATCAGCGGCTAATCATCTTTCGCTTTTCTCATTGATCAACCAATTGATGTGACAGACTGTTGATAATAATGGCAACCAGTCTATGGCTATCATTTGTGCAGATGTTTTTATAAAGTCCTGACCTTGATGATTCTAGTATATAGTGGTGTATTCAAGTTGGTGTGGTCCCTCACTGGGGAAGATTACTTACGTCCGGATGATCGTCAAAGTTTAAGATTAGATTGAAAAAGGAATTCATTACATTGGTTTTTTAGGCAATTTAATTGCTTATCCACCAGTATCTTCTTCCCTTCCTCTCTCCCTCCGTCCCACCCTTCCTCCCTCCCTCTCTCAGCAGACTAAGTTTCTGGATGTTCACCTAATTAATTATGGCTTATTTGGGTTTAGTATCCTATAAATTGTTGCCTTGTTCACTAGACATCCTGTTATCCGTGCCTTTGATTTGCATTATCATAATAATAGCAGCAGCAACAACAATAATAACAGTAATCATACTACACTGCAAAAGGCCTCAATTGATATCTACAGGGTGGGCCAAAAAAAAAGACCCCCCCTAAGTTTTTTGCCAATATTTTGGCCAGAAGTTAGAATTTTGAAATGAAATTTTGCAGTCTTAAAGGCAATTCATATTTACACATGATGGCCAGATTTCATCTAAATATATCAAACAGAACAAAAGTTATATCAGTTTTAGTGAGGCCACCCCCCGTTTTTTGACGATTCAAAAACGAAACGCAAAAAAATTAGGTTTTTTGCCAATATCTTCACCAAAAGTAAGAATTTCGAAATGAAATTTTACAGGCTTAAAGGCAATTCATATTTACACATTAAGGCCGAATTTCATCAAAATATTTAAAACAGAACACAAGTTATACCACTTTTAGCGGGACCACCCACCGTTTTTGACGATTCAAAAACGAAACGCAACCAAAAGTCGCAGAAACACGATTTTATTAAGTCTCCTCTCAAATAATTGTTGTCAAATGAACTTGGTATAGCTTCCCAACTTGTGTTCAATGTGTCCAATACCAGTGTCAAAACTTCTTTTGAGTGTCTTTGCAAAGTTCTTGATGGACCCCTGATTAATCTGACAGATTCCTTATTTGCCAATTTGATTGTCATCTTGCTAAGTGACTTCTCAGTGACGTGCAGCTACGCTGGTACTCTATTTCTTTTTTTAAATAGTAATAATAATGATCATCTGGCAATATCAAGGCTTTTTGTTAACAATTATTTGAGATGAGATTTAATAAAATCGTGTTTTTGCTGCGTTACGTCTTTGAATCGTCCAAAAATGGGGGGGTGGCCTCACTAAAAGTGGTATAACCTTTATTCTGTTTGAAATATTTTGATGAACTCTGGCCATCATGTGAAGATATGAATTGTCTTCAAGCGTGTAAAATTTCATTTCGATATTCTTACTTTTGACCAAGATATTGGCCAGAATAATTGACTTGATTTTTTAAAACTTTTTGTTGCGTCGCGTTTTTGAAACGTCAAAAAACGGTGGGTGGCTTCACTAAAAGTGGTAGAACTTTTGTTCCGTTTGAAATTTTTTGATGAAATCTGGCCATCTGGTGTAAATATGAATTGTCTTTAAGACTGTAAAATTTCATTTCGAAATTCTTACTCTTGGTCAAGATATTGGCAAAAATCTTAGGGGGGGTCTTTTTTTTTGGCCCACCCTGTACTTCTAAGAAACGGTGTGGCGAGAATGCAGAAGAATTGGCCAGAGATACCACTTGAAGTGATTGGGGATATGGAATGAGGCTAGAGACTGTAAGGCGTTGCAAGGACCATACATGTATCACCGTGCCAGCATTCCCATCTGAAGCGCAAATGGAATCTATTCTCTCATATTACCGGTATACCACCATATATTTGCAGATTCTGCATGGACAAAGAGATCTACGAAAAGCTGATCGTGTATACTGTGGTGCGACTGTTTTACAGACTGTGGAGGATTTGTGAATCGGTTATTCTGTTTTTTTTGTGACATCAATTGTTATTCTGTTTTTTTGTGACATCAATTGTTATTCTGGTTTGTGTGACATCAATTGTTATTCTGGTTCTTTGTGACATCAATTGTTATTCTGGTTCTTTGTGACATCAATTGTTATTCTGGTTCTTTGTGACATCAATTGTTATTCTGGTTTGTGTGACATCAATTGTTATTCTGGTTCTTTGTGACATCAATTGTTATTCTGGTTCTTTGTTACATCAATTGTTATTCTGGTTCTTTGTTACATCAATTGTTATTCTGGTTCTTTGTGACATCAATTGTTATTCTGGTTCTTTGTTACATCAATTGTTATTCTGGTTCTTTGTGACATCAATTGTTATTCTGGTTCTTTGTTACATCAATTGTTATTCTGGTTCTTTGTTACATCAATTGTTATTCTGGTTCTTTGTTACATCAATTGTTATTCTGGTTCTTTGTGACATCAATTGTTATTCTGGTTCTTTGTGACATCAATTGTTATTCTGGTTCTTTGTTACATCAATTGTTATTCTGGTTCTTTGTGACATCAATTGTTATTCTGGTTCTTTGTTACATCAATTGTTATTCTGGTTCTTTGTGACATCAATTGTTATTCTGGTTCTTTGTGACATCAATTGTTATTCTGGTTCTTTGTTACATCAATTGTTATTCTGGTTCTTTGTGACATCAATTGTTATTCTGGTTCTTTGTGACATCAATTGTTTTTCTGGTTCTTTGTGCAGCCAATTGTCTTGGATGGACATCGTCGACCTGTGACGGGGATCTGCTTCGGCAGCAGAGATGAGTCGGTGATGCTATGCACTGGCGCACAGGATTACATCATTCTGTGGAGTGTCGAGGCGGCAAAGATAGCTGCAGAGGCTGGTCAGATGATGATTTCTTTCAAATAATAATGTTTTTTATATTGACCCACAATATTTTATTAAAACATTAATTTCATGTTATTCATTGAAAAATGTAAATTTGATTATTAATGGTTTTGAATAAGTTTTTCATGTTTCATCATAAAGCGACAATGCGACATACCGCACCAGGTTACAAGTCAATTGATGTAAAATAACACACCGCCCTAAGTAATAATTTAAAATATAATAACCTGTCGGGGAAAAATTGAAGTACATGGGGTATTGTAACTGATGGGTATTGTTTAAGTGACAGATGTCATGTTATGATTGGCATGTGAGAAGTGACAGGTGTCGTTTTATGATTGGCAGGTGAGAAGTGAGAGGTGTCATGTTATGATTGGCAGGTGAGAATTGTGTCGTTTTATGATTGGCAGGTGAGAAGTGTCGTGGTCGAGTGGTCTGTCAATCACCTGGTTCCATTCAGCATTTGAGTGTCAATGACGAATGTCATCTGATCGCAGCATGTGTTGCTAAGGATGTTCACGTGATCAGCGTTAAGGTATTGATATTAAAATGACAAATTATGATCGCACCTTAAGTGCCATTGGTTGCTCCATCTGGAATGCTCTCCTTGCTGATGCTCATAACTCTCTTAGCGAGACTGTCTCTTGCTCTAAACTAAAAACTTGACTTTCCAGTCTACCTATGGCTTCTAATTGTTGCCCTGCTTCAATGTGCACTTCTGAGCTTTGTAAGAATGACATTATCAAATTAAGTTTTATCCTATTGTATTATATTGTTGCTTGGAGTGTATCAAGTGCTGTATCTAAGGTGTAGCTTGAAAAATGACAATGAGATAAAATATTAATTTTTAATTATGATTGTGATTGTAATTGTCATTCTTTTCCCAGTTTACCCTGAGCTACCAGTTACAGATGTGTTTCTACTGCAGTGACAGATATTATACTCGCTCTTGCTTGCATACACATATTCAAAAAAATGCTCTGATATACAGTACACTACACATAGATGTACATGTATATCCATTATCCATATACAGGCCCGGCCTTTGGGCAAGGCGAGCGAGGCAGCCACCTTGGGCCCCGCGCTTCCAGGGCCCCGCGCTGATGGTTATAATTTTTTCTTTGCTGAGATTGGAAATGGTTACGTCGCATAACACCTAAGTTTGTAGTCAATTTGCCACGTGCATGTAACAGGGTATTTTGAAAGAGCGAAACTTCGCTTAGACGAGTCGTAGGCCTATAATAGCTAGTCAACTTTTTTGGTCTAGGCCTACAGGTAGAAATTCTACAGGTAGAAACACAAATTAACTCATTTTGCTTCAAATTTTCAAATGGACGTCTCTTTGCTCAAAAGAAAGTTTGAAAACAACGTTAAGTGTCCATCTTAGGTGACTCTCCCTCCACCAGTGTCGTACTGACAGGAAATCAACTGCGTAGGCTATATTTTGCTTGAGAATCCGCTGCTGCCTTGGGCCCCGCAGACCCTAAGGACGGCCTGTCCATATATATATAATAGTGCATGTATAATTGCATATATATGCCTGTGTGTACGATATTTAATCTCAGCTTCATCTCTAGGGTCTATAAATGCAAAACATATTGTCACAAATTTTCTTTGCAAAATCATCTCAAAATTTTATCTGTTGATCAAACATTGTTAGGATTTGTTGTAGTTATGTTATTATCTGAAGACGCATGCAAAGCCTTCAAAGAGCTAAATGCAACAAGCTGCGTTCTGCCAGACTAATGTTTCAAATGAACAAAAACTATTTGCTTACTTACTTGCCGGCTGATGTCTTTTATCTGCGCATAGCAAGGTCAGACGGAGGCCGTTCTTGAAGGTCACAGCAGTCATGTTAATGCAGCCGAGTTCTGTCCACACTACACATCGACTCTCGTCACCATTTCAAACGACCGAACATTCAAAGCAAGTCTCAGTTCTTGCGTCATGCTATATTTGGAATTGCCTTCCATTCATCCAAGGTTATGATTAACTCCCTGGCAGGAAGAACATTCGTACGTGCGATCATATCTTGCTACCCTCCCAAAGGTCCACTCGGCCTTCCATTCGTTAGATGGCATTGGTAAAATGAGTTGTAGGATATGATGGGCGCTGTGGTTGTCTGCCAGACAGTTAAATTCTACTTTTAACTGCAATAACAGATCACGAAGATCAATCCACTTAGACATAGAAAAACAGACTATGCTGATGAGCAATTTGAAATGATTTAAGTTGAGAGTGAAATGACAAAGCGATCGAGTCGCATGAGCAGACACATGGAAAAGGTTTTTTTTCATGAAGAACAGAGCCAAGAACAGAGCCATGAAGAGAACCTCAAACAGAACCAGTTTTAGGTATGATCAGAGATCGGTGACCTCGAATGAATAAGTCTGGCCTGATTTTCATTGGCAATAATTCTTCAATGGTGAATTGATTGTGGCTGTGTTGTAGATTTGGGGTCTGTCGTCTTTCACGTTGATCTATCAATCAACAATCGTATCTTCATCGCCATTCATCAGTCTCGCTATGAATCCAATGCACAACAGTTTCGTGACAGGAACAAACGATGGACAGGTCTGTCTGCATGCTTGTCTGTCTAAATATTGCTACGTGTATGTGTTTGTCTGTCTGTTCTTGCCATGTGTTGGCATGTTTCTGAACATGTTTTTCTGTCTGTCTTCCTAGGTTTTTCTCTCTATCTACATGACATGTGTTTGTCTGGTTCTTTGTTCGTAATTTTGAGTCTGTGTTACGTCTCATAATCTAATTTTAATGGTGTTTGCTTTCTTTCATACAGAATATAGTTCGTTATTTTATGGCCATAATAATGGCAGTATAATAATCAAGTAATGGATATTGAGGACTTTGATGAATATTCTGAAAAATTTTATTCGATTTTCTCACTCTGAACTAATGAAATAATCAAACAGGTGTAACTTCATATATAAAGGATGTTTTCATCCTATAAATTTATAGTATTTTGAAGGAGAATAATTGTGGAAAAAGTCGGAAACCAGCATGTGATGGGTTTTTGCCCGTATGTCACCATTGGGTTACATTTCAGTTCTCAATTTTACACTTAACTGATGTGAACACCACCACCACAACCACAACCTCCACCAATCAATATCACCACAACCGCTACACGAATATCTGCACCACAGCCACTACCACCAATATCACCATCAATATCACCACTGTTTATGTGTATCTGTATGTGAATGTATGAATTCGTGTGTTTTTCTGTCTATTTTCTATGAAGTGCAATCAGAGTTGGACTGGGAAATCTGAACAACAGAATTTTGTCTGATTATATAATTATAGAGAGTTATAGATTGTTGTTTCTGCTCTAGATTCGAATCTATGATTTGTCCGAAGGAAAAGATTTTCGTTGCCTTCGTCAGTTGGATGTTGGCAAAGTTCTGAACAAAGTGCAGGCGGAGAAGTACAAAGAAACAGCGCAACAGACCTACAGCAACAAAGGTTATAATAATAATAATATTAATAATAATATTGATAATAATATTTAAACACCTCGCTGGTGATTCAGCGTTTCAATGGTGTGGTCTTTAGTGGTATTTTACCTCGGGGCAAATAAAAAGCTAAAAAAACTAATAATAATATATAACTTTCTTTTGCCTGAGTAAAAAATAATCTCTCAGGCTCTAACAAACTATCTGAAAAACTCTGATCTTATTATTATTACTATTAATTATTATTATTATTCTGCCCCGTGGTACATATGATCCCTCAGGAACTTGCACCCTAATTACTAAAATAAAAACATCTGGAACGGCACCTAGTCGTCATTGAAATCCAGTGCAGGAAAAGAGCTGCGGAATGCCACGTATTAAATAGCTGAATTATTAATATTATTGTTATTTTTGGTGTTGTTATTGCTTTTGTTTTTAGATATAACCTTTTTAATTACCTTCAACATCTGTTGCAGATGGTACAATTAAGGTACAATTAACATGGGGAAAAGCAGTGGCTATTGTTCTAAATGAAATAAAGATACCGATGTCATTTAGTCATAAAGATCTATGCCGATGTCATTTAGTCATAAAGATCTATGCCGATGTCATTTAGTCTCCCACAGATCTTTCTCGGCTAATGTGCCTCGAAATCGGCAATAGCGGAGTTATTTTGCATTAGTAGTCACCATATAAAATTTAAAATGTCCATATCTCGGAATTGAGCTGAAATTGGTTGCGTTTTTCTAGAAATTTGCATCAGAACATTCTGTAAAAATTCATAGTGTCACATTTGTGAGCCTTCTGGGAAAGATAGACGGAGGAATGGAGAGACAAACTTTCAGATTTATTGCATGGATTACTTTTAATCATGACAGTGTAAGCCTTAAGGGAATTGAGAGCATGCAGTCAAGACATTTCTGTATTACTTTAAAGTTTGCCGCTTGCACGCTGTCGTCACATGGGAATAAGGGTCACTATGGCAACTGATCTTGGTTTCGACCGAGCGACGGTCGCATGGCCTTTGAAGATCGCCGCCTGTGCACATCTAACCGGTGGAGGGGTTACGAAGCGACGTCCAACCTGCCTTTCAAGTGCAGCCGCCGCTCTACGCGCTCTTTCTAGTGACGTAATCACACCCATGCCTTGAACTACTGTATGTCCGCGTGTATGTGTGTGTGTGCTTGTGTTTGTGTGTGTATGTGTAGGTGACGCAAGCACACGTTTAAGGCTGGTCTTGCACTCGTGGGAACTGAACCCCTCTGTCTCTTTCTCCCTGTCGGTCTGTCTGCTTGAATGCGTGCATGTCTGCGTGTTGCTCGTAGTTCGGCTTATAGGAATTGCTTTGAACTGTTTGATGTAGTTAGATTGCGTTTGCGGTGTTACTCGTTTGATGTGGACATATAAATAGAGGTTGATTCGCATCAGTGTTTTAGTTTAGAGAAGGCAGTTCATTCGTTGGCTGATAATTAGTGTGTTTTAGTCGAGGCCTTGCGTGTCAAGAGAGTTAAGTTAGTCGACGCACTGCATGCGTGTGTGAAGTTAAGCCGTTTCATGCTGAAGAATAATAAGAAGATCGAAACAACTTTGGTGTCTGCTTCTTGCGTAACTAATCGTCAGCTGTCGTGGAATGTATGTATGTATGTATATGAACATTTATATAGCGCCTTACAATAACCTCACGAGGGCCCTTTGAATCCTTTGCCCGAAGGGAAAGGTCTTGCAGCGCGGACAGAAAGGAAAGAAGGGAGGATCCAACTCGATATCCTGGTACCCGAAGAAAGAGAGAGAGAAGGATCCGACCGAAAGCAAACGAGGGCCGCTAAAGAGGAAGTCCCCGACTGCCATCTTGAAGTGCGATTGAAAGAAGGAGGAGACGTGGTTTTGTCACAATAGTAATGCAGATGTTTCCACCATCAACCCCACAACCCATCACCATCACGTTGAGTGGTTCTTGCTGTGGTTTCTGTTTAGGTCCGGTGACAATAAGCAGTCGTCCGGTGTGGCAGAGGTTGTCTGGAGCGAGTGGAGACGCTGCAACATTTCCATCATCAGACGTTGAAACGTCGGAAGTGAGTTCATCGATTCTTGCGATGCTGTACGCTCGAAGAAACGACGAGAAGACAATGATGCTGCATGAGAAGAATTCATTTCTGTCGAAAGATAACGGCATTGTCAGGTACAAGATTTATGACCACCGTTCTTTTTTGTATTGTCCTTTGTTCAACTGCACTCGCTTGGTTTACAGCTGAATTCAGAATTGAATGTTTATTGTATTTGTTTGTTTGTATGTGCACTTGTTATAGCACCCCTTCAAGCTCTCTCTACTCAGAGGCACTCCAGAATGCAGAGCGGACACTGCATCGAAGTTTCACGCCAAAGCGCTGAGCAATTGTGAGTGAATGACTTGCCCAAGGTCCTTACGTGGCGAGGTGGATTTGAACCTCGAACCTTCAGGCTCCGAGGCAACGATGCCACCACTACACCACCGCGCCCCCTGTAGGGACCTTACAATGGAGAGGAGGACAAGGATTAGAAGGAGGAGGAGGAGGATTAAGACAACGAGGAGAAATGTGCAAACAATGACAAGAAAAGATTTGCTGTGATTCGTTGATTGGAAAGAATTTAATCACGAAAAATGTGTATCAATAGATAACTTGTTTAAATTTAATAAGATTACTTGTTTAAAGAGCTATTATTTTATTAATTTTATTAAAAATCCTGTTCTGTGTTATGACAGTGAACTGTTGGATGCGGGTCCTGCTCTCATAATCGCTACAACCGGATCAATCATCGAACTGAATGCACAGACGCTTGATGTCATCTCCTGCACAAGTCTACTTGGTTGGTGCATACAAGTATTATTTAAAGCAATGCATGCGTCAATGTTGTGTTTTAAAGCACAATGAATTTCGATGTAAATTATTTCTTGAATTTCCCATTGAACCAATTCTCTTCTGTTTATTGCACTGCACTGTAGAAGGAAATAACATTGATGATAATGCAGCTGTAGAGTTGGATGTCTTCTTCAAATTTTTACTCCTTTTCACTTGAATCCTTTGCAATTGCAAATCAAGGTTATTTATTAAGAACATTACGGAAGCAATTCAGATATGTAAGAATATAAAAACAGTTGTTGCCAATGATGAGCATAATAATAATGACGAACATAATGACTGTTTTTCTTGATGGTCTGAGGCAACATAATGATTTATATCTCCTTGATCTGTGGCAACTGGCCATTAAACGGACGATTTAGCACATGTGATGCATACAACCTTAGGTTGCTTTTTTGAATCTGCAATGTGCAGGGCCTTTAATTGTCTTCAATGATCTGAATTTGTTTCTGCATGTCGGATTCTCTTTTCTTATGAACTCATGGAAAGCACTTATTCTATATAGCAACAATGCTATTAAAGCAGCATTGTGAGATTTCATGTCTGCTTTGTATTCTTTATTATTGCGTGATTTACTTCCATGTTCTTCAACTAAATATATATGAAAAAGAAAATATTAGAGCCGTGGCAAAATTATTAAAAAATATATGATCACCCATTTTCATTGAGCCATAAAACATTGATATGATTGATATGTGGAGTTGGTTTAAGTATGTATAAATATAATGTGTGTGCATGTATTCGGGCGATCATAATTATATGTTTCAACAGCTTCTGCTAAAGCTTGTTGTTGTTTTTCCTTGAAACCGAAGTTTTCTGCAATGTATGTGGCTCTAGTACTTAATATAGTAGGGTTGGTTACTCAATCAGAAAATTAGCTTTAAAAGAAGCAAGGAGCTTACAAAGCAGATCTTGATCAATGAGCTTAAAGAATGTGCAGATGATTTATTTGTTGATGTAATTGTAGATCCAATTCCGTCGCATGGTACAGCTGCCAGTAAAATCGTCTCAATGGCTGGAAATGTTGTCATGTCTCGCAGTCGAATTAATCCGGACAAGGTTGGCGTTCTTATTTTGCATTGACGACCAATTGAAGAGTATAATATTTTTTTTATGAGCTTACGTTGAAGCAGTTGAATGGTGACTGTTATTCAAAGATATTCAGTCATCATTCTGCGGCTAATTAATATTCAACTACTAATTATTACTGTTGTCATTGGAGTCCATATTTTTCATACTTTTAAATTAATTTCGATAACAAAACAAGACGTTTTTCTCAATATTTTCACCATGAATGCAGTAAGGGGGCGGGAGAGGGAGTGAGATAGAAAGAGAGCGCAAGTGAGAGTGCGAGAGACACAGAGACATCTGGAGCAAGAGAGAGAGGACCACACCCACCACCATCATATGCTGAGGCTAAGAAAATGAAGTCGCTAACAAACCATGATTGCCCTTGCGGTTTGCTTTTAAAGTGATGTCTGTTGATTTGATTCTTGTCTTCTAGGTTTGGTGCATCGTTGCGAAGTTATTTGACATTGAGTTGGACGTTTTGTCTTTATGGCCGAGCGAGAGAGACGAAGCTTTCGTTGGAGACCGAAGCAATTCAGTGGCGACAGATGGAGCCACTGAAGCGCAATGGTGGAATGATGGAACGACTGAAGCCAGCGGATCTTCATTCGTCTCCGTCTTATCCAGGTTAGGCAAAAAGCTGGATAATCTTTTGTTTTAGCTTTCTGAATTATTCTCCATTGCATGGGTTTAACATTGGTCGGATGCAAATTGAATTGATGAAAAGAATTCTTGATAAAAATAATATTTGCCTAAATATAAGTGGGATTGGTGAAAATTCTTGCTTATATAGGAGTTTGATTGATGAAAATAATTTTTGATTATTGATGAAAACAACTGTTCCTCCTATGGAAGCAGGATTGATTAAACGAATTATCACTTATGTGGAGGCTGGATTGATGAAAAAAAGATTTGTGCCAAATAAGAAGACGGATTGATGAAAATTCATAATGTTGCATTGGGCGAATAATTTATAACGCTAAAACAATATATTACCAGAAACTGACCTAATCAATTCATGACTAATTGATCATTGTTTATTTAATTCGTTTGTGCATTCATCCATATCTTGCAAACTTTTCAGGATATGCTTTCAATGTTGGCATGCCTGTTTTGTGCAATTTTATGTAATCAAAGTTTTCGGAGGTTGTGGATAATTATTTAAGGAAGGTGTTCAGTTGCTGATAGTACCAACAACCTTCCTAATGAACTCTGAGAGCTGTCTCACTTTACCTCTTCTCTACTTGCGCTTGATGTCCATTTTGATTGATTAGGGTTTCATGATGATTGTTAAATGACACGATATGAATGTGCAAGTACAATCACAATTTGTGGTGTTGCAGTACACCACTTTCGCCGAATTCTATTCTGAAGGCAGAACTTGTTCCGAAAACAAAGGAGATGCAACCAAACGCTAAGCAGAACAAAGTGACCGGTTTGTTTCAACTCTTTTGTACTACCATTTATTTTTGTAGCAGTTGTTGTTGTGGTAGTTATTCTTTTCTAGTAATAAATTCAAACATTTTGTTTCTGTGATAGTACTTTTAATGGTATGGTGAAAATTATGGAATTTGGTTTAATATCTTTGGCTGGACTTGCAATCATGTGGTATTTGCTCTGTGTGTGTATGTGTATGTGTGATTGCAGTGAAACCTGGTTCGATTGACAAGAAAGGACGAATTGTTGACAACCAACCGCTTACGTTCCATGCGAAAATCAAATCATCTGGCTACACCGCTGCTCCAAAGTCAGTTGACACACCTCAACTAACCAATGTTATCATCTGATTGCTCCTACTTTAATTATATAGCACTACTTTTATTGCTGCACTGTGGACACATGACGGTGAAGTTGTTGAAAGACATGCCTTATGTGTATACCTACTCTGACAATCCTTCTGATTTCACAGCATACACACATCACTTGTGAATAAGCTGTTGCCCTGCGCTTGACTTTCGAGTGGTGCTTTAGAAAATTGTAGATTACAATTATGATGAGACAGTGTGCTTAAACCAGATGATGGTTAAAAAAGCATAACGCTAAAGTCAAGATTTATTGCTGCCCTTTTTTTTTATCTGTCTCGTCAGACTGCTAGTAAAGAGTTTACAAGGTCGGTCCAACAGTTACTTCTCTCGCTGTTTTGTAGAAACATTGATAAACCTCTGTGAGTTTTGGTCCTGCATTTCAAATGGACTTTCCTCTTTTCAATTCAGTGAAATTTGATGTTCTTTGTGTGTAGAAAACCGATCTTCCAAACGAAGGCGAACAGTCTGTCGACAAGGAAGAAGATTGCTTCTGCAAGCACATCAGATATTACAAGGTTCTAATTATTTATCTATTTTTATAAAGTCAAGCACATGTATCATTATTTATTATAGCATCATTTATTGCGAGGCTTAATTTAAAATGCCCCAGACCATGAATGATGAAGCAAGTAAATTCTGGAGCCCTGTGTAACATATATTTAGCAGTCTCTGGTGGACAGGTTGGGTGTCTTCACTTCAGTTGATGAATGAACAAATCAAACATATCTTCATTGTGGCTCTTCGACTGAAGAAGAAGCTGAAGAAGTCTTTTAAGCTAACCATGAAGCATGAGTGTGAAGTATTAGCTACTTCATTTTCTTAGCCTCAGCATATAAGAGTACAGTGTGTCTATAATACTGTGTGTGTGGCTGGAATTACTAAGGTGATTAGAGAAAAGATCAAACTCTGCAGAAATGGAAGTTATCAAATGTTTGCTTTGTTTACAGCCTCAATTTCACGTCTTCCAAGAAATCATTTCCCATTCTGAACGGTCCACCAACTTTCCTTGAAACATCCATTCAAGTCTCGGATCGACCAACTTCCATCAGCTGCATTCAACTGTCAGGTATCTTCAAATCATTATCTTCATTATATATTTTATTTTATTTATTACAATTTAGGTATCTTTAGTGAATTGTTCATAATATATTTTTATTTATTAATTAAATTTGTTCATAATTTTAATGTATAAATATTTGTATCTTCGGTGAATTGTACATAATATATTTTTATGAAGGCTCGATTCTTCCTGATTGCTGTACCAGCAAAAGGAAAGTCTTTTTTCTTAGATCATAGGGGGACAACGTACTTGACTACCCAAAAGAGGATGGATGGTCATTGTGTTTTTATTTATTTTTATTTCTCACATTTGCTTTGGCGCCCCTTCAATCTCTCTACTCAGGGTCGCTACCGATTACAGCAAAGACACTGCATCAGAGTTTCTGATGAAGGACTTGCTCAAGTTTGAACGTAGTATAAATTGCTCTTGTGTTGGTTGGTCTGTTTTGTAGAACGAGGTGATCGTTTGGCGTGTGCTCTGTCCAACACAACAGCTCCTGTCTTCAGTTGTCCACTGAAACCTACAGACTGCCATGAAATCACTTTCGCAGGTAAACTCACTCAACTTATCCTCTGTATTTCAATATTTGGATTTCTAGATTTTAGATGTCTATTAATGAATCTAGTTTCTGGGAATTTCTCTGCCATGTTTCCGTAGGCGCTTAAAAGCCACGTCTTTTTTGTTTTGCCTTTGTTTTGTTTCTCTTCTATGTATGTGTGCAAATTTTCTTTTAGAATTATCGACAGCAGATTTAAACTCCATATAGTTGAATCAGTATAAGAATTGTGGAAAAAAAATGGGGGTGGGTGCGTCGGACTATGTGATCCACGTGGAGTTGGGGTGTGAAAAGCAGAATTTACTAAGGAGCCCTAAGACAGACTGAGGGGGTTAAACCTCCTCAACCCCATGACAATTTTCACCATCACGGTTTCACTACTCAAACATGTCATGAAAAAGTAGCGAACAAATTGTCTAGATAATTGTTTATAATATCATTGGTGGAGGTAATCGGACATTTTCCCTTAACATGTGTTTAAGGTCATAGTCAGATGTTGAATCACGTGAGTTGGAGTCACGACGGCCAATGGCTAATCACATCTAGTGACGACAAATCAGCAAAACTATGGATGTCGTCAAATCCTGAACCAATTATGACGATCGCTAACGTAAAAGGAAACATAGCGGTTAACAAAGAAACTGGCAGCAAAACCAAAACTGATAAGGTGAGCAAAACTGTTACAAATGCAAACAGAAAATAAAATTGAGTAAATAAATTCGTCATTATTTCTAATTACACTGTGGTGTACACACTTCTCATGAACACAGTTTAAGAGTATTATAAAATCCAACAATTAATGTTTTGCATGAGAGACTGTTGAATATATTCAGGCCTTCTTATTTTATTGAACAACTTATTTAGCGTTGTTACAATGCTCACAGAATCTATCGGTGTCTACTTCTACTGAAAAATCTGCCCAAATGTCTGCAGTTTAAATTAGCCATTAAACGTTTTGGCAAAATCTTTTTCATTATTTTTGTGAGTGACTCGGCACTTTTTAATGTACATTAATGACAATTTATTAAGTGTCTTGGGAAGCAGACAATCTAAACAAATCATATTTCCTGCAGCGAAATGATTTGTCAGGTTTGTTTAATCGGCTTCTCTAGATGACAGAACTACTAGCATTGATGTTGAGGACATGAAGAGATTGAATCCTGATCTTAGATGGATTCAATAGTAACATGGTCTTCATCCAGTTTGCCAATTTTAAACTTCTTTGCCGCCTAGATTAATACTTTGCAATTAGATGATAGTTAACAGACGACTATATGGACTTGTACTTTTAAATTGCATTTGTTATCATTTAGGAGAATCCTGAATATTCAAAGGTTGTTAGGTTTGGACAGTTTTTCTACGTCGATCGTTTCTTCCTGCTTTCATCTGGAAGTAGCTTTCACCTCTACAAATATCACCTCGATACAAACAAATCTGATCTCAAAAGGTACAACATACAATCTACATCATCAGAAGCGCTAATTACGTAATTATGTTTTATGGATGAGAAATGATGGTTAAGACTGTTGAAGGCATACTCAAGTCTAGCAAGGTATAAATCATATTTTTTGGCATATGCATATTTGCATTGGTTAAAAAGCATCTTCAGATAAAGCCAGGTAGATCACACGTATGTCTTTCATCTATGTGCTGCTTCTCTATCTAGCTATCAGAGGCTTTAATTGAAAGTTGTATAGGTTATATGGTTCAGTGTGGACTCCTTTACATGCCCCAGTTTACATGCCATTCTGCTGTACGCGAATGATGCCTGTCCCCCAATGCTATCAAATGAACATGCCATATTCATTGATGTGTTGTACAAGAACTACGCTAAATACCATGAAGCCTGGTTTACGTGGTGTGTCAATAGTTAGGTATCTGAATGCTTAGTGATAATTAGTCCACACTGCATTACATTACTATAGATGTTTCAGACTGACAAAATATTGCACTTTTCAAATGATTCCAAGTGCCTCATGAGAAGTGGAACCATTTGCGTTTGATGTTATTAGTTATTGGGGGCATTTAATACAGCAGAATATTATTGTCGGAGTGTCAAAGTCATCTCTTGTATCAAGAAGAATCTTTGCATTGTTTTCAAGACCCAGTAATATCAAAAGAAATTAATTGTTATATTATATTTTGTGTTGTGTTGTCGTCACCATCATCATCATCATTGTCAGTTCTGTAGCCAGCCACTTGGCAACGATGAGTACAACTGAATAAGCTTCATTGTTTTCGGCCATTTCATAAATCCATTGATCCAATTAATTACTACTATATTATCGGTATTGTTAATTATTGTAATTAATTATTATTTTATTATTGTTGTTATTATTATTAGCAATTTATTATTATTGTGCTATAGCTATAAAGGCTGACGGAGAACTTAGAAATTTGCAAAGAATTTGTTTTTAAGGAATGCAAGGTTAAACAGCATATTATGTTAATTAAACAGCAGAAATGTGCAAGATGAATCAAAAATTGCGAATAAAGATATATATATATATATATATATATATATATATATATATATATATATATATATATATATATATATATATATATATATATATATATATGAATCATTGACTAGCAAACTCCTGAGCAGCTACTTTGTCCAATTTACTTGTTTACTTATTTCATAACTTTTGAATCCATTAGTTGTCGTCTTTTTATAATCGGTATTTGTTCTTTTTTTCTACTTTTAGGTACGTGTCAAACACGAAATACAAATTGGTGAAAAGTTTTCAGATGAAGTCATCGCAGCAGATCTCTGCAATGTCCGCTATCAACAGCTTCCACTCCTGTATCCTTTGCATCAACAACTCTGCCATTGTTACATTAAATACAATACAATACAGACAACTACTTATGAGTTTTCCATGCTTTCAGATTGCAGAGATGCTCACACTATATTCATATTGGCATCAATGGCAATGAGCAGTTTAGAATGAAAGACTTGCTCGAAGTTCTTACACAATAACGGTCTTAGTCGAGACTAAGACTTGTTATTACTCTGTACGTTTGTGCAATTTTAAGCAATATATTAAGTGGCTTGATACATGCCCACCTACATTCATGTACAATTACATATGCACGCATATGCATGCATACTTCGTTACTTGCATACTTACACATATTGTACAGCTGTCACCTGGAATGGGCTTCTTGTAGCACTTTGCCTTTTGTACAGGGATCACTCCACCATGCTCTTTTTTAGCTTTGAAACTGCCCTATTTAGCCAAGGTTGGGTCAGAAGTGCTTCTGAGTAGAAAGTCTTGAAGGGGCGTTATTAAAGTGCTCCAATGATCTGGAATGGACTTCTCTTGACTATGCAACACCTCTCAAGCTGTTCTCAATTTCACAAACTGTTGAAGACTGGTTTTTCCCCCGCTTGATCTCGGTTGGGAGCGCCTTTGAGTAGGTACCTTGAAGGTGCACTATATAAATTACGATTGATTGATAATAAACGATGGTTGGTACCTAGTAGTGATAATATGTGATTTGATGAAGTGCTCTTTAATATAATTGTGTTCCTTGACTGGATGAATTGAGATGTTGTTCTATGCGCAGGATCTGACAAATCTCTCGACGTCTTTGATCTCAATGCTGCTTCTATCATCCAAACATTTCCTGACGTCCATACTAAACCCGTCCACTCCTTAATACAGAATAAGGTAAATGAAATCTGCAGATTGCAATAGCAATGTAGACTTTTGTTCTACCTTCCTATTGTTTTTCACACCTTCTTGTTGTTAATGATTATCCAGTGTAATTTCATGACCTTGTTACCCACAACGAAAGGTTTCAAGTTGCTGCATTTCTGCTGCTATTCTATGCTATTCTATTCATCACCAACGCCATAACTGCTGTCATAATTACTATTACTATTAATATCACTACTGCTACTGGTACTACTACTAGTTACTTCAACTACTAAGTACTACTGCTGCTACAACTTAGTAGACTACTAATACTTATAATAATGATTATAATAATGGTAATGATAATAATAATAATAAGAATAGTTATAATGATTATAATTATAGTAGTTAAAATAATTTGAAGTTGGATTGTACATACTTTGTATATGTACTTTGTGTAATGTAGGGCTCACCATATGCGTCGCAGGCGTCGTCTGCTTACGATCTTTTCCTGACGTCCGCTGTGTCTGATGGAATCAAACTCTGGGACCTGCGATCCAACAGGTAAGCTACATGTAGCTTTGCTTCTTTAAATGTCAGCACTAGTTCTATTGCAGTCGAAAAGGGCTAATGTCAAGGTGATAGCCTTCAGAAGATAAGTGGTTCAGAAATTGTTAATTCCAAAGTTACTTTCATGCTGCTATGTGCAGTGGGTATTTGTAGCATTCACATTTGGAATGATCTGTGTGATTATGTTGCAGCTGATTAGTGATGTGAGCTAAAAATTTAACATGGATTAATTGGTTAATTTTTCATCGACCACTTACACAATGTCATGTTAAATGAACCGTTTCAGGGATGCATTGTATGTTTTTTCCCATTACACTGTTTCTATTCTAGCTTTAAGTTCCGGTAGAAGATTGAGATTTCAGAAATTAATCTTTATTTGTTAACAACACAAATCAATTTATAACGTGTATTTTACTGTTCACTGAAGACCAGATTTTCACTGTGTCTTAAAAGATTGATTTGGAAATACATGTGGAGTTGGTTCACTTATGTATCTGTTATGCATGTGATAGGGTGATGATTTTTTCTTCAATTACTTATGCAGAGGTTTTGATATTATTCCTTTCTTGTAACCAGACGTTTCTGCAACATTTAGTGTGACTCTTGTAATAGTGGGGGTTGCTCAGTCAACCTGAATGAAAGTGGATATATATATATAGCATTGAAATGCATGTTCACGGTCCCAGTTTTTTTTATCACAAATAGACCTACTGCTCACAGATTTAATATTTTTATTAATTTATTTATTAGGAACATCACAGTTAAGCAATTCAGTTATGTTAAAAATAAAAACAGTTGTTGCCGGTGATGAAAATAAAAATAATGAGCATGATGAATGTTGAGGATGGCTCTGAGGCAACTGACCAACAGATGATTTAGAGCAACCAAATGTTGAGCAGCAGCATTGAGTGATTTGATGACAGCTTTGGATTCCCTATAATAATATTAATATTATTGCGCAATAGAATCACATGTTCTTCAACTTCTTCTGAGGCAACTGAGGAAGAGATTTGAGAGTAAGAAATTGATTGGTTTTTGAGAATCTGGAACAAGCATGCTATCATCTTCAATGATCTGAATCTGCATTTCAGATGATCTCTTTTTTTATGAAACCATCGAAAGCACTTGCTTATGTAGCGACTGAATGCATCTTCCTTATATTATTGCATGATATAATTCGATGTTCTCAACTTCTGTCAGTGAAGTACCAGATTTCTTTGTGCCATAAAACACTGGTCTGTATACATTGTAGATGTTTTGGTTTAAGTATGTATGTATAAATTGTATATGCACTGATTATGCAGGCATTGGGATGATTAATTGATTATATATTATCTTGGCTTCCTTTTGTAAGGGATTTTGCCTTTTTCATGAAACCAAACTTTTCCACAATATTTCATGTGGTTTTAGCTCAGTCAACTTGAAAGTGAACAGTATTGAAATGCTTGGTCGCAGCTCCAAGTTTATATCGAAAATACTGTCTGCAAATTTGAAATTTTGCTTTTGCCATTCAATTCAGTTACTTTAGAAAATAAACATAGTTCAGCAATTCATTTACATTGATAATAAAAGCAGTTGTTGCCAGTGATGAGTAAAGTTATATTAATCAGCATAATGATTTTTTTCGGCAACATCTGAGGCAACAAATCAGCATATAATTTAATTTAGAGTTTGTGGTACATACAACATTGGATTGATTTTTGAGAAACCAATATGCATCGAAGTTCAGTTGTCTCTTGTTATAAATCTGAATTAGGTTCTGCATTTCAGATTCTTTGTCTTGTGAACTTGTTTGTTTATAGAGCAACTGAATACTCCATATCAGTAGCAGCATTTGGTGATTTGATAAAAAGTTTTGATTTTCTTATAATTTGCACGATACAATTCCGTGTTCAGCAACTTCTTCCATGACTGATTTTATTGTATTGTCAAATGTGATTTGGATTGGTCCCAGAAATTTTCCCGGACATTACCTCCCTGTCAATTATCCTTCCCCCTTCGTAGGATATTTCCCTCTGCCATTACCCACGGCATGTTATATTCGTTTTGGGTTGTATCTTTTGTGCCCGTATTTAGTTTGACATTTTGGATCAGTAAAATGCACAGATTTAAATTAATTGTTTTAAATAAATACTAATTTGCTGGTTTATTAATCACTGTTAATTGCTTACAGTTCATTGCACTTTTATGTTGGCTTATATTGACACTTTGGTTTACATTATATATATAATAAATATTATTAATATATATAATAAATATTATATATATACTGGTATATAAAATACACTGTGTGCACTGTCCAGATAAAAAAGTAGAACACACAAAAAGTCATAACTTGGTCAAAACTTGTAACATTTGTCTGAAATTTCGAGATCCTAAAACCTATGAGAAATATTCATGAGTTTGTCAAGTTTATGAGTGTTTAAAATGCAGCACCGATAAATTGAACTTTCCAACATGGAAAACCTGAAAGGAAGTGAAATTCAGCTATTTAAGGTGCTCAAAATGTCCTGCTTGTTCACAAAAACACGACCGTAGACGTAGTAGATTAATAGCTGTCCCGGGAGACACACAGCTTCATATCCCTCAGCTATGGCCATCCAGCAATCGAGACCTTGATCTGGAGTGCATGTACTGGAGGAGCACGTTTTTCGTTCATGGGAATTCATGACGTCGATAACCGTAGGGCAGGTCTGTTTGAAGAGTGGCAGCTGTTTGACCACATGATCAGACCAAACAGTATCGTCCATGTCTACGGTCGTGTGTCCGTGAACATTTCAAGATGTTGTCAGCCCACGACAACATCCTTGGCCGACCTCGGACCCCTTCCACAGATCCGTCGCCATATTCATGGTTGAAAGTAATGTTCACAAGGTGGAAGTCTAGTATTTATCGTTAGTTAAAGTACGTTATGGAAGCAATTCTGTACATTGAAAATAAAAACAGTTGTTGCCAGTGATGAGCTTAATAATAATGATGAGCATAATGACTTCAGAGGACGCCTCGATCTGAGGCAAGCAACTTACATTTTCATTTGGTACACGTGGCATTTAAGTCATTATGTTGCTGTTTAAAAATCAAATCAAATGATTAATTGTTCCCACAATAAAAATCTGAAATGCCCTATCATATCTCTTCCTCATTTGCTTCAGATGACTTATTATAAGGAGGACATTTTGAGCACCATATATAGCAGAATTTCACTTCCTTTCAGGTTTTCCGTGTTGGAAAGTTCAATTTTTCGGTGCTGCATTTTAAAGTTTAAACGCTTATAAATTTTACAAATTCACGAATATTTCTAATCGGTTATAGGATCTTGTGTAAATATGGTCACTGTTGCTGTGTTTAAAATATCAGACAAACCCTAAGAGTTTTGACCGAGTTAGGACACTTTTTGTGTGTTCTACTTTTTATCCAGACACTGTGTATAATTATAGGTATTTATTGTGTATGCGTTGGGGTTGGGGTGATCATGTATTTTTATAATTACTTTTGCAGGGGCTCTTGATATTTTCCATCGAACCAAACTTTTCCGCAATAGTTGATGTGTCTTTAGTAATATTGAAGGGTTACTAAATCGACCTAAACGTTAGCATCACTCAAAAGCATTGTTGGGCTTACATGTCATGTTATATCGCTGTCGTCACTTAGCGATGGTTGGCTACATGAATGGACCATCGCTGTCCAATGTCTCCTGTCGCAAGCTGCATTCAATAAGTAAGTTCACATGAGTCTGGTCCATTTCAAGATGTTGTCAGTCCACGATATCCTCGGTCGTCCTCGGACCCATTCCACAAGATCCGTCTGGTGACGTTTCTTTGATGTTAACCCTTTAATACCAAGAAGGTAGTAAATGGTATGGGAAATCCTATACCCTCCGGCATTAAAGGGTTAACGTGCGGCTGTCTTTTGATGTGGCTAAATGTCTGTTTTGAGCTTTGGTGTAGGCTAATAGTTTCTTTCTGACCCAGGCAAATGTGTCCTCCCTTTCACTTAATGTCATTTTTGTTCATGGGATTGTTGCAGCTGCATGTTTGTGATCAAAAATACTGTTCACAAGTTTGAAGTCTACTATTCATCATTCATAATTAAGTACGTTATGGAAGCAATTCAGTTACATCGAAAATAAAAACAGTTGTTGCCAGTGATGAGCTTAATAATAATGATGAGCATAATGACTTCATAAGTACTCCATCTGAGGCAACCAACTTACAGATGATTTCAGCATATGTTGCATGTAATTCATTATGTTGTTCTTTTTAAGAATCTTAATGCACAAGTTTCAATTATATCCAATGATCTGAATGAGTTTCTGCATTTCAGATTCTTTTCTTGTCCTGAACTTTTTGAAGGCACTTGTTTACATAGAACAACTGAATACTTGGCAGCAGATTTGAGTAATTTGATGGCCAAGCTCTTTGAATTCCTTATATTGCACAGTATCTTTCTGTGTTCTTCAACTTCTTCCATTGAAGGACCAGATTTCTTTGTGCCATAAAATATTAATTTGGATGTGTAGAGTTGGTTTATGTATAATATATATATATATGTTTAATGTATGTGCAATTGTGCATGCATTTGGGTGATTATATTATATATTTCCTTGCTGTGCTTTTTCAAAGGCTTTTATATATTGCCTTTTAATGGAACCAAACTTTTCTGCAATATTTCATGTGGCTCTAACAATATTGGATATTTGCTCAGTCAACCTGAAAGTTAACAATGCATGATCACAGTTGGTGAAAATACTGTTTGAAAATTTGAATTTTTCCATCACCATTTATTTAGTACATTATGGAAGCAATTCAGTTACGTTGGAAATAAAAACAGTTGTTGCCAGTGATGAGCATGATAACAATAATGAGCATAATGATTTTTTTGCATCTGATCTGAGGCAATTGACTAACAGCTGATTTGGCTCATGTGGTAAATGCAAAATTAAGTTGCTTTTGAGAATCTGGAATGCATCTCCAATGATCTGAATTGGTTTCTGAATTTCAGATTCTTTTCTTGTTATGAACTCATTAAAAACACACATAAACAGTATATATAGAGCAACTGAATACTTGGCAGCAGATTTTTTAATGACGGAGCTCTTTGGATTCCTTTAATATTGCATGATATGATTCCATGTTCTTCAACTTCTTTCATTGAAGGACCAGATATCTTAGTGCAATACATTGATTTGGATACATATAGTTGGTTTACGTTTGTATATGTATGTGTATGTGTATGTGCATGCGTTGTGTATGTGCATGCATTGTGGTGATTATATATTTTCATGACTTACTTTTTTCAGAGGCTTTTACATAGTGTCTTTTTCATGGAACCGAACTTTTTTCAATATTCTTAGCAATATTGAAGATCAGTCAGCCTGAAAGTTAACACTTAACTTAAATGCATGATCTCAGCTCCAAGTTTATTATCAAAAATATTGTTTACAAATTTAATTGGTTTATGCATTCATTAGGATGATGATATATTTTCTCGAATTACATTTTTTTTCTGGAACCAAACTTTTCTGCAACATTTCATGTGGTTCTTGTAATATTGAGCAGTTGTGCACTCAACTTAAACATTGACAGTGCACTGAAAAGCATTGTTACAACTCCATGTTTATGATTAGAAATACTGTTCACAATTTTCAAATCTAGTATTCATCATTTATTAAGTATGTCATGAAGCAATTCAGTTACATTTAAAATAAAAACAATTGTTGCCAGTGATGAGCTTAATAATAATAATAATGAGAATAATGACTTTTCAGATCGCTGGTTCTGAAGCAACCAACTTGCAGATGATGTGACACATGTAGGTCATTAGGTTGCTTTTTAGAATCCGGTATGAACTTTCAAAATATATCTCCAATGATCTGAATTAGTTTCTGCATTTCAGATTCTTTTCCTGTTATGAACTCATTGAAAGCTCTTATTTTTATAGAGCAACTGAATACTCGTCAGCAGAGTTGTGTGTGATTTGGTGATGGAGCTCTTCAGATTCCTTATATTCTATGTTCTTCAACCTTTTTCGGGGATGGACCCTTTGTGCCATAAAAAATTGATATGAATAATTATGTATAAGTAAGTAAGTAAGTAAGTAAGTAAGTAAGCCGTTTATTGACAAAGCATCAAACACGTACAAAAGAGCAGTAATCCGTACAAATTCAATGACTTTCGAGTGATCGGTGCATAAGTCAAAGGGTCAATCCAAAAAGGTCGTATGGACCTGCTGAGGCTGGATTGACCCTTCCTTTCTCAATAACATTTGGCTATTGTAAAAAAAACAGTGCAAAGCACAACATCTTACACATGAAACGAAAGCAAACTGAAATGAAATGACACACAGATTTCAAAACAAAACAAAAAACAAGAAAAAAACAAATTATGACCAATTGTTTAAATCTAGTAAACAGAGATTAAACAGTCTTTTAATTTTTTCTTAAACATGTTAATGGTGGGTATAAGTGTAATATATTTTGGGAGGTTATTCCATATCATAGGGCCAGAACATTTAATCGAAAATAATTTCATCCTAGTATGTGCAACATCGGTGCGGTAGTGTAACAGAGTTCTAGTGAAATGGTTATGTACAGCAATTCCCTGACAAAAATAACCATCAAATGTCCTAGGCAACAATTTGTGATGATAGCGAAACATGAACAAACTGATTTGAAACTTATATATGTCTGATAATCGTAGTATGTTATAGGTTCGAAAAATTGGTTTGGTACTGACAGACCAGCATAATAAGAAATATAGTATAGTTGGTTTACATTGTATGATGTACGTGCATGCGTTGGGTGATTCTATATTTTCTTGACTTTTGACTCGGGCTTTTATGTGGTGTCCTTTTCATCGGACCAAATTTTTCGGCAATGTACCACATTGTATCTCTAGTAATATTGAGGGTCTGCTCCATCGACTCAAAAGTAAAATGCACTGAAAATCATTGTCACAGCAGCTTGTTTAAGATTTTAAATGCTGTTCACAGGTTTGAAATATTTATCAGGAATTAGGTACATGATGGAAGCAATTCAGTTATGTTGAGAATAAAAATAGTTTGTTGCCAATGAGGAGCATAATAATATCAATGATGAGCATAATGATTTTTTCAGGACCGCTTCTCTGAGGCAATTCACTGGCAGATGATTTAGCACATGTGGCGAGTAGGTAACTAGGATGCTTTTTTAAGAATCTGGAAAGCACCTTCAATTCTCTTCAATGATCTGAATGAGTTTCTGCATTTCAAATTTTTTTCTTGTGAATTCGTTCAAATTGAGCATCTGTAAAAATTGAGCAGATTATAATTGAGCAAATCTCTGAATTTTAAATATATGCATAATCTTTTGTCTGGAACATATGCTTATTTCTTTATCTTGATTCTTCAATTGAATCCCTACAATGTTTGGTCATGAATCTCAAATTACAGAGGTATTACTACTAAACATACACACGGAAATGGTCAATAAAATGACCTGGAATGATCTTCCTGACTTCATTCGGGTTTCTCCTTTCTTTTCAGTGTTCAAAAGAAAACTGTGTGGCTGTTTATTGGCTGTGGATTCCTGAATCCCACCACACTTCCTCTGCAATTACTACTTTCTGTATTAACATGTGTTTATATGCTGTGCTTTATGCACAAATATTCGTTGCATTTAATCTTTAAAATTTACTTGACTAGTTAAGCTCTTCAGATATTACCATTTATTTTTACGTAAATAGTTGCTTTTTTATGTACATGGGAAGCTGTCAGTGGGACGTTAGTCCCTTCAGGGTTTCTCTACCTTTTCTTTTATTGACCAATATTATGATATATTACCGATATAGTTCGTTTCTTTATGTTATGTTTGTGTGATGCTGAAAGCAATACAATTTTTGGTTATGGTTAAGAGTATATTGCATATAATTATTTCTTGCGCTCTTTCTGTAAAAGTTTAAGTACCGGTAGAAGATTCAGATTTCATCAATTTCTTTGTTTGTTCATAAAACTAATCACTAATTTATATGTTCTTTCCAGAATCCAGATTTCATTATTACATAAAACATTGATTTGGATAGGTTGAGTTGGTTTGCTTATTGTAGGTGGTATATATTATGCATGCGTTCGGATGATCAAATTATTTCTTGAATTACTCTAGCAGGCGCTCTTATATTGTTAATTTCTTTGAACTAGACTGCTCTGTAACATTTCATAGGGTTCTTGTAATATTGAGGGGTTGCTCAATCAACCTAAATGTTGCCAACACTGAAAAGCAGGGTTACAGTCCCATGTTGACAAATATAAAATTCATCAAGTTAACGACAAAAGCATTGTTCAGTTAAATTCAACATAAAAACGATTGTTGCCAGTGATGAGCATAATATCAATGAACATAATGATTTTTCAGTGCGCTTTCTGAGGCAACACACTAACAGATGATTTAGCACGTCTGGTGTGGAGGTCATTAGCTTGCTTTTTTAAGAATCCGGAATGCACCTTATTATATTATTGCCTTCAATGATGTGAATTAGTTTCTGGTTTTTTTTTTTCGTATGAACTCGTTGAAATGGGGTATCTGTAATATTGAGCAGATTAGAATTGAGCAAGCCTCTGAATTTTGCCTGGAACATTTGCTGATTTCTGTACCTTGACGCCTTGATCGAATCCCTACAATATTAGGTCATTTCAAATTACAGAGGTATTACCACTAGAGGTAACCTGGATATTCTCAACCATGTCCTAAAAGTTGGGGGATCTAATGGAAAATCCGAGTAGGAGTAATTGTAGCTAGCGCGAAATGTGCGAAGCGCGATTGCCGAAGACAAGACGCCCCTAATGATTAGGGGCATGGGGTATTGTCGTAAGCTCCCCAGCGGGGTCTGGGGCACTGCCCCAGAAACTGACACAATATACAACATTAGGTTGCTTTTTGAAAATCTGGAATGCACCTTGAATTATCTCCAACAATGGGAATTAGTTTCTGCATTAATTGGTTATATAAAATTAAACCAATTGTTGCCAGTGATGAGTATATTAATAATAATGATCATAATGACTTTTCAGAGATTTTCTCTCTGAGGCAATCAACTTGTGGATGTTTTGACACATGTGGCATGTAGGTCATTAAGTTGCTTTTTAGAATCCAGCATGAACTTTCAATTATCTCCAATGATCTGAATTAGTTTCTGCATTTCAGATTCTTTTCTTGTTATGAACTCTTTGACAGCTCTTATTTATATAGAGCAACTGAATACTCGGCAGCAGAGTTGTGTGATTTGGTGATGGAGCTTTTCGGATTCCTGATATTACATGGTCTTCAACTTCTTTCAGAGATGAACCCTTTGTGCCAAAAAACATTGATATGAATAATTATGCAGAGTTGGTTTACATATATATATATGTGTGTGTATAATGTATGTGCATGTATTGGGTGATTCTATATTTTCTTGACTTTTTACACTGGCTTTTATATGGTGTCCTTTTCATGGGACCAAACTTTCTGCAATATACCGTGTATCTGTAGTACTATTGAGGGTCTGCTCAATAAACTTGAAAGTAAAATGCACTGAAAAGCATTGTCACAGAAACTTGTTTAAGATTAAAAATGCTGTTCACAGGTTTGAAACATTCATCATTAATTAGGGTAGACCGTACATGATGGAAGCAATTCAGTTAGGTTGAGAATAAAAACAGTTGCATGTGATGAGCATGATAATAATGATGATGATAATGACTTTTCAGTGACTTCCAGCGTCTGAGGCAAGCGATTAACAGATGATTTAGCATAATTATGTGGCGTGTTGGTCATTCTCTTTTCTTATGACTTATTTTATAGAGCACTCGAGTGATTTGATTTCATCTGTGTATTTCTTACATTGCTCTATATAATTCCATGTTCTTCAACTTCTTCCACTGACGACCAGATTTCATCATGCAATAAAACATTGATTTGGGTATGTGGAGTTATATATGATTGTATTGTTATATTACCATTTATAGAGCTATTCATGCAGAAAGAGCCTTTCCGAAGTGTGCCCAGTGCATGCAACCCCGAGAGGAAAGGCAGGTTTTGAGATGTGAGAAAGATGCGAAAGAATGACTGAGTGAATGGATAGGAGAAGTACACTCCATAGGCCATAGGGATGGACCTACGCATGAAAATTTGAGCCATGGCGATCCTAATGCCGGGAACAAAGAAACCTATCAGAGGGCCTAAGAGGACGCAGCGAAGTGACAGAGATAGGACAAATTATAAGATCACAAAGATACTCTGGAGCAAGACCCAATTGAGACTTGAGGACCAAAATAAGAACTTTGGATTGCATACAGGGCAGAGCGTGGAATCCAGTGAAGGTGATTAGCTATAAATGTAGAAATGAATCGATGAAGACGGCCAATGCGCATAGCAGCCGCATTGAGTACAGACTGTAGAGGAAATAACTGTTGACAAGTTTGAAATCAACTATTCATCATTCATTAAGTTCACAACAAAAGCATAAAAGCATTATTGGGTTACATTCAAAATAAAAATGGTTGTTGCCAGTGATGAGCATTCTATTGATGAGCATAATGATGTTTTCAGTCACCGTCCGTCTGAGGCAAACCAGTTGCAGTTGATTTAGCACATGCTGTGTGTAGGTCATTACGTTCCTTTTTTAAGAATCTGGAATGCATCTTCAATTGTCTTCAATGATCTGAATTAATTTCTGCATTTCAGATTTTTTTATTCTTGTGAACTCGTTGAAATTAAGCATCTGTAATAATGAGCAGATTAGAATTGAGCAAGCATTTGAATTTAAATATATGCACATTGCACATTCTTTTGTCTGAAACAATGGTTGTTGCCAGTGATGAGCATAATAATAATGATCATAATGATTTGTTCAGAAACATGTTTCTGAGGCAAACCAGTAACAGATGATTTAGCACATGTGACATGTAGGTCAGTAGGTTGCTTTTTTAAGAATCTGGAATGCGTATTCAATTGTCTTGAATAATCTGAATTAGTTTCTGCATTTAAAATTGTTTTCTTACAAACTCGTTCAAATTAAGCATCTGTAACAATGAGCAGAATAGAATTGAGCAAACCTCTGAATTTAAATACATGCATGATCTTTTGCATTAAACATTTGCTGCTTTCTTTACCTCAATTGAATGCCTACGATGTTAGGTCATCTCAATTTACAGAGGTATTACCACTAACTAACACATGGATATTCTTGAGGAAAAAAGGGCTGGTCCTAGGGCCTGGAATGATCTTCCTGTCGTCATTCTTGTTGCAATGTTAAAAGTAGAACTCTGTGGCTATTTATTGGCTCTGTATTCCTGAATCCTGCTATATTTCCTTTGCAATTTGCTACTCTGTGTATTTACACATGTTATAATTATATGCTGTGCTCGATGCACAGATATTCGTTGCATTTAATCTTTAAAATTTATTTACTAATTAAGATTTTCAATATTACAAATTATTTTTACTTAGTTTTTCCTGTACAGTGTACACGGGGTCATGGTGACCTTGTCAGTAGTATGATAGTCCCTTCAGGTTTTCTCTTCCTTTACTTTTATTGACAAATATATAGTTTATTTCTATATTTTATGTTTGTGTGATGCTGAAAGCAATATGATTTTGAATATATGGTCATGGTCAAGAATATATTGTATATATGCATTGTGCCATTTCTGTCTAAGTTTAAGTAACAGTAGAAGATTCAGATTTCATCAATTTCTTTGTTTGCTAATTCAACACTAATCACTAAAATAAATATATGTGTCCCGCTATATGAAAAGGTACCATAAGTCGGGTTTGGAGTTATTATGCCTTCACAAACCAGCTAAGTGAGCTGAACATTTTGCTGAAAACCAGATCAAAATTGGATGATAAATGACCGACTTATAATGATGTTCATAAAAAAGTTGCCACTTATTTCCATCGATGAGTATCGTGGGGTCTTGCACACTGGGAGCGCTTCTGAGCGATTTATCCTACAAGAGGTTCATAACAAATTCTCAATGTTGTCTATTATTATTATCAGTGTTATTAGCTTAAAACGTCCTTTTCACCTGCTGCTAAAAATACCAAGATTTCAAATTTGATAATATAAAAAAAAATTTCCCCCACGTCTTTATGTGCGATTTCTCGTGAAACTGTACGCCGACTTATGGTACCTTATCATATAGCGGGTCACATATGTATTTTGCTGTCCACTGAAACTGGATTTTATTATTACATAAAACATTGATTTGTATACATTGAATTGGTTTGCATATGTAGCTGGTATATATTGTGCATGCGTTAGGGTAATAAAATTTGTTCTTGAATTGCTTTTGCAGAGGCTCTAATATTGGTCCTTTCTGGGTACGAAACTCTTTCGTAATATTGATGGGTTGTGCAATCAGATAATAAAAAAACGTTGACAGCGATGAAAAGCATGGTCACAGTTCCATGCTTATGATTAAAAATACTGTTGATGGTTTGATTCAAACAATCTAGTATTCATCATTCAACAAGTTCACAACAAAAGCATTATTCAGTTACATTAAAATCACAATTGTTGTTGCCAGTGATGAGCATAATAATAATGAGCATAATGATGTTTTTGGTACCACTTTTCTGAGGCAACTTAATATAACAGATGATCTAGCACAGTGGTTCTTAACCGGTGTTCGACCGAACCCCTGGGGTTCGGTGAGCCAATGCCAGGGGTTCGGCAGAGGTCCTCTGAAATATATACATATTCAGTGAAAAATCATCTGCTATTTTTTCAACTTTTATTTAATAACTTTTGTTTGAAACCTTATTAAATTTAAAGCTGCTCATCCTGTTAACCTTAGTTTTGGCTTACTGCACCAGTGCACCTCCCGATAATTAACACCGGCAGGCATCTTTCTGTGAAGTAATATAAGGTATTATACCGATTAGATGGGCCTATGTAATTTTTTGTTGTTTTTCTGCAGAAATAGCATCGTATGACGTACGCTAAAAGCAAATATTGCCATTTTCTTATAATATTTATACCGCAGAGTATGTCGAGCAAAAAAGAAAAATTATGGTTCAAACTTGAGGGGTTCGGTGAGTGGTCATGGATTTCTCTTGGGGTTCGGCTCCCTTGAAAAGGTTAAGAACCACTGATCTAGCACATGTGGTACATACAACATTAGGTTGCTTTTTAACACTTTGACCGCGTGGTACGTGTATACACGTACCCTATTGAGTCATTTAACACAGCAAACCAGCGGCCAACTTGTTAAGAATCTGTAATGTGCCTTCAATCGTCTTCAGTGATCTTAATTAGTTTCTGCATTTGAGTTTTTTTTCTTATTGGCAACAGCATTATAGCACTTGATATAATGGCAACTCTAGATTCCTTATATTGCACTAAATTATTCGATGTTTCTCAACATCTTCCTTGGAAGACCAGATTTTATTGTGTCATAAAACATTGATGTGGATATGTAGAGTTTGTTTATGTATGTATGTATATATCATGTATGTATGTATATATCATGTATGTGCATGCATTAGGGTGATCATATATTTTCTTGGATTACATTCTACAGACGCCATAATATATTTTTGTCTTGGAATTAGACTTTTCTACACTATTTTTTTCTAGTTCTTGTAATTTTTAGGGGCTGCTCAGTCAATCTGAAAGTTAACAGTTGATTGAAATGCATGGTCCAGGTTTATTATGACAAATACTGCTGACATATTTTAATTTTTTTATTAATTATTTATTAAGTAGGCCCTGCATCATGAAACCAATTCAGTTACATTAAAAATAAACACAGTTGTTGCCAGTGATGAGACAGTAATAATGAGCATAATGATCTTTTCGCGACCATCTGAGGCAACTTGACTGACAGATGATCACAGCTCATGTGGTACAGACAGCATTAGGATCTTGCTTTTTGTGATTCTTGAATGCGCTTTCAATTGTCTTCAATAATCTGAATTAGTTCCTGCATTTCAGATTCTTTTTTCTTGTTATGAACTGATTTAAAGCACTTATTTTAAAGAGCAATTGAATGCTTAGCAGCAGCATTTGTGATTTGATCACAGAGCTCTTTGGCATCCTTATAATACATGTTATAATTCAATTTCTTTGACTTTTCCACCAAAGACCAGATGTCATTGTGCCATAAAACATTCGTCTGTATGTGTAGAGTTGATTCGCATATGTATGTATAATTGTATAATGTATGTGCATGCATTAGGTTGATCATAAATTATATTTTCTTGAATTCCTTTTGGAGAGATGCTCAAATATTGTTTCTTTTTCTAGAAACCAAACTTTTCTGCCATATTTCATGTTGCTCAATCAACCTAAAAGTTAATTGCTCTGAAAAGCATTTCAGGTCACAAAACTTCAGGTTTATTATAAAAAATTCTATTCACAATTTTTAGATGTAGTAAGCTTATTCATCATTCATTAAGTGAATGATGGAAGCAATTAAGTTACAATGCTGCTGCTGACATTTCAGTTGCTCTATAACATAAGTTCTTTAAATGGGTTCATAACAAGAAAAGAATCTGAAATGCAGAAACTAATTCAGATCATTGGAGATGCATTCCAGATTCTCAAAAGCAACTTAATTTTGCAACAATAAACGGTTGTTGCCAGTGATAATAAAAATAAGGACAATGAATTTTAATGACTTCCCAGCAACTGAGGCAACCAACTATCAGATGATTTAGCACATCATGCGTAAGAACCTCTTTCAATGCATGCAACTCCGAGAGAAAAGGAAGGTTTTGAAGCGAAAGAAAAACGAAGAAGGACTATCTGAGCAGATGACAAAGTGAACGAATGGGGAAAAGTCCATTTCATAGCGAGGGACCTATGCAGGAAATGCATAGAGATTGTGGCGGTCCTGACGTGGGGAATAAAGATCAAAGGTCCTCTGATCACAATCATACCTTGGAGGATGCTGGGAAGTGGTAGAGAGGTGGGCGAAGTATAAGATTACAAAGATTTCGTAATAATTTGACGAGTTGCTCAATCAGACTAAAAGTTGACATCTCCCAGTTTATTTTGAAAAATACCAATTCCAAATTTGACGCTTTGTATTCAATATTTATTAAGTACATAATTGAAAGGTTCAGTTGCGTTAAAAACAAACAGTTGTTGCCAGTGATGAGCATAATAATAATGAGGCAACTGACTTTAGATGATTTAGCTCATGTGGTACATAGTCTGTACCACATGAGCTAAATCATCTGTACTACAGACATGAGGTTTCTTTTTGAGATTCTGTCATTTTTATGTCTTCAATTGTTTTTGATGATCTGAATTAGTTTCTTCATTTCAGATTCTTTTCCTCTTATGAGGTCGATGTTAGCACTTGTTTGCTCAACCAAATGCTTAGCAGCAGAAATAAGTTATTTGATGACAGTTTAGGATTACTTGATATAAGCTTATTCCATGAAATAATTCCATGTTCTTCAACTTCTTTCACTGAAAAGCGAATTTGAATACAAGTGCCATAAAACATTGATTTGGATTATATAGAGTTGTATGCCTAATGTAGATGCGTGCATGTAAATGTGTGCATTAGGGTGATCACTGATCATATCTTTTCTTTGATTACTTTTACAGAGTATTTTTCCAAGTTTTCGCAATATTCCATGTGTTTTAGTGTTGTCAATCAACTTAAGTGTTAACACAGCATTTAAAATCATTGTCACAGCTGCATATTTATAATTAAAACACTGTTCAAAAGTTTGAAATCTACTATTCATTATTTATTAAGTACATGACGGAAGCAATTCAGTTGCGTTGAAATAGAAGCAGTTGTTGCCAGTGATTAACATAATGATTCTATAACTGAAATCATAAACCTTGGACAACCAGATAATAGGTGATTTAGCACATGTATGTCATGTGGTTGCTTTTATAAAATCCGGAATGTTGTCTTCAACTGTCGTCGATAAGCTGAATTAATTTTTGCATTTTAGATTCTTCTGTCCTATGAACTTATTGAAGTCATTTATTTTATCAGGTAACTGTATACTCAGCAGCAGCATTGAGTGATTTGTTCTTGGCTTCAGATTCCTTATATTTTTTCTAGATTTAATTCTTTGTTCTTCAAATTCTTCCACTGAAAACCAGATTTTATTGTGCCGTAAAACATGGATTTGGATACATACATATGTTAATTTTTTTTAACCAAACTTTTCTGCAATATTTCAGGAAGGTCTAGTATTATTGAAGGGTTGCTGAATCAACCTAACAGTTAACTGCACTGAAAAACATTCATTGTCACAGCTGCTTGTATAAATGATTAAAAAATACTGTTCACGAGTTGTAAATTTAGTATTTTTCATTCATTAAGTGAGTGAAGGAAGCAATTCATATCCGTTGAAAATAAAAGTTGTTGCCAATGATGAGCATAATAATATTAATCAGTGTAATGATTTTTTGTTATCCATCTGAGGCAACAGATGAATAATTTAACACTTGATTTCCAACATTAGTTTGCTTTTTTGGTCATAGCTCCTGTTTCATTAAAAAAAATACTGTTTACAAATTTGAAATGTTGCATTCAGTATTTATTAAGTACATTATAGAAGCAATTCAGTTGCTTTAGAAACAAACACAGTTGTTGCCAGTGATGAGCATAATATTAATGAGCATGATGACTTTCAGTTACTTGTTTTTTCTGAGGCAACTGAGTAACAGATATGGCAGGAAAACATTTTGTTGCCTTTTTTGAGAATCTGGAACTGCTTGCTATTATCCACAATGATGTGAATCTGCATGTCATCTCAGTAGTGGGATTGTTCCACAAGGCATAAAAATAGCTAAAGTGGTCCCAATACTAAAAAAGGGCGATAAGGACAATGTAATCAATTACAGACCCATTTCCGTTCTTCCTTACTTCTCCAAGTTCTATGAAAAACTTATGTATAATCGACTCTATGGCTATGTTAAAAACTCTAACATCATTTATCCATCTCAGCATGGATTTCAACCTGGTCATTCCCCCTATATGGCCTTATTAAATATGCAGGACATGATTTCAAAGGCTATTGAAAATAATGAATACTCAGTGGGAATCTTCTTTGATCTAGCTAAAGCGTTTGATACGGTAGACCATAATATTTTGCTTAAAAAATTAGACAACTATGGAATTAGGGGGACTCAGCTCAGATGGTTTGCCAGCTATTTTGAGAGCCGTACACAAAGAGTTCTCTGTAATGGTGTCCTTTCTGAGCTAGGGTTGATCAAATATGGAGTTCCTCAAGGCTCCAACCTCGGACCACTCCTTTTCCTGCTTTATATTAATGACTTGGCCAATGTCTCTCCAACAATGTTTTTTATTCTATTTGCCGATGACACCAACGTTTTTTACTCCAATGGTTCATGGCAGACGTTGTTTCAAACTGTGAACGTTGAACTATCTAGCATAGCTGTTTGGTTCCATGCAAATAAACTCACCCTTAATTTAGATAAAACCAACTTTATTTTATTTAAATCCCACCGGAAAATAAAGCCAAATGACAATCTCTGTTTGCTTATTGATGATATTTCCATCAATCAAGTTGAATCTACAAAATTCTTAGGTGTGCATATAGATCAACATTTGACCTGGAAAGTTCATATTAATCAAATTGCAACTAAAATTGCTAAAAATATTGGTATTATTTCCCGTGTTGCTTATATCTTGCCAAAGACAATTAGAATGAATTTGTATTATACCCTTGTCTACCCCTACCTCACATATTGCAACCTTGTTTGGGCATCGACATACGAATCCAGGCTTCATAAACTTGTAATCTTACAGAAGAGGGCTGTTCGTATAATTGCGGGTATTCGTAAACGGGAACACACTGGCCCTTCCTTTAATGAACTTCATCTCCTGAAAATTGACCAGATAAAGGATCTCCAAATTAGCGAGTTCTTTTTTCGACTCGAACACGGTCTCCTTCCTTCGGTATTCCAAGGTTACCTCCCTCACGCCTCTGACATCCATTCGCATTTCACTAGGAATTCATCTGCTTTTCGCCCTGTCAAAGCTCAATCTAATACTAGGCGGTTTACTATTAAATCTTATGGCACTAAAGTATGGAACACAATACCAATTGACATTCGTCAATCGAGTAGTCTGCAGGTATTTAAAAAGAAACTTCGTGTTCTTCTACTCTCCTCCACTAATGCTACTTGAAGTGCACATGACCATGTGTAGTTAAGATTTTAGTTAAGTACTTAGTTAAGTTTGTTTCTCTATATGCTCTTGACAATATAAGCTTTTCTGCAATCTGTCATCACCTAATTTGTTTTAGTCTCTTTCTTTTAAGCTATCTTGATTAATTTTTCTTGGGACTTTTTTTACTTGGGTGACCCTTCCCAGCGGGATGTCCATCCCTTTTGGGCCCCCCTTTGTAGCCAATGCATGCATGTTTTGTACTTTTATTGTTTTCTTGTTTTCTGGTTGCAATAAAGTGAATTGTATTGTATTGTATTGTATTGTATGTCAGATTCTGTTCGTGTTATAATGGAATCGTTGAAAGCACTTGCTTATAAAGCGACTGAATTCTCAGCATAAACATTGAGTGATTTTTTGACAGCTCTGGATTCCTTATATTGCACGATATAATTATTTGCTTTTCAGCTTCACTTGACAGCACTGAGAAGGACTATATTTATGATTACAAATACGGTTCATAAGATTGAAACCTACTATTCATCATTCATTAATCATCATTAATTTCGTGATTGGAGCAATTCAGTTACATTGAAAATAAAAACAGTTGTTGCCAGTGATGAAAATAATAATCATAATGATAATGAGCTTGATGACTTTCGGAGACTCGGATCTGAGGCAATCAACTAACAGATAATTTAGCACGTGTAATGTGTAAGACATTATTAGGCTGCTATTTTAAAGAATCTGGAATTCATTTGCAAGCATCTCCAATAGTCTGAATTGGTTTCTATATATCAGATTTTTGCTTTGGACTTGTTGAGAGCACATACTCGGGTATTTTATTGAGCAAGTGAATGTTCAGAAACAGCATTGAGTAGTTTTATGACAGCCTTCTATGAATGAATGAATGTTGAAATGAAAACAGTTGTTGCCAATGATGAAAACAAAAATAATGATGATTATAATGAAACTGTTTCGCATCCCTCTGAGGCAACTGACGAACAGGTGGTTTAGCACATGTGGTGCACACAGCATTAGACTGCTCTTTTGAGATTCCAGAATGTGCCTTCAATTCTCTTCAATGATCTCAATCTGCATTTCAGATTCACCTGAAGTGTTTTGGTATTTATTGAAAGCACTTATTTTATTGAGCAACTGAATGCTCAGAAGCAGCAAGGACTGATTTGATAAGAGCTTTGAATTCTTTATATATATTGCACGATATAATCCAACATTCTTCAACTTCTTCCACTGAAGACCAGATTTCATTGTGCCGTAAAACATGGATTTGGATACATAGTGTTAATATTGTTCTTTTTTGAACCAAACTTTTCTGCAATATTTCAGGAAGGTCTAGTATTATTGAAGGGTTGCTGAATCAACCTAACAGTTAACTGCACTGAAAAACATTCATGTCACAGCTGCTTGTACAAATGATTAAAAAATACTGTTCACGAGTTTGAAATCTAGTATTCCTCATTCTTTAAGTGAGTGAAGGAAGCAATTCATATTCATTGAAAATAAAAACAGTTGTTGCCAGTGATGAGCATAATAATATTAATCAGCATAATGATTTTTTTGAATCGATCTGAGGCAACAGATGAACAGATAGTTTAGCACTTGATTTCCAACATTAGTTTGCTTTTTTGGTCATAGCTCCTGTTTTATTATAAAAAATACTGTTTCCAAATTTGAAATGTTGCATTGAGTATTTATTAAGTACATTATGTCGATTTGTTAAACGCGGCTGTTCTGAGCCGATTCCAATCTTCATTGGCATTCGTACTGTGGTGTACAGAATTTGAAACAATGGCCAATTGAACGTACAACACAAAGCCGTTGGGACTTGATTAGGTGATTATAGAACAATAGAATAGGTGACTCTTCACCAGGACGTTGTATTACCCTACCGACATGGGTGGAGTTTGGTTTCCGTTCTTGAGGGGGGGGGCTAGTGCTTTCTAGGGGGGGGGGATAAGCCCGGGATAAAATACCATTTTAAATTAATCTGGACCTACTTGAGGTTCGACTAATGTATCATATTATTCTCTCTATTAATTGTCCATTGGGATGAAACGTCCTGGGATGAACCATCCAGGGATGAACCGTCCACTGGATGAACCGTCCACTGGATGAACCATCCAGGGATGAACCGTCCACTGGATGAACCGTCCACTGGATGAACCATCCAGTGGACGGTTCATCCAGTGGACGGTTCATCCAGGGATGAACCGTCCACTGGATGAACCGTCCACTGGATGAACCATCCAGGGATGAACCGTCCACTGGATGAACCATCCAGGGATGAACCGTCCACTGGATGAACCATCCAGGGATGAACCGTCCACTGGATGAACCATCCAGGGATGAACCGTCCACTGGATGAACCGTCCACTGGATGAACCATCCAGGGATGAACCGTCCACTGGATGAACCGTCCACTGGATGAACCATCCAGGGATGAACCGTCCACTGGATGAACCATCCAGGGATGAACCGTCCACTGGATGAACCGTCCACTGGATGAACCATCCAGGGATGAACCGTCCACTGGATGAACCGTCCACTGGATGAACCATCCAGGGATGAACCGTCCACTGGATGAACCGTCCACTGGATGAACCATCCAGGGATGAACCGTCCACTGGATGAACCGTCCACTGGATGAACCATCCAGGGATGAACCGTCCACTGGATGAACCATCCAGGGATGAACCGTCCACTGGATGAACCATCCAGGGATGAACCGTCCACTGGATGAACCATCCAGGGATGAACCGTCCACTGGATGAACCATCCAGGGATGAACCGTCCACTGGATGAACCGTCCACTGGATGAACCATCCAGGGATGAACCGTCCACTGGATGAACCGTCCACTGGATGAACCATCCAGGGATGAACCGTCCACTGGATGAACCGTCCACTGGATGAACCATCCAGGGATGAACCGTCCACTGGATGAACCGTCCACTGGATGAACCATCCAGGGATGAACCGTCCACTGGATGAACCATCCAGGGATGAACCGTCCACTGGATGAACCATCCAGGGATGAACCGTCCACTGGATGAACCATCCAGGGATGAACCGTCCACTGGATGAACCGTCCACTGGATGAACCATCCAGGGATGAACCGTCCACTGGATGAACCGTCCACTGGATGAACCATCCAGGGATGAACCGTCCACTGGATGAACCATCCAGGGATGAACCGTCCACTGGATGAACCGTCCACTGGATGAACCATCCAGGGATGAACCGTCCACTGGATGAACCGTCCACTGGATGAACCATCCAGGGATGAACCGTCCACTGGATGAACCGTCCACTGGATGAACCATCCAGGGATGAACCGTCCACTGGATGAACCGTCCACTGGATGAACCGTCCACTGGATGAACCATCCAGGGATGAACCGTCCACTGGATGAACCATCCAGGGATGAACCGTCCACTGGATGAACCGTCCACTGGATGAACCATCCAGGGATGAACCGTCCACTGGATGAACCATCCAGGGATGAACCGTCCACTGGATGAACCGTCCACTGGATGAACCATCCAGGGATGAACCGTCCACTGGATGAACCGTCCACTGGATGAACCATCCAGGGATGAACCGTCCACTGGATGAACCGTCCACTGGATGAACCATCCAGGGATGAACCGTCCACTGGATGAACCGTCCACTGGATGAACCATCCAGGGATGAACCGTCCACTGGATGAACCATCCAGGGATGAACCGTCCACTGGATGAACCATCCAGGGATGAACCGTCCACTGGATGAACCATCCAGGGATGAACCGTCCACTGGATGAACCATCCAGGGATGAACCGTCCACTGGATGAACCATCCAGGGATGAACCGTCCACTGGATGAACCGTCCACTGGATGAACCATCCAGGGATGAACCGTCCACTGGATGAACCATCCAGGGATGAACCGTCCACTGGATGAACCGTCCACTGGATGAACCATCCAGGGATGAACCGTCCACTGGATGAACCGTCCACTGGATGAACCATCCAGGGATGAACCGTCCACTGGATGAACCGTCCACTGGATGAACCATCCAGGGATGAACCGTCCACTGGATGAACCGTCCACTGGATGAACCATCCAGGGATGAACCGTCCACTGGATGAACCATCCAGGGATGAACCGTCCACTGGATGAACCATCCAGGGATGAACCGTCCACTGGATGAACCATCCAGGGATGAACCGTCCACTGGATGAACCGTCCACTGGATGAACCATCCAGGGATGAACCGTCCACTGGATGAACCGTCCACTGGATGAACCATCCAGGGATGAACCGTCCACTGGATGAACCATCCAGGGATGAACCGTCCACTGGATGAACCGTCCACTGGATGAACCATCCAGGGATGAACCGTCCACTGGATGAACCGTCCACTGGATGAACCATCCAGGGATGAACCGTCCACTGGATGAACCGTCCACTGGATGAACCATCCAGGGATGAACCGTCCACTGGATGAACCGTCCACTGGATGAACCATCCAGGGATGAACCGTCCACTGGATGAACCATCCAGGGATGAACCGTCCACTGGATGAACCGTCCACTGGATGAACCATCCAGGGATGAACCGTCCACTGGATGAACCGTCCACTGGATGAACCATCCAGGGATGAACCGTCCACTGGATGAACCATCCAGGGATGAACCGTCCACTGGATGAACCATCCAGGGATGAACCGTCCACTGGATGAACCGTCCGCTGGATGAACGGTCCGGGGATGAAACGTCCACTGGATGAGTCGTCCACTGGATGAATCGTCCGGGGATGAATTGTCCTGGGATGAAACGTCCTAGAATCCATGTTTGTGATTAAAAATACTGTTGACAAGTTTAAAATGGTATTCATCATTCATAAGTTCACAACAAAAGCATTATTCATCTGCATTGAAAATGAAAACGATTGTTGCCTGTGATGAGCATAATAATAATGATCATAATGATTTTTTTCAGTATACATTTTTCTGAGGCAACGCACTAACAGATGATTTAGCACAATTGGTGTGTAGGTCGTTAGTTTATTTAAGATTATGTAATGTGTCTTCAATTGTCTTCAGTGATTTGAATTAGTTTCTGTATTTCATTTTTTTCTTATGAACTCATTGAAAGCATTTAGACGTAAAAAAAAATGTTGTGTTTCCGGTAACCCGACCGACCCTCTTTTATGGCCGCGACTCAAATAATTTTGTTTAAAAATGTTTTTGTTTTTTTTAAATTTATTTTGTTTAAAATTTTTTTTTACATTTGTATTGACATAACAGAAAAGACGTCAACAAAATGAAATTAATAGGACTGTTTTCTAGAGCAGTTTTAGGTGTAGACAGTCGGGAAATGGGCAGTTTATACTTGCTTAGACCACGTACTTTGTTGCAGCATGTACCATTGTGCAAAAAGACTAGTGGGGTATACTTTTTCGGATAGTCGCTGCATAAAAATATTTTACCAAAATAAAAAAAAAATCCGACCTACCTACCCAATTTTTTTTAGCTCTGTTACCGGAAACACAACATTTTTTTTAGGCCTTACTTTATAGAGCAGTTGAATTCTTGGCAACAGCATTATAGTGATATGATGCAAACTCTAGATTACTTATATTTCATGATATAATTTCATGTTCCTTAACCTCATCCATGGAAGACCAGATTTCATTACAAGTGCAATAAAAATTGATTTGGAATTTTGGATATGTAGACTGTTGGTTTAGGTGATCATATATTTTCTTGATTTACATCTACAGAGGCTCTAATATTTTGTTGGGAACTAGTCTTTTATACACTTTCTCGTGGTTCCTGTGATTTTAAAGGGTTGCTCAGTTAACCTGCAAGATACTGGCTCCTTGAGAGGTTGCTCATTGATATCCTTGTTCCAGATTTATTATGAAGAGTGCTGCTCACATATTTAAAATTTTGTATTCATTATTATTTATTACAAGTAAGTAGGCCCTACAAATTATGTTTTACAAGCAATTCAGTTACGTTAAAAATAACACAGTTGTTGCCAGTGATGAGCATAATAATTATGAGCATAATGACTTTTTTGTTTCCGTCTTTCTGAGGCAATTGACTTGCAGATGATTTAGCTCATGTGGTGCAGACAGTATTAGGTTGCTTTTTGTGATTCTCGAATGTGCCTTCAATTGTCTGAATTATTTTCTGCATTTCAGGTTCTTTTCTTGTTATGAACTGATTTCAAGCACTTATTTTAAATAGTGATGTGATCACAGCTATGGCTTCTTTATAATACACTATATAATTCCATGTTCTTCAACTTCTTCCACCGAAGACCAGATGTCATTGTGCCTGCAAACATTGACTTGTATGTCTAGAGTTGATTCGCATAGGTAGATATAATTGTATAATGTATGTGCATGCATTAGGGTGATCATAAATTATATTTTCTTGAATTCCTTTTGCAGAGGCTCAAATATTGTTTCTTTTTCTAGGAACCAAATTTGTCTGCCATATTTCATGTTGCTCAATCAATTGCACTGAAAAGCATTACAGGTCACAGCACCAGGTTTATTATATGTGCATGCATATGTCCCAGCAGGTGACCCATCATAATAGCCCCGTCAAAACAGCCCGGTCAAAACAGCTCCGTCATAATCGCCCAAGGACAAAACAGCTCAGGTTTTATAGATCTTAAATAGAAGCTGGATGTATAATAAAACGCTTGAGGAATGAAAGCTGGGAATTCGCTTTATAAATCGAAGCTGGATGAATGATAAAACGCTTAAGAAATGGAAGTGGGATGAAGGTATTAATTTTTCAAATAGAAGCTGGATGGATGATCAAACGTTTGAGAAATCGAAGCTGGATGAAGGTTTTATAGATCTTAAATAGAAGCTGGGTGAATGATAAAATGCTTAAGAAATGGAAGCGGGATGAAGGTATTTATATTTTTAATAGAAGCTGGATGGATGATGAAACGCTTGAAAAATCGAAGCTGAACAAAGGTTTTATAGATCTGAAATATAGGCTGGATTGACGATCTTAAATAGGAGCTAGATGTATGATAAAACGCGAAGTTCGTTTACCATCGCGATCATTTCCGAATGTCATCTTAAACTTTACAAGCATTATTTTCATCAATTCGGCTTCCTTAAAAAGACGTTAACTTATTCGGTCTTTTTTCACAAAAATCGTGTTATTTCGCGACTTTGTCGGTCCCCAACAAAACAGCCCCGGGCTGTTCTGACGGGGCTATTTTGACGGGGCTGTTTTGTCGTTGGGCGATTATGACGGGGCTGTTTTGACCGGGCTATTATGACGGGGTGCTGTCCCAGCCACTGAGGCATAATTACGGTACTCTCCGGACTTGACCGGCTGCCTATTGATTTTGTTTTGATTAAGCGCCTGTGAATAAGCTGGTTCTCGCGACTTCGCTTTTGTGGGCGCTGTAGAAGTCTCGAGATTACGATTACAATTATTACAAATTCTGTTCACAATTTTTTATGTAGTAAGCTTATTCATCATTCATTAAGTGAATGATGGGAGCAATTAAGTTACAATGCTGCTGCTGACAATTCAGTTGCTCTATAACATAAGTTTTTTTCAATCAGTTCATAACAAGAAAAGAATCTGAAACCCAGAAACTAATTCAGATCATTGAAGATGCATTCCAGATTCTCAAAAGCAGCTTAATTTTGCAACAATAAACGGTTGTTGCCAGTGATGATTATACTATAAATATTATTGAGGACAATAATTTTTCAATGACTTCCCAGCAACTGAGGCAACCAACTGTGAGATGATCTATCACATGTGACTTGTAGATCATTATGGTGCATTTTTCTTAATAAACTGGGATGCACTTGCAATTATATGAAGTGATCTGAATTAGTGTCTGCATTTCAGATTCTTTTCTTGTTATGATTTCATTGGTAACATTTATTGTATTGAATACTCAGCAGTAGCATTGTGTGATTTGATGACTGAATTTCTTATAATTATCTTGTGATGTAATTCCCTGTTCTTCAACTTCTTCCATTTAAGGACCAGATTTCTTTGTGCTGTAAAACATTGATTTGGATATATGTAGAGTTGGTTTACGTATTCAATGTATAATCTATGTGCATGCATTGGGGTGAATATATATTTTCTTGCCTTTTTCAAAAGGTTTTATATATTGCCTTTTCATGGATGCCATACTTTTCTGCAATGATTCTTGTGGCTCTGATGATATCGATGAATTGCTCATTCAACTTAAATGTTAACTGCATTGAAAAGCATTGTCACAGCAGCATCTTTAAGATTAAAAATACTGTTCACAAGTTTGAAATCATTGATTAAGGATGTGATTGGAGCATTTCAGTTGCATTGAAAATAAAAACAGTTGTTGCAAGTGGCAGAGAGGTGGGGGAGGGGTGAATTAGAAGATTGTAAAGATTTCGTAATATTTTGATGAGTTGCTCAATCAAACTAAAAGTTGACATTTCATTGAAATGCATGGTCCCAGTTTATTTTGAAAAATACCAATCCCAAATTTGACACTTTGTATTCAATATTTATTAAGTACATAATTGAAGGGATTCAGTTGCGTTAAAAATAAACAGTTGTTGCCAATGATGAGCATAATAAAAATGAGCAATTGAGCATAGTGAATTTTTTGTTAGTCATTTCTGAGGCAACTGACTAACAGATGATTTAGCTCATGTGGTACAGACATGAGGTTTCTTTTTGAGATTCTGTAATTTTTATGTCTTCAATTGTTTTTGATGATCTGAATTAGTTTCTGCATTTCAGATCCTTTTCCTCTTATGAAGTCAATGTTAACACTTATTTTATGGAGTGCTCAACCAAATGCTTAGCAGCAGAATTAAGTGATTTGATGATGGCTTATTATTGCTTGATATAAGCTTATTCTATGATATAATTCCATGTTCTTCAACTTCTTTCACTGAAAAGCAGATTTTCTTACAACTGCCATAAAACATTGATTTGGATTATGTAGAGTTGGTTCACGTATGTATGATGCATACCTAATGTAGATGCATGCATGTATATGTGTGCATTAGGGTGATCGCTGATCATATCTTTTCTTTGATTACTTTTACAGAGTATTTTTTCAAGCTTTTCGCAATATTCCATGTGTTTTAGTGTTTTCAATAAACTTCAATGTTAACACAGCACTTAAAATCATTGGTGCAGCTGCATATTTATAGTTTAAACACTATTCACAAGTTTGAAATCTACTATTCATTATTTATTAAGTACATGACGGAAGCAATTCAGTTGCGTTGAAATAGAAGCAGTTGTTGCCAGTGATTAACATAATGATTCTATAACTGAAATCATAAACCTTGGACAACCAGATAATAGGTGATTTAGCACATGTATGTCATGTGGTTGCTTTTATAAAATCCGGAATGTTGTCTTCAATTAGTTTTTGCATTTTAGATTCTTCTGTTCTATGAACTTATCAAAGTCCTTTATTTTATAAAGCAACTGTATACTCAGCAGCAGCATTAAGTGATTTGATCTTGGCTTCAGATTCCTTATATTTTGCCAGATTTAATTCCTTGTTCTTCAAATTCTTCTAGTGAAAACCAGATTTTATTGTGCCGTAAAACATGGATTTGGATACATGGTGTTAATATTGTTCTTTTTTAACCAAACTTTTATGCAAAATTTCAGGAAGGTCTAGTATTATTGAAGGGTTGCTGAATCAACCTAACGGTTAATGCACTGAAAAACATTCATTCCACAGCTGCTTGTATAAATGATTAAAAATACTGTTTGCGAGTTTGAAATCTAGTATTCCTCATTCTTTAAGTGAGTGAAGGAAGCAATTCATATTCATTGAAAATAAAAACAGTTGTTGCCAGTGATGAGCATAGTAATAATAATCAGCATAATGATTTTTTGTGTGCCATCTGAGGCAACATATGAACAGACAAGTTTAGCCCTTGATTTACAACATTAGTTTGCTTTTTGGGGTCATAGCTCTTGTTTTATTAAAAAAAAACTGTTTACAAATTTGAAATGTTGCATTCAATATTCATCAAGTACATTATAGAAGCAAATAAGTTACTTTAGAAACAAACACAGTTGTTGCCAGTGATGAGCATAATATTAATGAGCATGATGACTTTCAGTTACTTGTTTTTTCTGAGGCAACTGAGTAACAGATATGGCAGGAAAACATTTTGTTGCCTTTTTTGAGAATCTGGAACTGCTTGCTATTATCCACAATGGCGTGAATTTGCATGTCAGATTCTTTTTGTGTTTTGGAATCGTTGAAGCACTTACTTGTAAAGCGACTGAATTCTCAGCATAAACATTGAGTAATTTTTCGACAGCTCTGGATTCCTTATATTGCACGATAGAATTATTTGCTTTTCAGCTTCACTTAACAGCACTGAGAAGGACTGTATATTTATGATTAAAAATACTGTTCATAAGATTGAAACCTGCTATTCATCATTCACTAATTTTGTGATTGGAGCAATTCAGTTGCATTGAAAATAAAAACAGTTGTTGACAGTGATGAGCATAATAATCATAATGATAATGAGCTTGATGACTTTTCAGAAGCCTCGGTCTGAGGCAACCAACTAACAAATAATTTAGCACATGTATGTAATGTGTAAGTCATTATGTTGCTTTTTTTAAAGATTCTGGAATTCATTTGCAAGCATCTTCAATGGTCTGAATTTGTTTCTATATATCAGGTTCTTATTTTTGTTTTGGACTTGTTGAGAGCATTTAACCCAGGCATTTTATTGAGCAAGTGAATGTTCAGAAACAGCATTGAGTAGTTTTATGACAGCCTTCTATGAATGAATGAATGTTGAAATGAAAACAGTTGTTGCCAATGATGAAAACAATAATAATGATGATTATAATGAAACTTTTTCACACCCTCACTCTGAGGCAACTGACGGACAGGTGGTTTAGCACATGTGGTACACACAACATTAGATTGTTTTTTCGAGATTCCAAAATGTGCCATCAATTCTCTTGAATGATCTCAATCTGCATTTCAAATTCTCTTCTTGTTTTGGTATTTATTGAAAGCACTTATTTTATAGAGCAACTGAATTTTCAGAAGCAGCATGGAATGATTTGATCAGAGCTTTGAATTCTTTATATTGCACGATAGAATCCAACATTCTTCCACTGAAGACCAGATTTTATTGTGCCGTAAAACATTGATTTCGATATGTAAGGTATTTTTAAAGTTTGAGACAGAATTTTGAATAAATGTTTAGCAACAATTCGAATAATTTCACAATTTTAATTAATAGTTCTAGATGGTTTACACACACACACACACATACGCACACAGACAGTGATACATATATAATATTTTTATATATGTGTGTGTATATTGTACACCTATATAATATATTATGTATGTGTATAATGTATATGCATGCATTAGAGTGATCAAATATTTTGTTCCAAATACTTTTGTACGCACTCTAATATTATTGTTTCAAGTTAGAACCTAACTTTTCTGCAAAATTTCTTGTGGCTCTAGTAATATTGAGGGCTTGCCCAATCTAAAAGTTAACGGCTCTGAGAAGGTGTGTTACAACTGTTAATGATTAAAAATACTGTTCGCAAGTTTGAAATCTGGTATTCGTCATTTGTTAGAGCAGTGGTTCTCAAACTTCTGCAGGCCGTGGACCGGCAAAAATTTATTTGGGAAGCTCGCGGATTGGTAACTTTAATGGCAAGCACAAACAAAAGCGAACTATAGTATAAAAAGCTAATTATAGGGTTCTTTAAAATTAGGGATTTTTTAATTAATAAAAATTGTTTATACAGCCATTTGGCAAGTTAAAATAAGGAACTGGTAAGGTATTTTTAAAGTTTAAGACAGAATTTCGAATAAATGTTTAGCAACAATTTGAATAATTTCACAATTTTAAATATCTAAATTAATAATTATAATTTATTTTTCACTCTCAGACTTCTTCACGGACCGGCGATCAGGACTCCGCGGACCACCACTTTGAGAACCACTGTGTTAGAGTATGTAATGGAAGCAATTTGGTTACACTGACAATAAGAAACAGTTGTTGCCAGTGATGAGCATAATAATAACAATGAGCATGATGACTTTTCACGCCGGGATCTGAGGCAACTGACGATCTAGCACATGTGGTACATGCAACATTAGGTTGCGTTTTTCGAATCTGGAATGCACCTTCAATTGTCTTAGATGATCTGATTTAGTTTCTGCATTTCAGATTCTTTTCTTGTTATGATCTCATCAAAAGCACTCCTTTATTACAGAGCAACTGATTGCTTAGCAGCAGCATTGAGTGGTCTGATCACAGATTTGAATTTCATGTAGCATTGCACGATATAATTTGTGTTCTTTGACGTCGTCCTGACAAGACAGCAATCTATAGTTTGAGTGAGCTAGACATTCGATAGATATTCTGAATATTTCGATCCCTGGAACACAGATCAGATGTGTTGTTGAAAATTGAACTTATTTTAATCCAAGATGATTTTGTAGCTTCTTCAAAGCAGCTATTCTGGCAGAGGCGCTCCCGAATGCAGAGCGGACACTGCATCGGAGTTTCACACCGAAGCGCTGAGCAATTGTGAGTGAAGGACTTGCCCAAGGTCCTTACGCGGCGAGGTGGATTCGAACCTCGAACCTTCCCGCTCCAAGGCAACGACACCACCACTACACCACCACGCTTCACAACCAAGTGACCGACCATAGCAGATGCCCATTGTAGTATGCATGTGACATGTAGGAGCTTTTATCTGAATGCAAACTTTTCATGTTGCAAGGCAAATGTTCAACCAATCTGTGTCACACTTGTCGGCTGCCGTGTCTTTGGTAAATACCATCATATATAAATGCTATGAATGAATGAATGAATGAATGAATGAATGGAGCTACAATTTTACATTGTACATCATATTTTTCTCTACGTGTTGGCAGGTGTGTTCGAAGGTATGAAGGCCACCTGAACAGAATTCATCCATGTGGAACTGCGTTCAGTCCGTGTGGCAGATACATTGCCACTGGATCCGAAGACAAATGTGTAAGTCATCAGCACATTCACTTGTTGACCACTAGTCCATGATTTTGTGCATCACACATTTTATTTATATTTATTGGAACATTGTTCAGTACAGTTATGTTCCTTACTATACTGTAAAAGAAATGTTATGTGATGGGTACAATGGTACTTTAGCTACTAACATTGAGAATGCTATTTAAATATAGTGAAAATATTGTACCTTGAAATCAGCACCAATGAAATAATGACTGAGAATGTTGCACCATTGAAATCAGCAATGAGAGTAAGCAATGAAACATTGTTTATTTCACCAATGAAGTAAACAATGCATTACTGAGAATATCGCACCATGTGATGAAACTGAACCAGTGAATTATTGGAAATATTAACAAATGAAATGAAGTCTAAAATTAGTACACTATGAAATAAACAGATTATTACACCATTTAAAATAAGCAAAACTTAAGATATATAATATACAATGAGAATATTGCACCAGTTGACTGAACAAAAAGATGCTAACATGATGCAAAATAGTGAGAAATTTGCATTCTCCTGTGTGTGCAAAGGTTGAAGGTGTTGTTATGAAAGAGTGATTTCTGTACATTAGTGTGTTTCAACCATATTGCCGAGTCATACTTAAATCAAGAATTGTTCTTCGCGAATGAATCTTTGGTTGCTGACCTACTTTTGGAATTCTCTCCATGTCTGAGGCTCAGTTGATTGTTTCATTTCATTCTCGACTGAAAACTTGCCTCTTTCTAATTGACTGCCTGCCTCCTCTTTCTCTTTCTCTTACGGACTGGTCTTCTGGGTATTTAGTTGATTACGGCTTGGTTGTGGCATGGTTGCATTAGACACCGTTTTCACATTTGAAGTCTACTTGAGGTGACATATTTGTGCGGTTCAAGTCATGTTCATTGTGAATCGAGGTAGAACAAAATCGTCTCTTTCATGTCATATTGTGTATATTATTTGCATTTGTTCTATAGATGCATCGCACGTGCAGTCTCAGTTCTGATTGTTATCTTAATTATCCAGGCGTACATATATGACATCCGAAGTGGTAGCTACCTCGAGAAGTTGACTGGACATACAGAGACGGTTCTTAACGTCTTATTCCATTCGCAGTATCCACAGGTACTCGATGTCTTCCTAAATAAGTGTTACATTTGCAGTCATGTATTAACAAGCACTGCTTACACAACAGAAGCCAAGTAAAGATGATAGCTTAAACTAACCTTGATCCCACCCACTTCCTTGTTTTTAGTCACTGCTCATTGTGTGCTAAGTAATTAGTACTTGAATGATAGTTGTAAAAATAATATTAAGGAAAAATAAGTAAATAATGACAGCATACAGAGTGCACATTGTGAACTAGTGGCAACAAGGCATAATTTTAGTAACGATCATGAGCAGTAATGCTAGGAATGTGGGATGTAAAAGGATAAGATATGTAACTAAGTGCAGATGTGTTGACCAATAATAAGACCCCTGCATTATTATATTCTAGAAATACAGTAGCAACTTTTTCATTTAAGTTTAATATTGAATAGAGAGATTTTGAAATGAATCAAATATGGTGAATGAAATAAATTAAATCTTCAGCTTTGCAACGCTTCGATGTGCGATTTAAATTGCGTGTTTTATCGGGAAAATCCTAAATTATATATTAGTAATTAACATATGATTCGGGTAGGCATGATGTAATACCTTCTGTTTTAAAATTATTTTGGATAATGTGGTTGAGATGTAATGTTTGCAAAAAGCAGAATGATTCACATTTCTGAAAATAATGCATTTTATTCATGTTGCAGTACTTTCCACTTGTTCTAATATGTGCATGAATTTCATGTTTTAAATATTTTGTTACATGCTTTGCTTCAGTTGATTACCTCAACGCTCGATGGATTCCTGAAGGTGTTTGTTACGAAATGATTCGAACATCTTACAGACAAATAATGGTAAATGAAAAAATTTGTCTAATTGTTTGTATTTATAAACTTGTATGGATTCAGTTGTCATTATCTCTTTTGTATTTTGTATTTCACTGATTGGTTCCAAATTTACAATGCAATTTAGCTCCTTGGCTGCTCTCTCCACAAGCAGATAATTGCAAGTGGTTTCCACCAGTGCTATAAGTGGTTAAGACCTTTGGTTCCTCTATCACAGTCGAGAATGCACATATTGCACAGTTCCCAGTTGGATTGATTTGAACCAGCGATGACTTGAATATTGCCCCTTTACTTTCTATGCGTTTTTTAATTGCACCCTGGTGGCATCTTTAGCCAGACTTTCTAATTCAGTTTTCCATCTATCAAGCCTGCTTTCCATTCTCTTGGCTGCCGAGGTGTATAATACTATGAACTAACATTGATTCACTCCTTTACCTTGCATTTAATCTTACAAATAAGTCAATCCAATCAGTCGGTCAATTATAGCCAGTCGATCAATTCGTAATTCAATATTAAGTCATTTATTTACCAAATTGTCTGTACAGTTTTCTGTGTGTTTTAATCTATGAAGAAACTCAAATAACTTTGATATGACTGCGTTTTTACTTTTAGGTGAAATCGGTGAAGCATGTTTTACTTCTGCTGAAACATCTGATGACTGGATCTTCTATCACAAGATTTCCAGTTCATTATCCGTCCCGATGTAGGCTAGTAGGAAATCTACTTTTGTGTTGTCTAACGTAGGAATAGACCAATCAATAGCAAGTTAAACGCAAAGAAGTTGTTGAATTTGTGTGTTTTGCAGCGATGAAACAGTTGAACAGTTAGCCACGGATTAAGTCCAAATAGGATAATTGCACCCGGTGTGTACAAAAGAACTTTAAAATCGCTTAAATCTAGATGTAAATGTACATTTTTTATTATGCATTATGTCTTCAGGCTTCAGCATTAATTTATTAAAGAAAAATGTTGTAACATGAACAGATGTGCAACTCCATTTCGTTTGTGCAAAGTGAATTTCACTGCTGTTCACTTACAGTGTTGTTGAAGCTAAAATCTGCAACACTCGTGCTAGCTTAAAAGGATGTCCTTTTCGTTAGGATTGCTGCCAGTGTTCTTGTTACTGCTATAATATTATAAATCGCAATTAATTGAATCACATTCCACTGTACAGTTGTCTTTCATGGTGTTGTTGCTGTGAATTTCTTGTAGGGGATCTTGTTGTCATGCAGTGATATAATTATAATACTGTTTTCTTATAAATCTGTAATTAATCAACAAATTTAAAATTCCGTGCCTCTGCCCCTCCGTGCATGCGTAATGTAAATGTAAAATCTTCATATAAATCGGTCGCTCATTAGGCTATTCCTACTTGAATAGAAGCTGGAATGATGAAAAGACGAAAATGATTTGAAAAGAAGTTGGACAATTAAATGCAAGGAGCCAGTTAATGTTCAAAAAGAGGTTGGATTGATGATGAGAAATCTTGTTAAAGCTGAAATGTCGCACCGTCTTTTGTTTCACGTGATCTGGAAAACCGGCTGGTGATCGGAAACAGAAAAAAACGGGAGAATGAAGCTGTTTATACATTTCAGTGATCTGCTTTTTCTGATTTCCTTCGACTGTTGTAGTGCGTCTAAACCTGGGACGAAAACAGGGCTGTTTTAAGGAATTCTTAGAACTGCACAACTTCTTTCCTTTCCCATCCTCTATGGTAGCCTAAATTACCTCCAATCAGAGGACAATGACCTTTTTGCTAGTTTTAACTGCAGAAGTGCTTCTACAACTGCACAAATTTATTTAGAACTGCACATCTTGTGTGCAACTGCACGTTAAAAAGCGATGGCTCCCAGATCCCTGCAATACAACTTACAAGTCCATGAGGGTCGGTAAAAGATGCGAAATCGAGAGGAAGGTCAGAACTCGTAAGCTTGATTCAACGGCATCAACTTTAAAAGGAGGGAAAAAAATTATTGCCATTTACTAGGCTACATGTAAAAATAATGTTGAAAATTTAAAAATAATGTTGAATTAGGCACCAAAGCTCTAGCCTATTAAAAAACTAAATTCTACACCTACAAAGCTGAGATAACATTACCGATATGTGGTAAATGGACATCGTTACAATATGATCTGATGTGGCACCGAAACGACCCCGGTCATTTTATTTCTATTTACATGTATATACTTCTATATATATAAATTATAGGCCTATATATATATAATTTATATATATATATAGGCTATATAATGTAGATATATTAATTTGTGTGTGTAAGTGTGTTCAGGTGCACGCATAGGTCTATTAGATTGCATGTACCTGTGTCAGGGTATCAGGTCTATTAGTTTGTCTGCGAACTTACTGCGAGTGAACGTTCTCCTAGAGAAGATGCACTGCGCGGCGAATGTCAATCCTCTAACCTTGTTGCTTTTCATGTCCTATTATTTTAGGTCGGGATAAAGACAATCAATACTTAATATAATTATTGATCTTCATGAATTCACAAAAATACAGGAAGCACTCGATCATCAGCAACAGCTATAATTTCGTAGATCGATTCCATTCTTCTATTCCTCAATTGCCGTTGCACTTTGTGACCTCCAATTTATTCCACTCGCACCGATGACCCCTACTGATTCAAGTGCTTGTCTGCTGCGGCCTTTCAATGCATGTGTCTTTTAATGCTCGTACGTGTACGACTTTTGTACGTTTATTTGATAGTTTAGGGACTCGTGGAAGCTTTGCATGCCTAGGGTCAAGTCAAGAATTTCATCGTATGCTTTCGTGTCGCTTGCTAATAGGCCTACTTCGATGCCTGCATCTCTCTATGCTTTCGTCTTTCTATGTTATGGGTGTACCGTGTGTCTTTCTAACTGTGTGTAGCCTATCTTTCTATAAAACTACATTCCCCATATGGCCTACCGTGCACAGTCACTAATTTTGCTTGATTAATCATTCTGAACTTAAGTCTGACCTATAGGCCTATGGCCTAATCATAGGCCTACATTTTAGACTCGAAATTCGAGTAACCGAAATCAGTTGGTAGAAATTTATACCCCAAGACCAGGGTCTATTATCTTAACCTCTAATCGCAGTAGAAAGATCGTTAGGCCTACAAAGGTCGCCTGTGAAAAAGCTGATTCCCGCTGTTGAGATGATTATTTGGTTAACATGGTCAATGGTCATTGGTCATCCGGATCGGTTTCACGACAACTGGTCAACCGACAACTCGTCCACCGAAATAGAAGCCGGATTAATGAGAAAGCGCTTAAGAAATTGGAAGGTGGATAAAGGATCTTCATTTATGAAATAAAAGCTGGATTTATGAAAAGACTTTCATGGTTTTCTAGCCTAATTGTAAACTGGACTGAGGATTTTCATTCATTTACTTCAACATGCATCCAGCTTCTATTTCAGATCTAAAACACCTTGATCCATGGAGCTTCCATTTCTTAAACGTTTTTTCATCAATCCAGCTCCTATTTCACCTGTAAAAGTACCTTCATCCAGTTTAGCCTATATTTCCCAAGCGTTCTGTGCATGAGTTCAGCTTCTAGTTCACCTGTTAAAGAACCCTCGTCCAGCTTCCATTTCTCAAACGTTTTCTCATCAATCCAGCTTCTATTTCAGCTGCAAAAACCATCGACTAAAACATTTTCAGGGAACATTTTGTCGTTAACTGTTTGTCGATGAATCAATATTTCGTGGACGAGTTGTCGTTGGACGAGTTGTCGGTGGACGAGTTGTCGTGACTCGTGACACCATCCGGATCTAGGCATGAGGCAAATCGACTCCGCCCACATCGACATATACATGGATGCGACTGGTCGGGCTGTCTTGATTGACGCACATGACATAAGTCTATTATGTGTAGGCCTACATGTAGGTCTATTATATTTGATTGTGTCCTCAGAATGCGGCACCTTTAGTCAACGTGACGTAAGCTTACCTAACCGATATCATTGTTCCGTTCATAGATCTCTATGATTATAATAGACGTCTGAAGAAGAAGCTTGAGAGACTGCTGCAGTGTAAATGCGAGCAAAAGATACGAAGAAAGATCTACGTTGTTCCAGAATTTTCGCTGAAACGGGTAAAGAGCGTTGAATTTAATATACGTGAATTTAAAAATGGCAGTTGGCCGTATATTGTTCTGACAGAACAACGAGAGAGTAAGGGAAAGAATAATTATAGAAGGCCATCAAAAATATATTTAAACTAAGCTTACAAGCGACGACGACAGGAATCGTTTTCAACAGGTCGACCTCCATATTTATGAATTTAAACTTATCCCCACAAAATGACTATGTTTACACGTAATATTTTTTAGACCTAGGCCGCTATAGGCGTTTAATTAGGCCTAGCTGCACCTTAATTAATTATGAATTTAAACTTAATTATCCCCACAAAATGACTATGTTTACACGTAATAGTTTTTAGACCTAGGCTGCTATAGCCTATAGGCGTTTAGGCCTAGCTGCACCTTAACTAATAGCCTAATTATGAAGTTAAACTTATCCCCACAAAATGACTATGTTTACACGTAATATTTTTTAGAACTAGGCCGCTATAGGCGTTTAATTAGGCCTAGCTGCACCTTAATTAATTATGAATTTAAACTTATCCCCACAAAATGAATATGTTTACACGTAATATTTTTTAGACCTAGGCCGCTTATAGACGTTTAGACCTAGCTGCACCTTAATTAATTATGAATTTAAACTTATCCCCACAAAATGACTATGTTTACACGTAATATTTTTTAGAACTAGGCCGCTATAGGCGTTTAATTAGGCCTAGCTGCACCTTAATTAATTATGAATTTAAACTTAATTATCCCCACAAAATGACTATGTTTACACGTAATAGTTTTTAGACCTAGGCTGCTATAGCCTATAGGCGTTTAGGCCTAGCTGCACCTTAACTAATAGCCTAATTATGAAGTTAAACTTATCCCCACAAAATGACTATGTTTACACGTAATATTTTTTAGAACTAGGCCGCTATAGGCGTTTAATTAGGCCTAGCTGCACCTTAATTAATTATGAATTTAAACTTAATTATCCCCACAAAATGACTATGTTTACACGTAATAGTTTTTAGACCTAGGCTGCTATAGCCTATAGGCGTTTAGGCCTAGCTGCACCTTAACTAATAATTATGAAGTTAAACTTATCCCCACAAAATGACTATGTTTACACGTAATATTTTTTAGAACTAGGCCGCTATAGGCGTTTAATTAGGCCTAGCTGCACCTTAATTAATTATGAATTTAAACTTTTCCCCACAAATTAATTATGTTTTAGACCTAGGCCGCTAGGCGTTTAGGCCTAGCTGCACCTTGAGTCGTTTAGCTCGCTTGTTCGCAAGTTGGTATGCCTTAGCTTCCTATCAAAATCTTTCCCACCGTTCGAGAAACTTTGCAAAAAAGCCGACCAAGACCACTTTAAAAACATATACACTGTGTCCACGATAAAGTAGAACCCAATAAAAAATGTCATAACTCGGTCAAACCTTTCAGGATTTGTCTGAAATTTTAAACACAACAACAGTGGCCATATTTACACGAGATCCTAAAGCCGATTCGAAATACGCTGCAGTTTGTCAAATTTATGAGCGTTTGAGATGCAGCACCGAAAAATGCAACTTTCCAACATGCAAAAGCTGAAATGAGGCAAAACTTAGTTTAAAATTGTGCTCAGAATGTCATTTTTGTTCACAAACACACGACCGTAGACGTAGTAGTGTAGTAGCTGTCCCGGAAGACACTCGGTTTCATATCCGCGGCTGTGGCCGCCTAGCAGTCCAAACCTCGATCCGTGTGCATGTACCGGAGTATATATATAGCGCGTTTTTCGCTCCCGTATTCATGACATCGATAACCGTAGGGCGCGTCTGATTGAAGAGTGGCAGCTGTTTGACCAGGTGATCATCGACCGGACATCAAACAGTAGCCTCTACGTTTATGGTCGTGTGTTCGCGAACAAAAATCACTATCTGAGCACCATTTATAGCTGAATTTTGCTTCTTTTCAGTTTTTCCATGTTGGAAAGTTGCATTTTTCGGTGCTACATCTCAAACGCTCATAAATTTGGCAAACTACAGAATATTTCTAATATGCTTTAGGATCGCGTGTAAATATGGCCACTGTTGTTGTGTTTAAAATTTCAGACAAATCCTGAAAGGTTTGACCGAGTTATGACATTTTTTATTGGGTTCTACTTTATCGTGGACACAGTGTATATATAGTCTCAAAACTATAGCCTATAAATTATTCTATATGAGATATGGTGATGGATAAGAAACTTTAGCGACGTAGGCCTATAGGTCTACTATTAGCCTACAAGTTTAATATGCACATAATAATATTGTAGGCCTAATCTTTGGTATATCGTTTGCTAACTTGCTATGTGTGCCCAGGCTTGGTCGTATAGTCGTAGTCGAAAGCTTTATCTCTGGCTTCTAAACAGGGCTGAAAGTGGTTTGGAAAAGTTGCCGGGTCTCACTTTGTGAAGCGCCGAAGGCGCGAAGCTGCGAGTGCCGAAGGCATGAAGCCCACACCGACTAGGGGGTCTGGGGGAGCGTCGTAAGCTCCCCCAGCGGGGTCTGGGGCGGAGCCCCAGCCACCAACGCATTTTTAGCTCTGTTGACCTCAACTGGAGCCCTTTTTAGGCTCTTTTTTGCCAGTTATTTATGAACGATAAAATCATGAAAACTTAAATAAGAAGTCGTTTTGCAGAGTCGCAGACTAACTAGTAACTACCAGTATAAGAATGTCAAAATTTTATTGTATAAGAAATGGGCTTAGTCTTTACTATAACCACAAAAGTTAAAAGTTTAGGCATATAGCCTAACAAGTTTATAAGTATACTGTCATATGGGTAGGTCTATAGGCCTACTATATAGAAAAATCATAGGGGCATGTCATATGTAGGGAGTTTTACGAGTACAACCAGTGGCGGCGCCAGGATTTCAGTTTTGGGGGGCTGAAACCCAAGCCCTTCCTCTCAGGGACGCAAGTAGAACATTTTCCTTAAGGACGGTACGGTAGATCTGCATGCGCTGGAGACGCGAAGCTGCGAGTTCCGAGTGCAGGGAGCTCGTATCGACTATAGGGGTCTGGGGCTCCGCCCCAGAAACCAGCGCGTTTTTCGCTGTTGACATCGACAGGAGCACGTTTCAGGCTCTTGTTTGCTAACTGTTATGAACGATTTTCATAAAAAAATTTGAATTTCCACATTGCAATAATAGCATTTGGGCGGTCATTTTTACTAAATAGCTCATCATTTCAATGCTGAAAGTCGTGGATTATGACTTCAAAAGTGTCCCCTTGTATAGGTCATTGTTTAAATTTTTTGGATATCAGCACTTTAATGGTAACATTTTAAGCTATCGTCTTAACAAATTTCTCATAATTATTTCATTGCTGAAAGAAATGGTTTATGAGTTCAATCTTGTTCCTCCATGTTGTATAAATTATCAAATTCCACACTGCAAGGGTATACCAGTTTTGCTGTCGTCCTAGCAAAATTGTTCATGGTGGATAAACAGTAGATAACACTCTAGAAACTTTCAATGACATTTTCGAGATATTTTTGAAATATTGGGGTAACAGCATCTCCGTCCACAATCACAAACTGCGGGGTCTCGTGGATCGTCCCCTGGCCCCCAAGTCTCCACCCATGACTGATGTTGCTAAATGAACACCCCTTTTCCCAATGTATAGTTGTGTAGAACTACCGGCGTAGCCCCTCAGCAGGCCGGCGGGCCGGACATGATGCACATAACCTCATCACGGTCTGCGGCACATTCTATTAGCATAAGCATCGGCACGCTATTGTAGAGAAATTCAAAATTGCTGTCCTTGTGAATCTCATCCCCTTCTTCCGCCAACCCGGGCTCAACACCCTTCTCCCGGCAGCTCGGACTCACACCGGGCCAAACCTCAGCCCCTCTTCTTCCGCCAGCTCGGACTAACACCGGGCCAAACCTCAGCCCCCCCTTCCTCCGCCAGCCCGGACTCACACCGGTCCGGACCTCAGTCCCTTTGACCCCCGCGCAGACCTCAGCCCCTTTCCCTCCGCCGCCTTGGACCTGCAGCCCCTTCCTCCCGCTAGCCCGGGCTCAGACTGGTCCGGATCTCAGCCCCTTCCCCCGCCAGTTCGAAACCTCCAGTCCTCTTCCCTCTTCCAGACCGGTTCGGACCTCAGACCGGCCGGTACCATTAGAGTATAAATAAGAGGACTGTATGCATGCATTGCTAGTGTTGAGTCGCAGAGAGAGTCGATGTACGGGAGTCGAGCCCAGTGGCAATTGATGTCTCACATGTGAGTCGATGTATGACCGTCCGCCACAGTTGAGGTCCGACAATAAGATAATAATAACTTTTAAGCCGATACATGGACATTCATTGCTTTTTGCTTTGGGATGAGGCTGAGTCACATTTAAGTGCTTAGCCCCCTAACCCCTCCCCTGGTGCCGCCAATGGCATAAGCATCTACACTATGATAATATAGTTGATTTTGTTGCCCAGTTGGTTATTGTCTAGTTTCCTTATTACGAAGTAAGCCGTTTTAGACATTTTCAGCCTTTTGCTTTGAAGGGGCTGAGCCACGTTGCGACCCGGCTGAGACCCGGCAACAGGAGGTCTCCAAAATCGATGCCGGGTCTCAGACCCGGACAGACCCGGCTCACTTTCAGCCCTGCTTCTAAAGCGCCACTTGAAAGCCAAACGCGTGGAACCAGCTTATTCACGAGCGCTGCGTTGAGTCAAAAAGGTTGTCCGTATTATAGGCTAGAGTAGTCCAAAGGAGGTCCGAGTTCGTACAGTCATTTAAATTTATTCTATACACAAGTAAACGTTATTCTATCGCTTTATGGTTCTGAATTATTCGCCTGGCGCAGAATGATTATTTTTCTTCATTCCGATTTCTACTTTGACGCGAATCCTTTCAACAATCCAGCTTCCATTTACGCCTATAAACAAAAATGCGTTTCGTCAATCTGTCTTCTATTTGAGCAGCAATTGCATGTTTCACCGATCCCACTTCCATTTAAATGACACTCTATTAATCATCAATCAGCACCGATTTCAGGAAGAATCTTTGCACCGTTTCCCACTTCCATTTAAGTAAAAAATATTTTCATCAATCCGACTTCAATTTTTAAAAAATCTTTTCGTCAAACCAACTTGTGTGCTACCAGCGCAAAAACCCACTTAATGCCACATGATTCACAGGGTGGGCCATAAAAAGGTAATCCCCTACGGTTTTTCCCCAATATCTTGGCCAGAAGTAAGAATTTCGAAATGAAATTTTACAAGCTTAAAGACAATTCACATTTACACATGATGGTCAGATTTCATCAAAATATTTCAAACAGATCAAAAGTTATAGCACTTTTAGTGAGGCCACACACCGTTTTTTGACGATTCAAACACGCGATGCAACAAAAAAATGGCAAAAACAATTTAATTATTCTGGCCAATATCTTGGCCGAAAGTAAGGATATCGAAATGAACTTTTACAGGCTTAAAGACAATTCATATCTACACATGATGGCCAGATTTCATCAAAATATTTTAAGCAGAACAAAAGTTATACCACATTCAGTGAGGCCCCCACCGTTGTTTGACGATTCTGAAGGGTGACGCAACAAAAGTAGCAAAAAACAACTGTATTAAGTCTCATCTCAAATATTTGTTGTCAAATAGCCTTGATATTGGGAGATGATCATTATTATTACTATTTAAGAAAGAAACAGGGTTCCAGCGTAGCTGCACGTCACTGAGAAATCACTTTAACAAGATGACAATCAAATTGGTAAATAAGGAATCTGTCAGGTTAATCAACAGGTACATCAAGAACTTTGCAAAGAGACTCAAAGGAAGTTTTGGCACTGGTGGTGGGCACAATGAACACAAGTTGTGAAGCACTACCAAGTTCATTTGACAACAGTTATTTGAGACGAGACTTAATGAAATCGAGTTTTTCTTACTTTTTTGTGTTTCGTTTTTGAAAAGCGGTGGGTGGCCTCACTAAAAGTGGTACAACTTTTGTTGTGTTTGAAATATTTTGATGAAATCTGGCCATTATGTGTAAATATGAATTGTCTTTAAACCTGTAAAGATTCTTTCTGAAATTCTTACTTCTGGCCATGATATTAGCAAAAAACCTAATTTTTTTGCGTTTCATTTTTGAATCGTCAACAAACGGTGGGTGACCTCACTAAAAGTGATATAACTTTTTGTTCTGTTTCACTTATGGTGATGAAATTTGGCTATTGTAGCCTACGTAGATATGAAAAACCTTCAAAACCGTGGAACTGAATTTGAAAATTTCCTATTTTTAGCCAAGATATTGACCAAAACTCGTATGGGATTACTTTTTTTGGCCCACTCTGTAGAACGCTGTAGCGATGGATCAATCAAGATCCTTGAGGGAAAGGGAAGGGCAAAGACGCAAAAACTTGTTTGAGACCTGAGATCTATTATGTTTGCGTATCAGTTCCGTTACCACAAAAGACCATCGCGTAAGAAATTGGAATAGTAAATGATATTTATACTACATAACATGTAAGCCTATCCTACCTGAAAATTTTCAGGTGGGATAGGCTTTAATCATGCTTTAACGAGCATGATAATAGGCTACTGCTAAGCCATCTTCTTCCTTTCGTCTTCTCTTCGTTCTTATGTTTTCTACTTTATTGTGTTTCTTCTATCTTCTTCTCTTACTCTTTCATTTCTTTCCTCGCTTACCACATCCATTAATTCCTCGGTCAAATTCCCTTTCTTTGTTTCTCCATTCATCTTCTTTTCATTTCCCTCTATCCATGTTCCAGCCCTATCTCTTCCTCTTCCTATACATGTATAATAATTATGTTCTTCAACAATTCCATCCTTTATTTCTTTGTTTCCTTCATGTTACATTTCAATTATTTCTCTTCATTTCTAATATCATTATCTTACACGTGTAAGCTTACTGCTTCCGCGATTTTGATCTAGCCTATTTGCAGCCGTACGTGGGAAGCATCCTATAGATTCCACATAAATACATTGCGGAGATGTTGATCTTGTACTGCCTCTGCCATATACTTCGCTCAAACTAATGCGCTTAATAACTCACGTAAGCATGATTGTGCAAATATAGCCGATACTCATTATCTGTATAATTATGTGGACAGCCTTTGCGGTCTTCTTTCAATCAGTCTTCAGTTGAAAGGTTTAGGCCTATTATATAGGCTACATGACTGTAGAGATTCTCAACCAGTGTGTCGCGAAGCGATCGGAAGTGTGTCGCGTAGAAGTGGTGTGTCGTTGGTGTGTCGCGAAGAACTGGTGTGTCGCGAATTCTCACAGCATACAATCGTCGTTCTTGCATTACAGTGAATTGTTCACTTTTAATTAGCAGTATGGCAGGCGTATATATATATATATATATATATATATATATATATAATGCTGTGAGGATAAATTCGAAGGACTTCTATTCCATTAGATCGCAAGCGGGAGCAGCCACACTGTTTGCCTTATAAGCCCACATGCACTCCCTATGACATAGACTACAGTCGGCCTATGAGACATTGGGGAGCGCACCGATTAAAATTTTACCCAACGTTGTAGCTTTCGAAAATACTGGGAAAATTATCATAAAGAAACAGAAATTTTGCAATTCTAAAATTGATGACGCGGAATGGTTGGATGTGCTATCTTAGCTGTTTGCGTATCCACAGCGTGACAATTTGCCATAATAAGGAAGGTTGACTAAGTCCAGGGACACAGAAGTTCCAATGGCCCAACTATCTTAACTAAAAAAATTACCTGTACCTAGGTCAACGTTTTCCAGTTTGCCGTTACAATAATTCGACCTTTTGACGGGCGTTTGGTTTCGGTATTGTGTTTAGATAGGCTACAGGGGCGGATCCGGGGGGGGCCAATCCGGCCATCCCTCCCCCCATTGAAAACTGCCATGGGACGTGGCCCCCCATTTGGTCTGAAATTAGCAATACGAATATGTGTGTAATGGATATTGGCCCCCCCCTATTCGGAAAATTGTATGGAACGTGGCCCCCCATTCGCTTTTTAAGTTGAGGACTAAAAAAAGGTCATCAACTTTTTTGGCGGGATGAAATGGTATGATTTTTCCGAAAAATTGGCCAGATGATTAAAAAAAGGTCATCAACTTTTTGGGCGGATGAAAAGTACTTTTTTTTCCTCAACGACCGATCACTATTTTTCGAACTTTCAAAAAATTGTCCTTTTTCCCATCCAAGATCTAAGATTTTGCCCCCCCCCCTTGAAACCGTTCTGGATCTGCCACTGATAGGCTATTATAGGCCTACCCTTATCCTATGTTTTTTACCTTGAGCTATTAGACTGGCTTGGACTAAGAATAATCTATAATATTTCATGCTCTTTTGAAATCTAAAACAGTTTTATATAACTGCTATAGAACTTTAGCTGTTTCCATTTGTTAGCCTTTTAAAAGCTCTAGGCCCTATATAAATATTCTGAAATACGTTTTTTATATCCATGCGTCCATGCTTACAAATAAGCATGTTTGCCTATAATATAATATTGCTAAGATAAAAATAATGCAGCTTATGATTTTCTGATCAGGCATCTAATTAGGAGTGACAGTCAAAGAACGATTACAGGAACTCAGATCTGAAATCTGGATAGAAGCAGCTGCTATTCAAAATAAATATTAAAGATGAACAGCACATCATCGCCTGCAATGTGTGTTCCTCATAACGACTCTAGCAACACATCATCGTCGTCGTCGTCGTCGTCATCATCATCGTCATCGTCTCAGACCCAGAAACCTCTTGAGTCGAAATTCTACTACAGTGCCAGTGTCTCCAGTGTCCAGATCCTCACCATTTCAATCGGTGCCATCGGAATCACGAGCAACCTCTTCGCTCTCATCGTCTTTCTTCTGCACAAGCCACTCCTCAAACGTCCGGCCAACTACTTTCTCGTCGGTCAATGTTCCCTCAACCTGCTCGTCAGCATCATGCTCATCCTGATGAGCATGGTCGACGGTAGTCACTGGCCACCGTCCGTGGCCGTTCCAATGTGCTACATGTGGAACTCGCGAGCCATCTTCAGCGGTCTATTCCTGTCTTCGGTCTACAACATCACACTGTTGACCGTTGAGCGCTACCTTGAGATCGTGCATCCCATCAAGCACCATCTGATGATCAGCAAGCGCAAGGTCATCGTAGGGGTCATCGCTGGAACTCTGAGCGGCATCATCGTCAAGGCAACCATGGCTTACTCATCCGTCAACGTCATCAACGGAGTCTGTACGATCGGATACTATCCGACCATCGCAGCGACGCGCATGGCCGTCATCGCCAACTTCATCTTTGAATACTTCATCCCAATCATCATCTTTGCATTCTCCTATGCCAGCATGGCACACTCTCTGCGCCGCCTCTCGAAGACCACTCGACCGGCAACTGAAAGAGCAGGAGCAGCGCCACAGACAATGGATCCGAAGATCTCTCGCGCCAGACGTAACATCATCAAAATGTTGCTCATCGTCGTCCTTGGATTCGTCCTCTGTTCATCCTTCAAGCAGTTTCTCCTTCTAGCAAGTCTCTTTGGTGACGCAGGAGTGAATCTGAGTGGAGTTGTTTACAACATCGCTCAGGTCTTCTCATACTTCAACTGCTGCAACGATCCTTTCATCTATGGATTCTACTACGAGGAATTTCGCGCTGGAATTCGCAAACTGTTCTGTCGTTTTCAGTTGAAGAAGTCGTCGACTCCAAGTTCGACCAGAACAACAGAAGAGTAATTCAGCTTAGAAACACAACAGATCAAGTACATGTAGGCTATATTCAAACAATTCGAGAAACATGTCAAGGAACTCCACTTAGAGATAATTCCGATCTATTGTTGTTGTTGTTGTTGTTGTTGTTGTTGTTATTGTTGTTGTAGTATTACGTTGAACCTAAATGTATTTCGTAATGTGTGTTGCAATATCTAAGTCTCTTATTGCTTGTAGAAGTAGCGTAGATTACATGCTTGTGCTGACGCATGTAGGCTTATGCATAAATAAACCGAGTGTTGATATTAATATTGTTGTCATAATTCTTTTAAGCGGAGCAATGGTTGCGTTTGGATTCTTTTGAATTAAAGACCAAAGTCATCTGAACCTCGTCTTTGGTTGAACAATGATCACGCAGGGCTAACTGAGATCCATCATCAACACAGTCATAACAACAGGCAGTTACTGTCGCTGCGTTATTTTGTTCACCGCGTCTTACTCCACTTATAGCCCAGTGACAGGCCTACCACTCCTTGGTTCCCAAGATCTTGGCTTTTTCAATCGTATCTTGGGACCTTGGATTTTTTACTTGGCTTTTTTCTGCCAGCTAAATAACAACAATCCTAGCAATAATCCACTAAATAATAATAACCTAAGCCAGCTGTTCCCAACCCGTGGCCCGCGGGCCACAAGTGGCCCGCGAGGCCTCAAAAAATGGCCCGCCAGGCCTCAACAATGGCACTCAGCTCTCAAAGATGTAACAAAAATATATGAAACAATTGACAATTTGGACAGGATAGAACATTATATACTCATTTTTTATTACAATTTATTTTATTTTGAAGTCTATAAACATCAAACATTCTAATTTGAATTAAATATAATTTTTTTATATACTTTTAGTTAATTAAATTTTAGCACTGTGGCCCCCTAAATGCCCTAATGTCCGTTAACTAAGAAAAAGTGGCCCTCGTGTCCTCCAACTTAGAAAAAGTGGCCCTAGAGTCCAAAAAGGTTGGGAACCACAGTGACTGATCTAAGCAATAATTCACTAAATAACAATAATCTTAGCAGTAATATAACTATGGCTCCATCTACTGACTATAATAGCATATAGGTGTATCCGACTTACATGTATTATTATTCTCTGAACTGTTTGCTCTCTCATGTTAGTTCTTTGTGACGACACGTGCAATTTCGCGAGATTCCTCGCAAAGTCGCAAATAACTTGATAAATGATAAAGATAAAATTAATTATTTCTGCGTTATTGTCAGATTGTTTTTTCTAAATAAAAAGCGAATATATATATAGTTGATCACAGATACTTATATTAATAACAACAGACATTAGACCTATATAATAATTTATTCTCTTTATTGAAACAATCTCGGTTGACAGACCGCAACCGGTATACAATGTGCAATTATGCACTTTAAACAATTCACAAGAACGGAGATCACATGCAGAATAGCCTACACAAATCTTAACTATACGAACTGGACAGACAGCAAAATAAAATACAGAAGTAATGATAAAGTTTAGGATACGGTAGTCGTTGCTTAATTAACTCGTTGAGATCACCCTGCAGGGGTCACTTCTGGTCATGCTTTTAAGTACTGGAAGAAGTCATAGGAAGACAAGCTGTAGCGGTAGAATTATTCGAAGCAGAGCGAATGCCCTTCATCTGTCAACTGACTCGATGATGATGATGATGCCACTGCACTCCTTGACGTCGTCTTCCTGTTCCTGCGAAGGCCGATAACATGTCATCTGTCAGCATGCAGAATCATAGGCTGATCAATATGACAAGTGACAACATCAACAACTTGTAAGGCTTCATTCAGCGTATCTGATGCAGAAATCGTGTCATTTTGAGGTGCAGTTATAGTCAGTTGAGGGGGCGCAGTGGTGTATTATAGTGGTGGGTTCGGTGCACTGGAGCCGGATGGTTCCAGGTTCGAATCCACTTCATGTCGTCGCGTAGAGACCCTGAGCAAGTCCTTCACCCGCAGTCGCTCGGGTGCTTGGCGTGAAACTTCGATGCAGTAAGCCTACCTGTACGCGCTGTAGTCTGGACCGCCTTTGAGTAGAGAGAGCTTGAAGAGGCGCTATATGAAAATGTAGGCCTATGTGATTTATTAATTGATAGCATGTACTGTAGGCCTACTACTGCTCCTGATTAGACCACTCGATCGATCTCTCGCCTGATTAATCCATTGTTATACCACTGAGAAGCGGTCACCGGCCACTAATAGCAGAAATTTTCTGCTATTAGTGGCCGCTGACATGATGGATCGGAGCTTGGCCTGCTAGGCAATTACGCATTAGCATTAGAATCTTAGACTCAGTAGGCCCTACATTAGGCTATTGCATATAGACAACCAGCGCAGTTCTTCCCGTATAAAAATTGATATGCACAAACTTTGGTATGCCACCAATCAGGCATGGCACAGAGGCCCCCGGCTACACAGCAGCACAAGGGCTCCAGCGGTCGATTCTTTGCTTTCAGAAAATTCAGAAAGTACCGTGATCAAATATACAATTATTACATGTAGATTCTACATTGTAGATAATACAAGGCGGGCCATAAAAGACCCCTTTCGGTTTATTGCCATTAACTTGGCCCAAAGTAAGGATTTGAAATAACATTTTACTTCGTTAATTTAAAGGCAATGCATAGGCCTATAACTTATAGCCTACATTCAATGGCCAAAATTCACCGATATAATATTTCCAACCGAACAAAAGTTAAATCACTTTTAGTGAGACTACCCACTGTTTTTCACGATTAAAAAACGTAATGCAACAAAAAGTTTAAAAAATGCCAGCGCGTTGGAAAGTAGTCCAACTCGCGCTTTTCACGACGATCTGGCAACCCCGCTTAGAAACAACAAATACTTTCTGGTGTGTCAACACTACGAAACAGTTGCTAGTTTGAGGATATTTGCGAGCTTGAAAGTACGGTAGTTACCGTAGTTCTGCAACGCATAATAAATATTGACAATTCGTCTTAATCAAGACTGCTCGTGAATACCAGTCACTATGAGGATTCAAATTCTAAATTATTGTAGACAATTTGGAGGAGCCAGGTAGCGCAATGGTTACTACGCTGGCGTAGAAAGTAGGCCTACTCTAACGAGTTCGCTCCCCGTCTAGGGCGGACATGCCTTGTAGGTTGCTATTAGAGCCGGTTATTGCAGGCTGTCTGTTCTGTTAGTAGTTAAGATTTTATGTATTCTGTAGTGACAGTCTGAGTTCCTGTAAATTGTTCCAACTATAACACTGTAACCGGTCGCGATTTGTCTACCGGATTGTTGACTAAACGGAAATTATTATTATTATTATTATTATTATTAGTAGTAGTAGTAGTAGTAGTAGCAGCAGCAGCAGCAGCAGCAGCAGCAGCAGCAGCAGCAGCAGCAGCAGCAGCAGCAGCAGCAGCAGCAGCAGCAGCAGCAGCAGCAGCAGCAGTAGTAGTAGTAGTAGTAGTAGTAGTAGTAGTAGTAGTAGTAGTAGTAGTAGTAGTAGTATTAGTAGTAGTAGTAGTAGTAGTAGTAGTAGTAGTAGTAGTAGTAGTAGTAGTAGTAGTAGTAGTAGTAGTAGTAGTAGTAGTAGTAGTAGTAGTAGTAGTAGTAGTAGTAGTAGTAGTTATTTATTATTATTTATTATTATTATTATAATTATTATTATTATAATTCGTAAACAATATTGATGCAAAACAATAAAAAGAGATAGAAATAATGTTGCTCTGGAACGGCCTACTTTCTACGCCAGCGTAGTAACCATTGCGCTATCTGGCTCCTCCAAATTGTCTACAATAATTTAGAATAATAATAATTATTATTATTATTATTATTGTTATTATTATTATTACATACCAATGATAATTTAAGTTACCGGTACCAGTAAGTTAACTGCTGGAACATGATCAACAACAGTTATCGGATCCAAAAAGTTCTGGTCGATTGCTGGGCTTCGACGTCACGGCGCCCTACTCCGATTCACGCATGCACGTTCAAATGTTCATACACCCTCTCCTACCTACATGTGTATATGTATAGGACCGACCTGTGAGTTGACAAATCTTGTCTTTGGCCAATTCGTATAACTGCAGTCTAGCCTAGCGTGCCTAATGCAACGCCGTAGGCCCATAGCTTACATGTATATGTTAGGCCTACCTACTTACATGTTGGCCAAGTCTTCATTGTGACGGGCTGTGTGCCTACTTGTGAGAAAGGTCAATTGTTGTCGATTAAAGCAACTTATTCTGTAAGTTAGTCTTTCTTGTCGATACAACGCGTATGGTAGACATTATAATATCTTGTGGAGAACTGGAGACAGTCCATAGAAGAGTATTTATAATTGTGTTTGACGGAAATGTGATTACTCGTCATTATATTTTGTGCTTTGTTACCGAACGACACTTGCTGAGTAAGTATTTGAGACGTTTGTGCATTATGTGAGCGAGTATTCAGGACACTATATATTAAGGCCTAAGCATAATGGCTAAACAAGGCCCGCGTACCCCGTCGAGCAACCAGGGCGGGATCCACAAGTTGGTTACTGGAAGAAAAGCAGAGGAAAGAAAAAGATCTGATACAGGGCATGATACCGGGTGGACGAGGTAGAGGCAGACCTAATATGACATGGATGGACAACATTCGAGCCTGGACTGGAATGACGATGGAGCAGATCACGAGAAGCAAGGAGGATCGACTGGAATGGAAAAGGATAATTCATGGTGCGGCCAAACCTCGCTGCGAGGACGGCTGAAGTTCAAATTCAAGTTCATACATCATCAACTATATAACCGATCAGAATTTATTATGGCGCCCCTTCAAGATCTCTACTCAGAGGTGCTCCCGGCCTAGACCAAGCACAGAAAGCAGTATTCAACAGCTGTTGGTGAAACCGCGAACAGCTTGGGAGTTGTCGTATAGTCAAGGGAAGTCCGTTCCATCAATCATCATAGGCGTAGGCTATTATGAAAATTAGTAATTTATGCCTTTGACATGTCACAGAAATAAGAGATGGAAGCGAAAATTCAGCATCAAGTGCTTAGTCGACATCGGGACTTTTTGGAAGACAGAATGGATGTGGATTCTGGACTTCTCGATAAGCTTCTAGCAAACGAAACTTTAGTTGGCAAAGATATTCGAGATATCAGGAAATATCAGACATTCGACGAAAGAAATTCAAGGCTTTTGGATTACATTCTGGAGAAGGACAAAGTCGATTGTTTGGTAATTTCGTTGGTTGACACGAAACAAACTCATCTCGTCAACTATCTCGATGGAGACGGAGGTTAGTATTATTGCAATGTCCAAAATGTCAATTTTTTCATATATTTTTTGTTAATTAAGCTATTTGTAAACTACTTCAATTTTTATGCACGTTTTTGGTTTGTGATAGAGTTCCTACCCGCTGTTGCATATATGCAACATAGCCAGAAATTTTAAAGGGAACCCCCAAAAATTTGGGATTTTTTTTCTGATGTACTGTGACCATAATAATTATATGCAAGTTTCACGTAAAATAATTTTCACACATCTAGAAGTTACTTTGGGCTAAACAGGGTTAATTCTTTGAGAGATGAGGGCCATTTTTGAGGACTGGCGGGCCATTTTTGAGGCCTCGCGGGTCACGGGTTGGGAACCGCTGTTAATTACAGTTAGGCTACAACATACGCTATCTATCAGCTCTTAGTCGCCATGGGAAGCCGCAGACAGAAACATAGGCCTACGCAACACGAATTTATCAAGAAATTTTTAAAAATTGAAAGACAGCATTCTTTAGAATTTAGATTAAATGATTTGAGTGAGTAGACCTAACCACATAATAGTGACACGATTTTAGTCCGAATAACAGTTTAATAACGTTTACTTATGTGTAAGCCTACTATAGGCCTACATGCTATTAAGTTCTACTGTTCCAGTAGGCCTATAGGCTAGGTCTCTGAAGCAAAGAACAATAACAGAAGACCACCATTATCTGCAATTATTTTCGGTGCTCTAGTCTGAGTAAAATCAATTTGTAATTTTCATTAAGCAATAATCTAGCCAATTCGTTGTGTAAAATTATAAGAAAATGGCTAAATATCTTTTCCGCTCTCACGATTTTTATTTATGTCTATTATTACCAGGTGTTTATCATCATCGCTTCCAATTGACTGAACTATACTCTGATGGATTCGGCAGCGATAGGCTGCGTAGACTGAATTATTACCTTGCTAGAAACTTCATTGCCCTCTGTTTCAGATTATAAGACGGAATATGGTGACGATTGGCCGCTGGGTGAGGAGCAGATCTCGATTCTTAACGCAAATCAAGAGACCTTGGTGGATCTTCTCGATCCATCCTGTCTCATTATTCAGATGTTCTCGGCAGGAATACTCAACTATCGACAGCAGAAAAGCATTTCGAGCGAAACGAATGTCTTTGTGAAGACTCATAATCTGCTGGAGATTATAAGGAGACGCAGTTTAAGAGACTACAAGAAGACAATTGAAAGTCTTCATGCCACGAACCAGAGTCACATTGCACAGATCCTCGAGAAAGGAGGAGGCAGGGCGCTCTTTTAATTTTCTATCTATTACATACATGTAGCCTACCTGATGAAATTGTTCAGATCAAAATAATTTTGGACAGCTGAAGAACCAACTCAAAATCACAGCAATGTCAAAAGTATAATATTATGCTAATGAAACAGATTAGTTTGACGCAGATAAACAATTCATAGGTAGCCTATAATCTATTTATCTATTATAGGCCAAGGCCTAATAGTTTTACAATCACAGATAATATTTCGGCCTCTAGCAATAATTAAGCTAAAGTGTGATTGGGGTTCAAGTGAAAGGCATGTCTAACTGGTGTCAATGTACATGTATGTCAATATACTGTATAATAAACAACAGCCGCAGGTGATGGTGCTAAGAATTGCGTAGATTATGACTGATAAAAATCCGAAATCGTATCCTTTCCGTTTCAGTTGTTATGAGAGTTCACACTCAGCTGAATTGCGAAGAAGACGATGAAACTGAAGAAGAGATCATCGCAAGATTCGCGAATGTTTTGAGCGGGAAATCGTTGGAGACGTCCAGTCGCATCCTCGAGGGAACTCTGAACGTCATCGCTGCCAAGAAAGGGCAAAGCATCGTTCTGTACGTCTACTGTACAACACTGAAGGATCTGATTGGTCTGCAAGAGATGAACGTGTCAGGAAAACTGCGAGCCATAATTAAGACAATATTTACTCAGCTGTTTTCCCATGTTTCGTGGACGTCGGTGAACGTTGAAAATCTCGAGTCCGTTGTAAAATCTCTGTTTAATCAACTGCTCTGTCGTTCACAGATTCAGCAAATGACAATCTATTTCGACGACGATGAATACAACAAATGCAGGTCATACTTTTCTGGTGAGAATTTGTTTATGTGCCTTCTTTTCTGTCTTTAAAACAGAGGTGTCAAACCATTTTGGTAGCGGGCCAGTGTGAACATCTTCCAACAAGTGGCGGGTCAGTGTGGACATCTTCAAAAGGTTGTCGAAGCTCCTGAGCGAAATTGGGTAGTGGTCTAAGAGGGAGCTACGGGCTTGGCCAGCTAATTCCCAGAATTTTTAAATAGTGTTTCGTAACTTTCAAATTTTTTCCCCAGACATCCAACCGGAAACAATAGATAGGCCTAGGCTCCTAGCAGTAGCCTACACACTAGTACACAGTCTACAGTCTACACAGAGCTGCGCGTCTGAGCAAAAGCGACACAGTAAGAAAAAACCTGCATGTATTTGGCGCTGACTGTAAAATATTAAAATTTGAACTATTATCCTCTAAAATATAAAAATTTGTGCTTTTATCCTCTAATTTTGTAATCTTTAGGGAAGGTTCCGCTGTCCAGAAAAATCGTCGGCGGGCCAGCGGGCCAGCTCTTTGACACCCCTGCTATAATAGAACCAATGCTCAGATTTCTGTGGAAATTTCAGATATCGCTTCTCATTGTAAAAGTGGTGGTTCTCACACAGATCACGAGTCTCCTGAACCACCGTAAACCCTGTTTTGTTATGGTATATAAATTGACGTCAAGCTGAGGTACCTTACATTCTCCGGCTTGACTTGGTTGAACTTGCCGTGCTGTGCAAAGTGTTGACATGATTCATGATAATTTATTTGTGCGTGGACATCATTCTTTGCCTTTTTGTGCTGGTGTTGTCTCATGAAATTATCATATTGTGCTGGTGAGGTATCGTGAAATCATTATCTTGTGCTAGTGTTGTCTCTTGAAATTATTATCTTGTGCTATTGTTGTCTCATGAAATTATTATCTTTTGCTGATGTTCTCTCATGAAATTATTATCTTTTGATGATGTTGTCTCATGAAATTATTATCTTTTGCTGATGTTGTCTCATGAAATTATTATCTCTTGCTGATGTTGTCTCATGAAATTATTATCTTGTGCTCGTGTTGTCCCGTGAAATTATTATCTTGTGCTCGTGTTGTCTTGTGAAATTGTTATCTTTTGGTGGTGTTGTCTCGTGAAATTATTATCTTGTGCTGGTGTTGTCTAATGAAATTATTATCTTGTGCTGGTGTTGTCTCATGAAATTATTATCTTGTGCTGGTGTTGTCTCATGAAATTATTATCTTGTGCTGGTGTTGTCCCGTGAAATTATTATCTTGTGCTCGTGTTGTCTCGTGAAATTATTATCTGGTGCTCGTGTTGTCTCATGAAATTATTATCTTGTGCTCGTTTTGTCTCATGAAATTATTATCTTGTGCTCGTTTTGTCTCATGAAATTATTATCTTGTGCTCGTGTTGTCTCATGAAATTACTATCTTGTGCTCGTGTTGTCTCATGAAATTATTATCTTGTGCTGGTGTTGTCTAATGAAATTATTATCTTGTGCTGGTGTTGTCTCATGAAATTATTATCTTGTGCTGGTGTTGTCTCATGAAATTATTATCTTGTGCTCGTGTTGTCTCATGAAATTATTATCTTGTGCTGGTGATGTTTCATGAAATTATTATCTGGTGCTCGTGTTGTCTCATGAAATTATTATCTTGTGCTCGTGTTGTCTCATGAAATTACTATCTGGTGCTCGTGTTGTCTCATGAAATTATTATCTTGTGCTCGTGTTGTCTCATGAAATTATTATCTTGTGCTCGTGTTGTCTCATGAAATTATTATCTTGTGCTGGTGATGTTTCATGAAATTATTATCTGGTGCTCGTGTTGTCTCATGAAATTATTATCTGGTGCTCGTGTTGTCTCATGAAATTATTATCTTTTGCTGGTGTTGTCACATGAAATTATTATCTTTTGCTGGTGTTGTCTCATGAAATTATTATCTTGTGCTCGTGTTGTCTCATGAAATTATTATCTTGTGCTCGTGTTGTCTCATGAAATTATTATCTTGTGCTAGTGATGTTTCATGAAATTATTATCTTGTGCTCGTGTTGTCTCGTGAAATTATTATCTTGTGCTGATGTTGTCTTGTGAAATTGTTATCTTTTGGTGGTGTTGTCTCATGAAATTATTATCTTGTGCTGGTGATGTTTCATGAAATTATTATCTTGTGCTCGTGCTGTCTCATGAAATTATTATCTTGTGCTCGTGTTGTCTCATGAAATTATTATCTTGTGCTGGTGTTGTCTAATGAAATTATTATCTTGTGCTCGTGTTGTCTCATGAAATTATTATCTTGTGCTAGTGTTGTCTCTTGAAATTATTATCTTGTGCTATTGTTGTCTCATGAAATTATTATCTTTTGCTGATGTTCTCTCATGAAATTATTATCTTTTGATGATGTTGTCTCATGAAATTATTATCTTTTGCTGATGTTGTCTCATGAAATTATTATCTCTTGCTGATGTTGTCTCATGAAATTATTATCTTGTGCTGATGTTGTCTTGTGAAATTGTTATCTTTTGGTGGTGTTGTCTCGTGAAATTATTATCTTGTGCTGGTGTTGTCTAATGAAATTATTATCTTGTGCTGGTGTTGTCTCATGAAATTATTATCTTGTGCTGGTGTTGTCTCATGAAATTATTATCTTGTGCTGGTGTTGTCCCGTGAAATTATTATCTTGTGCTCGTGTTGTCTCGTGAAATTATTATCTGGTGCTCGTGTTGTCTCATGAAATTATTATCTTGTGCTCGATTTGTCTCATGAAATTATTATCTTGTGCTCGTTTTGTTTCATGAAATTATTATCTTGTGCTCGTGTTGTCTCATGAAATTACTATCTTGTGCTCGTGTTGTCTCATGAAATTATTATCTTGTGCTGGTGTTGTCTAATGAAATTATTATCTTGTGCTGGTGTTGTCTCATGAAATTATTATCTTGTGCTGGTGTTGTCTCATAAAATTATTATCTTGTGCTCGTGTTGTCTCATGAAATTATTATCTTGTGCTGGTGATGTTTCATGAAATTATTATCTGGTGCTCGTGTTGTCTCATGAAATTATTATCTTGTGCTCGTGTTGTCTCATGAAATTACTATCTGGTGCTCGTGTTGTCTCATGAAACTATTATCTTGTGCTCGTGTTGTCTCATGAAATTATTATCTTGTGCTCGTGTTGTCTCATGAAATTATTATCTTGTGCTGGTGATGTTTCATGAAATTATTATCTGGTGCTCGTGTTGTCTCATGAAATTATTATCTGGTGCTCGTGTTGTCTCATGAAATTATTATCTTTTGCTGGTGTTGTCACATGAAATTATTATCTTTTGCTGGTGTTGTCTCATGAAATTATTATCTTGTGCTCGTGTTGTCTCATGAAATTATTATCTTGTGCTCGTGTTGTCTCATGAAATTATTATCTTGTGCTAGTGATGTTTCATGAAATTATTATCTTGTGCTCGTGTTATCTCGTGAAATTATTATCTTGTGCTGATGTTGTCTTGTGAAATTGTTATCTTTTGCTGGTGTTGTCTCATGAAATTATTATCTTGTGCTCGTGTTGTCTCATGAAATTATTATCTTGTGCTGGTGATGTTTCATGAAATTATTATCTTGTGCTCGTGCTGTCTCATGAAATTATTATCTTGTGCTCGTGTTGTCTCATGAAATTATTATCTTGTGCTGGTGTTGTCTAATGAAATTATTATCTTGTGCTCGTGTTGTCTCATGAAATTATTATCTTGTGCTCGTGTTGTCTCATGAAATTATTATCTTGTGCTGGTGATGTTTCATGAAATTATTATCTTGTGCTCGTGTTGTCTCATGAAATTATTATCTGGTGCTCGTGTTGTCTCATGAAATTATTATCTTGTGCTGGTGATGTTTCATGAAATTATTATCTTTTGCTGGTGTTGTCTCATGAAATTATTATCTTTTGCTGGTGTTGTTTCATGAAATTATTATTTTGTGCTCGTGTTGTCTCATGAAATTATTATCTTGTGCTCGTGTTGTCTCATGAAATTATTATCTTGTGCTGGTGATGTTTCATGAAATTATTATCTGGTGCTCGTGCTGTCTCATGAAATTATTATCTGGTGCTCGTGTTGTCTCATGAAATTATTATCTTGTGCTGGTGATGTTTCATGAAATTATTATCTTGTGCTCGTGTTGTCTCATGAAATTATTATCTTGTGCTCGTGTTGTCTCATGAAATTATTATCTTGTGCTGGTGATGTTTCATGAAATTATTATCTTGTGCTCGTGTTGTCTCATGAAATTATTATCTGGTGCTCGTGTTGTCTCATGAAATTATTATCTTGTGCTCGTGTTGTCTCATGAAATTATTATCTTGTGCTGGTGATGTTTCATGAAATTATTATCTTTTGCTCGTGTTGTCTCATGAAATTATTATCTTGTGCTCGTGTTGTCTCATGAAATTATTATTTTGTGCTCGTGTTGTCTCATGAAATTATTATCTTGTGCTGGTGATGTTTCATGAAATTATTATCTGGTGCTTGTGCTGTCTCATGAAATTATTATCTGGTGCTCGTGTTGTCTCATGAAATTATTATCTTGTGCTGGTGATGTTTCATGAAATTATTATCTTGTGCTCGTGTTGTCTCGTGAAATTATTATCTTGTGCTGATGTTGTCTTGTGAAATTGTTATCTTTTGGTGGTGTTGTCTCATGAAATTATTATCTTGTGCTGGTGATGTTTCATGAAATTATTATCTGGTGCTCGTGCTGTCTCATGAAATTATTATCTGGTGCTCGTGTTGTCTCATGAAATTATTATCTTGTGCTGGTGTTGTCTCATGAAATTATTACCTTGTGCTGGTGTTGTTTCATGAAATTATTAACTGGTGCTGGTGTTGTTTCGTGAAATTATTATCTTGTGCTGGTGTTGTCTCATGAAATTATTATCTTGTGCTCGTGTTGTCTCATGAAATTATTATCTTGTGCTCGTGTTGTCTCATGAAATTATTATCTGGTGCTCGTGTTGTCTCATGAAATTTTTATCTTGTGCTGGTGATGTTTCATGAAATTATTATGCTTTCGTATTTAAATCTACATTGTTACAATTACAGAGAGCAGATTTGTTCGCGCAGTTAGTGACTTCGATCCATTGAAGATGAACGCAAATGAGACAGAGGAATTATGGAAGACTTTGCAGAGAGAAAACTGGAGCGACACAGGAGGAGATATTTCAATAAATTACTTTATAGGTCCAAACGAAACCTTTGATCTATCGCAACTGGCGCTTTTCGTTGAGAAAGGAGAGAATTTCGAACTAAGAGATTTGGTGGATATTGGGTGAGTAGCTATTGCATGTATACAATACTTGTATGTATACAGGGTGGCCCAAAGAAGTGATAACACCTCGTATATATAATGTACTATAATTAGTTCAAATCTGTTTAGACTATATCCATAATAGCTTAAAAAGTTCACTAATTTACTTACTTAACAGTTTAGTCATATGACATCATTGCCCGCCTTCCTCGATTCTCCCACATTTCTTCATTCATGACTGAACAATTTCACTGGCTTCCATTCTCGACCCGTATACAATTTAAGGTCCTAATTTTGGTCATCAAGTCTCAAATGGGTCTTGCTCCGAAGTATCTGTGTGATCAGATACTTCGCCCCCCTTCTGCCACTTCGCTGCGTCCTCTTAGGTCCTCTGATCGGCTTGACCTCTTTGTCCCGCGAGTCAGGACCGCCATGGCGCAATCCAGATCATTTGCCTGCATTGGTCCCTTTCTATGGAATGGGCTTCCCCCATCAGTTCGCTCTGCCATCCTCTCTGGTAGTGTATCCTCATCTTTCTCTCGTCTAAAAACTTGCCTTTTTTCTCGGAGATGAACGGCGAACGCACTGGGAACGCTTCTGAAAGGCTCTTGCTGCAAGAAGCGCTTTATAAATTGTCAGATAAGATAAGATCATTATTACGACAACTTCCGGTCGACATTTTTTATTTTTTATTTGCCAATCGTCAACTTCTGCGTGTTTTGAAGATATTTTAACCAGAATGACAAAATTCACAACAAAAGACCGTATTCTTATTAAAAATTTGCGAATTGAGAAACATTGGAGTGCAAGGCAAATGAAAAATGAGTTTCCACACAAAGCCTATAGGGTCAGTCGGGTTATTAAATAAATTTATAATGACGGTAGGCCTACAACAGAACGTAAACGCGGAAGTGGTCGGCCAAAGTCTGCTAGAAAACGACAGAACATTGAGCGGGTGAGTGAACTGATCTGCAGTCAAGAAGATGATCTTCACAGTCACAAAGTCCGTGGGAAATTCAAAGAGAAACGGGTAGGCTATATCACGGTCGTCGGTGCAACGTATTGTAAAGCAATATTTACAACTGGAAACGAACAAGCGTGTGATCAGGCAAACACAACGAAAATTGCAAATTGAAACGTTTGCAACGCAGTCAGCAGCTACTTAAACGGTTTCCTAATGACAGAAGTGTACGAACCATCTGGTTTACAGACAACAAGATATTCACCTTTGCCACGCCAGTTAATTCTCAACATGGTCGTATTTATTCAGTTGAATCAAAGAAAAGACAATTAAGTTCCAGAAAGGAGACATACGAGAACGTGAACTTTTCAGCTGCGGTATCATGGTATCAGTCGGTGTTTCTCGCTTGCAAAAGTTGTTGAGAAGCAAGGGGACACACTGAACATGTTTTATGAGTAGCGTTTGTATGTATGTATGTATGTATGTATGTATGTATGTATGTATGTATGTATGTATGTATGTATGTATGTATGTATGTATGTATGTATGTATGTATGTATGTATGTATGTATGTATGTATGTATGTATGTATGTATATGAACATTTATATAGCGCCTTATAATAACCTCACGAAGGCGCTTAACGTACATGTAGCTACTAGACAGTTCTAAACAAGTGCGTCTTAATTGTCCTTGAGAATGTTTCATGAGATAAAAGCAATGCAGTATCGCGAATTGTTAATGGAAGACTGTTCCAGTATGTAGGTCCAATGCATGAGAAGGCGCGGCTGGCCCGCATCACTGTACGGGAGCGTGGGACTATCAAGTCCCCACGAGTCGCAGAGCGCAGAGACCGACGACCTGGTTGGTTGGAGACGGGGATACAGAGCTCCCTAATATACTCCGGAGCCCGGCCAACCATTGACACTCGTCCCATGACGATGATCTTGAATGTAATTACTACTTGGCATACGAGAGTAAATTACAACACGTTATATTGATTCAATTATATTAAATGACCCTTTGCTAGGAGGTGTTATCACTTTTTGGGGGCCACCCTGTATATACCGCCATGTGTTTATATGTATGCATGCATATTATTATGTATGCATGTATGCAATTATTGCAATATGCATTCATGCATGCAAAAGATATGTACAGGTGTTACAGTTTGAATTCAAATATATACAGTATGCACAATACACACACACTCAAGCACGCAAACACACAGGCTACATGTGCACATACCTACACACCCCACACACACGTGCGCGCACACATACGATGCATGCGCGTTTGCATTTAAATTTCGTGTAGACTCGCAGCTAAGCCATAGCAGCTGATTAATTTACAAATAGGCCTACATAGCGCAGTTGTACACGTCTATTTTGCAGGTGCGAAGGCCTTGACGCCCAAAGTCCAATCACTATTAATTATTATCTCTATTCGTCACACATAGGCATATATTATTATATATGCCGTAACAGCCCTACACTTAACTACATGCATACTTGCATAGGTACAATGTGACATATAATTGTGCATAAATATACACATGCAAGTCATGCATGCATGTAACTGTGTGATTTTCTTACTTACTTACATGCATTCATGCATGCATCCATACATACTGCATACACACATACAAACAAACAAACCAACAAACAAACAAACCAACCAACAGACAAACACACCTACCTACCTACCTACCTACCTACCTACCTACCTACATACATACATACATACATACATACATACATACATACATACATACATACATACATACATACATACATATATACATACATACATACATACATACATACATACATACATACATACATACATGCCCACGGTACATACATTCATATTATATGCATGCATGCTGCAATTGCAATCGAGTAACTGCAAGATCGTTTCTATGCTAGAGACAATAACGTCATTTGGTGGAAAGCAAAGCGCTTGAGAGATGGACAGATCGGATTCATTCCGAGAAATCGAGTAGTCATCGATTACAATTATATTCAAAAGTGAGTCACAGAATTATATCGCATGCCATCAAATTCAAAATTTTTCATTTGCATACGGTTTAGGGCCTTAGGCTACATATCCGTGGGGCGGGGGTCAGAACCGTCAGGTGCAACAGTGCAACTGTCCGGCAGAAAAATGTTCGCAACCTAATAGTGGGCGGGTCAAAACTGGCGGTAAGTAAACGATCACGTGGATGAAACAAACTCCCTGCAATGAAAATTCATGCAGAGAAACTATGCAGGCGATGCCGTATTCAGGAATTTTCCTCTGAGATGTCTGGACCAAACACTGGTCGATAGGTAACCGACCGTGGCTAACCGATCACATAATTTTATACGGGGGAAATAGCGTTGAGTTTCATGTAATCTTTATTAATTAAGCTTATTACTATTATTTATGAAATGCTACCCTTACTACAGTTGGTAAAAATAATGGAGCTCGTTGTCACATTTCTGCTTTAGAAAACAAAACAATGAAGTTCCGTTTTCAGCAGGTTTGTTTTTAAATATTTATTTCCGTAATATAAAGACTTTCATATCATAGCCTACATCATGCTAGCATATATTCCTCGTTGAAACTAATACCGTAAAGTTGTCATTTGCTGATAAAATTGCGCAAACAAGGTTTTTAAGTTTAACATGCAGTTTAAAATGTAGCAAAATAAAACAAAATCGTCTTTTTGTCGTATTTTCGGTTTTTATTATTTTCGCACCGAGTAGGGCTATTATGGTTACATAAGATAGACATTTCGCACAGTGTCTTGCACATTCTTAGCCTATAATAGGCTACAGACGAATCGTTGTGAATCTTGTAGATCGGCTAGATGCGGCGGATCAGTTGGCGACGAGGCAGAAGTCCAGCTGTTCACCTAAAACTGTAAGCGTTATAATTGTATTAGGCCTATTATTATTATTGTTATTGTATTTGAATGACTGTCTGCGTAGAAATGTCTCTTTCTGGAGGCAGACTCCCGCACTTAGCGGAACTTGCAATCCGAATACGGAACCCACGTGCACTGTTGCTAACAGCTATAGACATCTACTCTCTGTATTGCCTGAATGTGCTAGACATAGCCTAGGCTTAGACTACTTGGAAATCCGATCGATATTTGTATCATTGCTATTTTTAACTGGGACGTGGTGGTAGGCTATATCGGTTTGTTCTGTGTCTTATACATGTAACTGGGTGCAGGTTTCTAGAGCGACCATGGACAAGTTGACCACTAAAATTGTCTGTGAGGAAGGCGATGGCAAAACCACCTCATTTACCACTTACTCGGTTGGCAAGGCCGTAGCCAGGATTTTTTTTTGGGGGGGGGACACCAGACTAAGGTGTTTGTGGATGATTTAGGCCTAATGATTTAATCTGTATTTAATATGTATTGTAAACATTAATGTCAAATAGAAATAAGAGCTTCAAAACGAAATCCCTTTAGTTCTTACATCATTATTGTGTTAGTAGCCCATTATTTGCCTATAATGCATAATTTCACTATATCATTATTTCATTTGGAGGGTTGTTCAGACACTCAAAACACCCCCTAGCTACAGCCTTGTGGGTTAGCATAAGAACCAAATAGAGCCGTTGTCGTCGTCATTATCATCGTGTAGACACGGAGTGTTTGAAAGTATATAAACAAGCTGCTTCAATGATCAGGCGAATGATCTGCCTCTGGAGTTGCTGGACATAATCCTTCGCAAGACATATCTCCATTGCATCATCTCATGTGAGAAGAATCAGTCGACGATGCGTCATCAAGACGTCATCGTTCGCAAGTTGTCGATGGTCGACAACTGCTGGTTTCACAGAGTCAACAGACGAAAGTTCAAGAAGTCTGTCTGGCGCCACCTGGCTGGTGAGATAATAATTATCAGATTTAGCTTTAATCGTCCAAGTTCTACATGTAACTGTCTCCATATTATTATCATATCGCCTCTGAATAGGGATCTGGAAAAGTCAATGGATAAATATTATTCCGATTGATTGATCACACCGTCATGAAGAAGCTATAGTATTATAGCCTATAGCTTCAGTGGCGGCGCTACGGGAGGTCGCGGCAGGTCATTTGACCTGCCTATTTTGCTCACGACCTGCCTAATGACCTGCCTAAAAAACTTTAGATTTTTTAAATATATTTTACATTCGTTTATTTGAGAGTTTTAAATGAAAAATCAACATTATTTTTCCTCGCCCAAAAGATCACTAGTGTTGTGGTGCAATTATATCCAACTGACTTTTACGTCTGATCTTATCTAGTAGCTAAATAGGTCTATCCCCTATGGGATATGAGATTTATAGGAAACCTATAATTATATGAATCAAACAGAAAGGATAGGAAAGGAGGGGAGTCTCAAAGGAAGGAGTAACTGGTAGAAGGATGAGGCACGGGTGCCTGCTATCACCACTCCTCTTTAATTAGCATATAGGCTACATAAAAGAACTAATACAAGAAGCAATGGAACTGACAGGAGAGGGTATAAAAGTGGATGGGTTGAAAACTCATACACTGTAATAGTCCAGCTACTGTAGGCTACCTTTAAGATTTGCCGACGACCAAATTCAATCATCAATTTCTTCGACCTGCCAAATAGTTCCCATGACCCCGATGCGACCTGCCGAAATTATAGAGCTGGCGCCGCCACTGCCTAGCTTGGTCTCTACCAGAGTTTCAAAGAGTTTACAAAGTTTTGTGCTTTAACGTTAGGTCAGGAGAACAGTGGACCTCGACACCTTCTTCATTAATTGTTTGCATAAATCACGATAAGAATTTCCTGGTATTGTATGGTGCAAGGATAACCTATAAGAGAAATCAGTTGACTTCCTCGAATCGACATGCACAGTTGCACACTCTGGAATACGATACGCTACAGCTGGCAGTGATGGGTCTATGTAGCACTCTAACGGTCTAACCGCAGAATTGTTACATTGTTGCAGCGTAGTAGGCCTATACCTGTGCGGTAGTAATCCAATGCTACATTTTAGTGCATATTCAGTGCATGCATGTAGGCTATTATGATCGTCTTTCTTTGCATGCAAACTATCATCACTAATAGACCTGCTTTGAATTCAGCCTTCAATACACCGTAATTAAATTGTAGAATTTAGGCTTAAAGTTTTCTGTTAGCCGGAAAACGATAATAGTCAAACTCGTGTACAGTAACTGTACACTTTGTGATTGTAAGTCTAACTTTTGAGAAAGTGATTTGCATTTTTACGAGTGATTGGCGCAAGATTGGCGCAAGGAATCCTGCGTGCTTTCACTGACAGCCTGAAGAGCGGAATTGTCTCCAAATTTAATTAACTCATTGTAGGCCTACAGATTATGCATTGCTATTATCAGCATAATAAGACCTAGTAGCTATTATTAATATTATTGAACCATGCCGTCTTCTGCATGTATTTTGTACAGTCGTCTATGCAAAATTCGGCATAAGAGGTACCATCTACAGAAACAACCGGGAGTACTTTACGCAAAACATCGAGATGCATAGTCTGATTAAACGACTGAGGCAAAACGATTGCCTAACAGACTATGAAGTGAGAATCATCGGTAGACAGAAGGACAATCAATTCAAAGCTTTCGCGAAGGACAATCATTTCAAAGCTTTCGCGAAGGACAATCAATTCAAAGCTTTCGCGAAGGACAATCAATTCAAAGCTATCGCGAAGGACAATCAATTCAAAGCTATCGCACGTTTAGAGGCTGTCCTGAGACGCATCGATGACGAGATGTACCAGACATTTGTCATCTGTCTACGCCAGACGGATCAGAAACATGTGGCGAGAGTCGCTGAAAACGGAGGAGGTTCGCATTGGATTTGTTTGCATTAATCTATGATAAAAAAAATGATAGACCTACATTGAGATGCATATTGCCATTATATCATAAGACGTGCTTGTATTAACCTACCGGTATGAAACGCTGCGAGTAAGGCATTTTTCGCAAAGAATTACAGCCTATCATTTCTTGTCGATAGCTTTTTTGTTATTTAACTAGTCCTAGTTGAAGTTTGAAAGTTATTAGACTAACTCCATTTCCCCACAATTTCTCAGTAGACCAGTAAATAATTTAACACAAAATAATATAGAGAATGAACCAGGAAGAAAATTTGCACACGATGTATGCTTTTAGGCCTACTACAGAATGATGAAAGAATAAACTTTTTAGCTGACTGAGAAGTATAATAGGCCTTGCATAATTATTATCCAAGACATTTGCACGGAACTCACTCCAAGCATCCATTTCCAATAAAATAAGCATAGCCTATATTTACAGACATCACAATAGAAATTTGTCAAAACAATTTTTGTTTTTAGGCCTACAAGTAGGACTAGGCCTAGGCCTACTGATTCGCATTGACGTCGACCTGAAATGTTAAACATACAACAACGACTTTTATGAAAACAAAATCTTCTATTGGCGTGTGGTTAAACTCATGCGTAGCCTAACGGTTGAAACTTTCATGAATCTTTAACTAGCAGACTGCATTAATTGTGGTCCGGTTATTTTTATCGGATATTAAATATTTAATAACAGCAACCTTTTCACGCTTAGCTGTTGAACCAACTAAGGTAAACAATGCTGATGTGCAAATTTAAGTTTCTGCTTTCTGATCTGTTTAAATATATTTTTATTTGTATCCTGCATAGTTGTTCTGAAGGCAACGATTCTGGGCGATGACATACGACGCAATGGATCTTTCAAACGAGCTCTAGTCAAGAGCTTAAACTCTCTTGAAGATAAACACCAACGAAGATCGCATCAAATTGAGAAACTCTTTAATCAACTAAAGAATGACAACATAGAAATCCTCAATGCCACTCGAGATAAAAATCCAACGCTGTCGCTTTGGTGCAGATCGCAAACAGCTCTTGAAATCATGGCTTCTGTAGAATTCTGCAGGCGTCTGTTAGATATAATTCTTGCCTTGCTACCTGATTGTCAATTCTTTGGTGCTGAAGGAGCTCATGAAATTGCAAAACCTTCCGTTATCAACATTGATGTCGATCAGCTGAAGAAAACAGCTGGTAAGTGGATTCACAGTTAACGATATCATCCCGCATGCATGATAGGGTGGCCTGGTTGTTGCTTCAACCAAAGCATATTTGGTTGCCAAATAAAATGATTTGATTTGATTTGATCCACAGTATAATAATTAATAATTATACCAAAGAGGCTTCGGTATCGTTGATCCAAATATCCGGGAAAGATAGCTTTTAACTTTCGGCAATGGGTTCACAATAATATTTCGCCTTTCCCGATAGACAGGTGAATTTCAGCCCAAGAATGTAAAAAAAATGTAGGCTAGGCCTAAGTCTTACCTACATGTTACGCACGCACTTTACGACATCCCCGGCTTCGCCACTTCCGGATCATCGTACGAAGAGGCAGCGTGTTGCTGTGGTTTGCCCATATAGCTAAAGGACTTACATTTGCTGAAGCAGATATTGAAGGGCCTCCGACAAAAGGGCACAGACAAAAGCGCGCAACTACTCGGAAAAGTGTCTAATGTCTGCGTTTCGCATGAACTAAAGATGCAGCAGCTATTATGAATTCAGTTTTAAAGTCGAGCATAGGGCGGATTTTGCGAAACAAGAGCGATAGAGGTGGCGGGTTATGTGGTCGGAGAAGTAAGGTTTTGATAACCTAGATTTCAAACAGGAGAATTTTGAGTAAATGTAGCCTATGGGTGATGCGGAGACAAATTTCTAAACATGCAAATAATACATGTAATTATAGCCCTGCATTCCCTGTAAGGAGTGGCATAGTTTGTTTATCTTCCAGAAAGAATGATGAATACGATATAAGACTTAGATAAACTAGGGGATGGTGGATATCTGTGGTAGGCCTACCTCGGTCTTTTCGGTGTAACGTTTTAAGGCGCGGAATGCCATCACGATTTGTGGTTGATAGATATGAAAAGATCTGGAATTTTCTTATAAGAATTAATTCAGTTTTAGAGTGGGTTCAAGAAAAGGAGATGTGATGTCTGATGCAGCGGTCGTGTTAGCTTCCCTCTCAAAATGATCTGTTAAGCGATGCATTTGGGGAGGTTCCTTTAGATGCATTTTATACCAGAGAATAAGCAACTGTTGTGTTTTCTTTTGTCTGTGTATATTTCAGTGTTCAGTTCATCAGCGTACATTTTGACATCGATACTTGAAGTTCACGAAGAATACGTCGTTGGAGTTGCGAAACTTAGCGACAGAATCTGCGTGCTGTGCGGCTCAGCTGGAAATCCAACTGCGGTTATTGTGCTCCTTGTCTTTGAGGATCGAAGTCCGTTCGGTCTTCAGCGGAGGATCAACGTTCAAGAGGTCATGCGACCTTGGGACATGGCATCCAGTCGCGTGGAAAATTGTCTGTACGTTACGGACCTCGGAAGTCGATGCATTTGGAAGATTGCGGGAGATGATTATAAATTGACACTGTGGCTGTCTGGAATTAGTGCGCCGTTCACTCTTTCAATTTCCGGTGACGGTCAACTGTGTCTTACGAGGGTCGGTCAACCGCTGTCCAGTCTAGAGATCTACAGATCTGATTCTCGTCTGTGTCTTAATATTCTGTTACCCGAGGAGATCAATGATCCGCTTCACGCAGTGGAGACGTCGACTGGAAACTTCGTCATCCTGTATCGAAGGGGACTGCTTCAAAGGGTGAAGGATTCGTGTGGATTGACTGATCGAGAACCAAGTGATGGGAATCAGCTGTGGGGTGTAAGTGAAGTGACCAGGGACGGACGTATGCTGACCAATTGTTTTGGTCCTGCGGATGGATCGCAGCGACTGAATCACCCGGAGCATCTCGCCGTCGATTCAGACGTGTTTGTGGCGGACACGAAGAACGACAGAGTGGTTCAGCTGAACTCTAACCTGACCTGGAATAGAACTCTGATATCGACACATCAGAAGAATGTGTCAGTGGGAAGGATCAATTGGCCCAGCAGATTACATTACGACGATCACAACAAGCAGCTGTGTGTCGCAAGTCGATTAAACGGATGTGTTATCGTTTATAATTTTCACTAATACACTATAACTCTGTTCATCGCTAAAGCATCAAAATTGTGCTAATTTTTTCCTACAATTTTGCCAATTGTAACTCATAAATTAATTATTTACTCTTCGTTAATTTTCTCATGTTTGTCTAATCCTTTAATCGATTCTTACGTTTCTGAATAGTTTGTATGCGCTGGACTAACTTTTTAAAAATTCTTTTAACCAATTTTCAGCCTACATTTTACAAAATTAATTTCTCTTTCTCTTCACTCTCTGTCTGTCTGTCTGTCAACGTTGGGGGGGCAAAAATCTAATTTTTGCCCGAAAATTTTTTTGTCATCCGGCCGAAATCTTGAGAAAAATTCCCGTTACGTTTGCCCGAAAATTCTGACCACCTTTTTTTAATCATTTGGCCGAAATCTTCTGAAATTTTCCGTTACTTTTTGCCCAAAAGGTCTGACTATACCGTTTTTGTTCGGGCAAGTCTGATTTTTCGGGCAAAAAGACCCGGAAAAATTAAAAAAACTAATTTTTTTTAAAAACTTTTTAATTTTTCCGGGTCTGCTTGCCCGAAAAATCAGACTTGCCCGAAATTTGGGGGGGCATTTGCCCCCCCCTGGACCCCCGTCTCCTACGCCTATGTTAAATTGGCATTCTAAATAGGCCTATAACCTTAGTGTAAATGTAGACCTAAAAGTAGGCTACATGTAAATAATATTATAATTAGCCTAGTCTATTAGGTCACATTCTTCAACAATTATTGATTGATTATTTCAAGTTTATTCGCACATGTAGGCCTAAAATGTAGCCTACAGTTTTTGTACACGTGTGGATATGTAGGCATAAACGGCTTTACATAAAAGGGGAAGGGAGTGAGGAGAGATGGAGAGGGAGAGGAGACAGGTAGGTAGACAGGCAGGTAGGTACCGTAGGTATATAGGTAGGTAGGCCTCAAAATTGATTATAAAGAACATGATTACATTGGCATCAATGCATGGGTACACCCAAAAGAACATAAGGTTTCGCTAAGCAGGGTCACCCTAGATTCGTCAAATATCAGGCCTGACCCACGGTCTCGGTCTCGGACTGCCACAGGCCCACAGCCCAACACCGCGCCTTTGCCTCTGCCTGCCCTTTACTGTGAAATGACCTTCCTAGCTAGGCCTTCTATTATTCGGGCTCAGATATTATCTGGTGGCTTTACTTTTCTGCCAGGTGTCTTACAACTTTTCCTTTCCAGGAGTTCTTCGCACTGGGAGCGCCTCTGATTAGGTTGTGCTCTGAGAGGCGCTTTATAAATCCAACAATAGAATAGAATAGACAGTGTCTGTTTGAACACTAGGCCTATATGCAACATATACCTCACTATAAAGTGACTATATGTTTTCAAACAATACTTGAATATGGTGACTATAGCCTATAGGAATATACTACAACCAGGGCTGAAAGTGAGCTGGGTCGGTCCGGGTCTGCGACCCGGCATCGATTTTCGAGACCTGCTGCTGCCGGATCTCAGCAGGGTCGCACAAAAGGTCGCCATGCAGGTTCCAAAACGCCTCTGAATAGCTAGTCTGTAAGAGGCGCTTTATAAATGCTCGTATACAATACAATACAATAAGTAAAAATGGTCGGATTTTTGATAATTTTGGGCAATAGACTAAGAAAACGTGGTCAGAAAATTTACGGGTTAAAGGCGCGCTCGTCCGCCAAAGTGAGACCCGGCAACTTTCCCAAACCACTCTCAGCCCTGACTACAACAACAGCAACTATCACTAAGCACGTACGAAAGTTGATGTAAGATATAAAGAGACCTAATTAGAGTGGCCTTCTGAGTTCTGACTTCAGTCTCTAATGCAGTCGTCATTTCTCTCAGGCAGCTAGAGCCTATGATAATTATTATGGTAGCCTATAGGCCTAGTTGGCTAAGCTAGGCCTACTGGTCGGATACTGGTCTACAGGAAAAATACTTAATTGTGGTTATGGCATGTCATACGGAATGAAAGCTTTCTAGTACATGTATAGGCCTACCTAATAATATAAAACAGCACTTCAAACCGATTTAGGCTAGCCTAAGTGCGAGCATACGCGTTGAGTTTAGGCTACTCAAAGCCGTATAGGCTACTGTACCAGCGTGCGAGCTTTGATGAAGCGACACTGGTGACATCCAGCGAATGTAGAGGTAAATATCATTAGACATTATCGAGTCGTAGGCTTAGCCTAAGTGAAATCGGTTTGGCAATAATTATTCGTCTACAGACTTTTCTTCATCTACAGCACTATATATAAGTCTTGTCTACAGAAAAGATGTAAAAAAAAGACTTAAACTGGGGAGCAATCTCAAATAGGCTGTTCATGGCAGTAGTCAGGCCCGCCGACAGAAATTCCGGGCCCCTGGGCAGGGAAGTCATGGGCCCTAGGCTAAACTGTCGTTCGACTTTTTATAGCAACTTTTAATATATAAAAAAACAAATAGAAATAGCAAAAGTGCGGGTGCGGATGTATGATAATGCATAGCCTACACTTACGATTCCAATCAGTTCTTAAAATTTTAGGAATTTAGTTTTCAAAATGATAAAAAAAACTATGATGACATTGTGGTAAAGTAAAAAGTAAAGTAAAGTGATATGTGGTCTAATCAAAAAGCAACCCTTTCCGGATTTGACTTCAGCAAAAGCGTTTAGTCTTATGATATCCTGCAGGGTAACCATTTTGTGATTTTTGTCTGGGAACCTATAAAATGCACTTCGGAAATGCTCTTTTTATCGCCAGGTAAATTGTCCGGATGTCTTGGAGGACCGTTTTTTATGCTGTAGCCTAGTAATTCTATACGGTCTCAATCGTCCGTGTAGACAGGGGCCCCTGGAGGCAGTGCCAACATAAAAACCAAGCCTTTTACAGTTTCTGTAATGTCAGGATTTTCGCAAGTCTAATTTATAATGTCATCTTCTGAAATTATGATGCCACATCACAAATTTCATTCTCATCCACGATCCATTCGGCTATGATAATCATGAACTTTTAATTCACTCGAATCAACCGGTGTAAGAGTGATTTAGCCTACGGGCTCTGATTTGTCTTCAGACAACGTAGGCCTACGTAAGAGACTTTTTACAGAAGAGCGTTTTGAGACAGAAGTGAGCGTGTCCTTTGGAAAAACCCTGATTAGGCCTAGTTATAAGGTAATGGACATGCAGTTGCTTGAAAGGTGAAGCTTAAACAGTACTGTTGTAGCCTACTTGTGTGATAGTAATATTGGGCTATTATTATTCAAAACGGCATAACTCCTAAGCTTTCTATAGGCTAAGCCACACGTAATCAACATTATGACATTTTTTATAACCAGTGTAGCCCGGGCCCCCTCCGGGCCCCTAAAAGTCGCCGGGCCCCTGGGCAGAGCACCCCCTGTCCCCCCCCTCCCTCTCGGCGGGCCTGGCAGTAGTCGAAGAGTTTAAACGTCCAAATTTGAATGATATTCCGTGCTAAACGGAAACTACAGTGCAATGATTTGAGGAGTACGTACGCTTTTATTACGCTCAAAGTGAACGCTGACAGGCCGAACAAGAACACAACTGAAAAGTTTGTGGGGCGCGGTGGTCTAGTACGTGGTGGCGTCGTTGCCTTGGAGCCGGAAGGTCCGAGGTTCGAATCCAGCTCACCGCGTAAGGACCTTGGACAAGTCCTTCACTTACAATTGATCAGCGCTTCGGCGTGAAACTCCGATGCAGTGTCCGCTCTGCATCGGGAGCGCCTCTGAGTAGAGAGAGCTGGAAGGGGCGCTATAACAAGTGCACATAGGCCTACAAACATAACAAGTGCACATACAAACAACTGATGACAATATTTTAAATTATTTGTCTAACCGATTGCTATCTATGCCCATCTAGGTACATTTTGGGTGACCCGTCAACGGGACGATGGTCCCCTTAATTTAAGGGGTTCTCTCTTGTTGCTTTTTGTGATTATTGGGCTACATGCATAATAACATTATTAATGTTGAAATAATAATTATTATTATTATTATTTTGAAGCAATGCTTTTTAATCACGGTAATGGTCAAGACATTTCCTTTGGAATAGCCTTGCCCACGTGACATTTTTGCCGCGTCTTTCGGTCCGTTTTCCTTCAATTAAACAATATGGTTATGTACGCTTTTACGCAGTTTTTTGTCGTTTAGATGGTTTGTCGGCCCTTTAATACCGAGTCTACGCAGGTATGTCTTCTTTATTCTTATCTAAAGGTTCTTCTACAGTCTACACAAAAATTGCATTTTTGCCCGTTTTGCGTGGCTGCGTGTGGACCTGTGTTAACTCCAATTCATTCGTTCGATTTCAAGAATTTATATAGCGCCACTTATTTTTCCAATATGATCGGTTTGATTGATAAAAATTCTGAGCAGTTTCTAATGTTACCTGATTTTGAGCGATTAATTCGAGTTCCTTTCAACTGTAAATAATTATGAATGTTTAGCTTCGCAGGGTCGCAACAAAACTTATAAATTAGCTGTAGGGTAACATTCATCATCAATTGCCCAGGTCAGCCATGTTGCAGAGATGTGTTGGCATGCCATGATGGATGGGTATCTATCACGTTCTCGTCTCTTATTATCAACGCAATATCACATCTTGGCTTTGTATATTCAGATTTTTTTAACTAATTAGTTAGAATTTGAATAACCTATTGAGCTAATAATTAGCAAATTAAATGGCTTTTAAAATTATTTACCCGGTGTAAAGGTTTCAAATTACCCCCTCCTAAACATTACCCCCATGAAAACTGTAATTTGCATCAATCATCGCATTTATTGCACTAAAAAATCAGATAATTCATCACGCTTCTTGTTTTGGTCTAAAGATTTTCATCCGTCATCCCACTTCGTGGTTTGTTATCAATATTTTCATCTGTAACTAAAATACTAAATCGCCACTGAAGTTACATGGAGAAATGGCTTCGAGGCTATTATTTTTTTCCCAATTAAGATATTGATAACAAACCACGAAGTGGGATGACGGATGAAAATCTTCAGACCAAAACAAGAAGCGGGATGATTTTTCTGATTTTTTAGTGCAATAAATGCGATGATTGATGCAAATCTAGTTTCCAGGGGGGGGGGTAATCTGAAACCGGTTTCAAGTTACCGGGGGGGGGGGGTAATGTTTAGGAGGGGGTAATGTGAAACCTTTACACCAGTGTAAAGGTTTCAAATTACCCCTCCTAAACATTACCCCCCCCCCCCCAGTAACTTGAAACCGGTTTCAGGTTACGGGTGTAGGATGAAACCGGTTTCAAGATACCCTTGGGTGGGGCCAGGGGGTTAATCTCAAACCGGTTTCATCCTACCCTTTACAGTTTCAGGTTACCCCCATATAATACATTCATCCAGCTTCTATTTCACCTCTTGTCTTGTCTTGTCTTTAACCTTCCTCGATTCGAGGGTTGGTCGCTTCATGGACATGCCTTCGCCACTTTTTCCTGTCCTCCGTCTCCTTCAATATCTGCTCGAGTGGTAGTTCCATCCATGTGATGACATTAGCGATCCATCCCATCCTCGGTCTTCCTATTGCCCTTGATCCCGACATCGTACCCTGTATTATTTCCTTCTCCATACAGCCCCCCTGTTTCCTCATCAAATGACCGAAGTAAATGAGTTTCCTTCTTTTTATCGAGTTCAATAAGGTTCTTTCTGTTCCAGTTTTCTTCAGTACCCATTCATTTGTTCTTTTCTCCGTCCATTGTACTCTCAAGATCTTTCTTAGGCATTTCATTTCAAAAGCATTTATTCTGTCTTCTTCTCTTTTTCTGATCGTCCAACTTTCACACCCATAAGTCGCCACTGGCCATACCAACGCCTTCATAAGTCTGATCTTGGTAATCATTTTTATATTATGACTTTTCCATATTGTCTTCAACGCTGTCCCTGTGTTGAGTCCTCTTGCTAGTTTTTCTCGTATATCTTTGCTGCTATCTGCGTCTTCAGTTATCATCGATCCTAGGTAATGAAAGGTGTCTACCTGTTCCAGTTTTTTCCCTCCGATTTCAATATTACACGTTCTACCTTCTTGTGTCATGACTTTAGTTTTATCCATGTTTATCCTCAGACCTCTCTTCTCTCCTGCTTGATGTAATCGTTCTGTTAGTTCTTGCAACTCCAATTCTGTTCCTGCTAATAGTACTATATCATCTGCATATCTTAGGTTAGTAATGACCCTGCCTCCTATCCGTATTCCTCCTTGCCATCCAACCAGTGCCTCTCTCATAACCACCTCTGCCATGATGTTGAACAAATGAGGTGACATCACGCATCCCTGTCTCACTCCCTTCTTTATTCTGAAACCTCCTGATAGTGTACCTGCAACCTTTACTTTAGCTTGTTGTTTGCAGTATAATTTGTTCAGTAGATCAATGATATGTGCCGGGAAACCCATTTCGGCCATTGTCACCCATAACTGTTCATGTGATATACAGTCAAACGCTTTTGTAAAGTCCACGAAACACATGTATAGCGGTTGCTGGTGGTCGTGCATTTTCTGCATGATAATTCTAAGATTTGTTAGTTGGTCTCTGGTGCCTCTTCCTCTTCTGAAACCGGCCTGTTCGTCTGCAAGTTCCGATTCCGTCTTCCCTCTTATTCTCTCCAGTATGATCCTTAGGATGACCTTACTGGCATGAGATACCAGGGCTATGGTTCTGTAATTTCCACAATTTCCCAAGTCTCCTTTTTTTGGTATTGGTATGAAAATTGAGTTCGTCCAATCCTCTGGCCATTCTCCCGATTCCCATAACTCCTTGCAAATAAGATGCATACGATCCAGTGCAGTCTCTCCTGCTGCTTTAAATAACTCTATTGGTACTTCGTCCATCCCTGCACTCTTCCCGTTCGCCACTTCTTTCATAGCTCTTGCCACTTCTGATCTTAGTGGAGTTGGTTCTCTTGTGTATCTTATCTCTTCACTTGTGCTTGCATCTTTGTCATCATATAGCTCTTTACAATATTCTTTCCATCTCTCTGCAATTCCTTCTTTGTCTCTTATCAGTTCTCCTGATGTTGTCTTTATTCCAAGTAGTTTTGGGCTGAATTTCCCAGTTAGTGTCTTGACCGTTTGGTATACTTTTTTCATGTTCCCTTGCTTGTTATTCTCTTCCAGCTCGTTACATGTCTCTTCTATTTGCTTTTGCTTATCCTCTCTCACTTTCCTCTGTACTTCTTTTTTTAACTCTCTGTATTGTTCTCTGTCGTTTGTTTTTGCCTCTCTCTTTTTTTGTATCAGTGTGAGTGTTTCAGTGGTAATCCATGCTTTCTTCTTTGGTCCCTTTTTGTATCCTATTATTTCTTCTGCTGTTTCTAGGAGTATATTCTTGGTTGTTTTCCATAGTTGTTCCGGTGTTTGTTTCTCTTCTTCTATTTCCATTCCTTCAAACCGGTTCTTTACTTCTATAGCAAATTCTTCTTCTTTTAATCCCTGTAGATTAGGGTGGTGCTTAAGATAGGGAAAAAATAAATCGCTTGCTTTTTTGTGGTCCTGCTATCCATAACTATTCCAACTGGTCTAAAATTATTAAATAAATTTTTTTGAAATTTATACATTAATATTTAGAGGTAGCTCAATGACCACGAAGTTTATAAAAAGAGCGATTTTTTACAAATGAAAACACACAAGAGCTGTTTCGGTAAACCAGACTTGTTTAACTTTTTCTGACAATAACACATAAATTAAATGGTCAGTAGACTCTACATTTAAAAAAACCTGATGGGTTACAATTAAAAAAATGCAATAAAACAAAGTTAAATGTCGCAAAATTATAAATGTTCAGAACAACGTTCATTGTAACTTTCTTAGTTTATCTTGGTTGAGGCAGCGAGTGTCTCTTTCTTGGTGTCTGGATAAGCCTGACGGTGCTGTTGAACAACTTGTAGCAAATACAGAAGCTGTGATTCATTATGAGTCATTAGGACACTGAATTCCTGGATGAGTGCCACGTCCTTTCTGCATGGTCGTTGACAACTTTAATGGCATGTGCTGACTCTGCAGCCTTCTGGTAGACCTCCCTATCTTTCAACAGGTCAGGATCTACAGTGAGAATTCTATCTGGAAGTTCCATTAATCCAAACAGAGTTTGGGACTTTGCAGATATAAATTTCTAAAAATGTTTGTCAGTGAACGTGTCCAGGTCAACACTGATTCGTTTAGTGTGACCCTGCTCAGTGTCATCATCATTTTGCATAACTGTAATCAATAGCCTCTTTGTAGCAGAACTTCCATGTGTTTTGAAAATTTCAGAGATGCTACTTTGGACATTGTCGTGTTGATTGCCAAGTATTCAAGAAGTAATTTCAGAAGATGAAGGTCATTGTAAGGAGCATTGGCTGCCAATGGAACTGAATTCCAGGCTTTCAAGTACACACGTGCAGCAAAGACACTAACATCCTGTAGTGTCTTCTCTTCTCTTTGTGTTAAGTGGAACTGGCCTCTAAACATCCACACCTTTAAACAGTAAATTGCCTTTGAGAGCCAGCGTGCATGATGCATGCATGACTCCTCTCTGTAAGATGGAATCAAGAAAGATAATTTAACAAGTTCATTGAATTCTCTGTAGTCATCTCTTGGCTGACTGTTTTCCAGATAGCTGTTTGCAAAACTAAACAACATCATCTTTGATGTCTTGCAGTGTTAGTACGGTGTTATTTGTCAATCCTGTTTCATATTTCTGTTGATCAATGAAATCAATGCCAATGACCTTGAAATCGCTTAACGAGTGAAACTTTAGGTGATGATGGGATCCCAGACAGACTTGAAACACTGCACCAATGATCAGCTCATTGCATGATGCCTGCATGCTAGTGATAGCAACTCCTTACCTAGCTTCAGTTCTAAGAGGATGCAGGCGCCAGCAATCCAGCCAGTGTTGGAACTTGTTGTACCAAAAGACATTGCTCGAACTCTATCAGCTATGCCCCATTCCTCCAGAGTCACGTAGACAACTGCAGCTTGATCTTCACCTGTTTCCCTTGCTAGCTTTGCCACAGTAAGAAGGCTGGAAACTCTATTGCCGGAAACAATTACTGGGAAGTCTATCAACCTTTTCTTTACTTGTAAGATCAGCAATTATTTTGCTATCACAGTATACTACAAATGGTACATTACATTCAGTTTGAAACTTCACTTGTAAAACTGTTGCTTGCTTAGTCCTCTGTTTGATTCTTGCTCTGCGAATTGTAGTGATATCGTCAATTCCGTGACCGAGGCTTTTTACAGCAAGACTGGATGATGTCAGCAAAATAATGATAACGACTCATGACAGAAATTAATTTTGTGGGAGTGTCATGTAACTAATATGTGATTATTTTACTGGTCTATTTATTTAGTTGGCCAATTACAGTTTCAAAACTGTTGTACTCAAATGGATACACTGCAGTTCAAACTTATGATTGCCATAATGCATTGCTGATCCTTACTATTTCGAACCTGTAAACTGTAAAGCTTCAGTGTCATTGAGCTACCAGTAAATATTCACCAGTGGAGTAGATATTTGGCCTGAATTTTTTCTTTATATATATGAACAAAAGTAGATTGCAGGAGGTTCATATTTACAACATCTGAAAATAAGCTCCACCCTACTGTAGATCTTCTAGATTTAGTTTCCTCGTTCGTGTTGTTTCTCTTATCTTTCTTAGTTTTATCTTTACTTTTGCCACCAGTAACTGGTGGTCCGTGTCACAATCCGCCCCTGGGTATGTCTTGCAGTTCTTGATGCTTTCTTTCCATTTTTGTGCGATTGCTATATAGTCTATCTGGTTTCTTGTTTTTCCATCTGGTGATATCCATGTATATAATCTTCTTGGATGATGTGTAAACCTTGTGTTGCTAAGACTCAGCTCCTGCTCTGTGCAAAAGTCCATTAGTCTTTCTCCTGCCTCGTTTGTTTCACCTAATCCTCCTTTTCCCACCACTGCTGCTCTTACTTCCGTCAATTGTTTTCCTACCTTTGCATTAAAATCTCCTATTATCATCAAGATGTCCTGTTTCGGTATCTGTTTTACGACTATATCTAGTTGTTCGTAAAATTCCTCCGAACTATCTTCTTCCGCTGTTAGTGTAGGTGCGTATACCTGAATTATGGTAAGATTCCTTGGTTTGGCACTTATTCTTGCCATTAGCACTCTATCATTAATTGGTTGATATTCTAAGAGTACCCCTGTTAACTTCTTATGTATCCACAAAGCCACTCCTCTTTGTCCCTGCTTATCTCCTCCTGAGTAAACAATGGTATGACCATCTTCTGTCGTAAAATGACCCCTTCCTGCCCATCTTGTATCCGACAATCCGCATATCTCCACTCCAATTCTTTCCAATTCCCTTCCTAGAATTTGGAGCTTGCCCACTTGTAGCAGGGTCCTCACGTTCCATGTCCCAATATGTACTGTTTTTCTTAGTTGTAATGTTATCCTTTCTTCTACCCTTTCACAATCTCCACCTCCTTCCCTTCCAGTAGCCGATTTTCCGACCCTGTCCTGGTTGCTCGGCAGGGGACGCGGACCTTGGTTACCCGGGCGACGTCCGAGCCGGTATGTTATGTTGTGTCTGTGACTGTCCATGTTGCTGATTGGGAAAATAAGGTGGTAGTTTCCCACGTCTTTCCACCTCGCAGTGGTTGTTCTTTGTGTATGATATACACTCCGACCAGCCTTTTCATGTGTAAACCGTTAAAGGCTACTAAGAGCCGTCCTCCGCCTTACCATAATACTGCCGTGCTAAGCAAAAAGACAGTAACTCAAGTTTTTCCGTTTTTGAGTTAGCACTTGTTTTCACATCCTGATAACATGTTCTATCATATCTGGAAACAGGGAAACGGTATCGGTCCGGGAACATGGAAAAAAACGGAAACGAAATTAACAGTATCTCAAAATTGGGTCGTCGTGCTAAGCAAAAACGCAGTAACTTGAGTTACTGTCTTCTTGCTTAGTATTCCATGTATATTAATGGCCGACCGATTTACAGATTATCAATATCTCGGCTTTCAAATCACCTAGAATCGTCATCTTGGTGTCAAAACATACACATTCAAGGTCAAGGAGTCCAATAAGGTCATCTAAAAGTTTACCCATGGGTCTGAATGGCGGCCATTTTCCAAAATGGCGTTCAAAATATGGATTTTTCAATTTCTCAACTTACAATTTTTTTAGAATCGTCATCTTAGTGTCAAAACATACACATTCAGGGTCAAGGATTCCCATGGAGCCATCCAAATTTTCCCAATGGCCTCAATGGCGGCCATTTTCCAAAATGGCCGACCCAACAAGAAGGATTTGTCAATATCACGGCTTTCAATTAACTTAGAAACGTCATCTTGGTGTCAAAATATACACATCTCAGGTCAAGGATCCCAATAGGGCCATCACAAAGTTCCTCATGGCCTCAATGGCGGCCATTTTCCAAAATGGCGGATCCAAAAAGAGGGATTTGTTAATATCTCGGCTTTCAGTTCACTTATAATTGTCATCTTAGTGTCAAAACATGCACATTTCAGTCAGGGATCTCAATAGGGCCATCACATAGTTCCCAGGGACCTCAATGACCACCAGTTTCCAAAATGGCCGACCCAAAAAGAGAGATTTGCAAAATTCACATTTTGGGCGGCCATTTTGAAAATGACCGCCATTGAGGCCAGATGAAATTTTGGGTGGCCCCATTGAAGTCCTTGTCCCTAAATATGTATATTTAGGCACCAAGATGACGATTCTAAGTGGATTTAATGCTGAAATATTAAAAAATCACGATTTTGGTCGGCCATCTTGAAAAATGGCCGCCGTTGAAGCCAGAGTTGGTTTTAGATAGCACTATTGGAATCATCGTCCCTAAATATGTATGATTAGACACTAAGATGACACTTCTAAGTGAAATAGAAGCCGAGATATTTAAAAATATGTATATCTGTCGGCCATTTTGAAAAATGGCTGCCATTGGGGCCAGAGGGCAAATCTGCAATGGCCCTATAGCAAAATATTTTTCTTAGGACATGTTCGTCGTATATACCAAATTTCATTCTTGTATCGCAAAGAGAACAATTATTTTTCACCAGCCCGCTCCACCATACGATGAGTTACTGCTTTCTTGCTTAGCATCAAACCGATGTTCATTTCTTCGATGCTAAGCAAAAAAGCAGTATCTCATTTTTACACAATTTTTACTCAAATTTTACAAAAAACTAGTTTAGTTTCAAAATTCAGTAGTTTATATATAACTGCTTGTAAAAATTCAGAAAGATTCTAGCTTTATTTCTGGTTGAATTAAACCGATTTCTTCTTTATCGTTTTACGCAAAATCATCTTTTTTGAGTTACTGTCTTTTTGCTTAGCACGGCAGAATACAAGACCTGCTGCTGCCCAGATCTTTGCCGCCCACGTTAGCCAACTTTTCAGGGTTCCTGCAGAGCCTTCCCACCTCGCGTAGCGCCCTAGGTGGTACTTCAGCATAGCTTTCACCACTGATGGTATAGCCCCTGCAGGCAATCCCTTACTAAGTTGTTAACACCCCCTCACCACTTTGAGGTGTGGGTCGGACTTTGAGGGGGATTTCACCTCTAGAGAACCTTAATCCAGCTTTCATTTCTCAAGCATTGTTTTCGTCAATCCAGCTTCTATTTCACCTCTAGAGAACCTTCATCCAGCTTCCATTTCACCTCTTAGAGAACCTTCATCCAGCTTCTATTTGACCTCTAGAGAACCTTCATCCAGCTACCATTTCTCAAACGTTTTCGTCAATGCAGCTTCTGATTTTTTTTTACGTCTAACACTTAGTTAAATGGATTGACGCAAACAACTTTTGTGAAATGGAAGCTGGATGAAGGTTCACTGTAGGTAAAATGGAAGCTGGATGAAGGTTCTCTGTATGTGAAATAGAAGCTGGATTGACGAAAACAACTTTGAGAAATATAAGCTGGATATACGGAATTCATTCGGAATTCAGAGGGGGTAACCTGAAACCGGGGGTAGGATGAAACTGGTTTCAAGTTACGAGGGGGGGGGGTTAATGTTAGCAGATGAACTTCCTGAATTCTGACTATGATATACTTTCATTTCTCAATCACCTATTGTTTTACTGCAATATTTTATCATTGATAGGCCTACCCTGTTTTCTTATAATTTAGCACTGATACCAACTTTTCATAGAACATAGCATTAATACCATGCTTTCATCACTCATCATGACTCATGCATGCAAGTTTTACTTCTACTATGAGATGTTTTCATTGTTTATGCAACTTCTGGTTCTGTATTTTCATTGCTCATTCAACTGATTGTTTCACTACAACAATGTATCTGTCTTAAAATAATTTATGGTGCTAAACCATGCGTTTGTGCTTAAAATAATTTGAAGAAATCTATGTGTTAGAAGCTTGATTGCTGGAAAAAATAGTAACTAGTATAAATGGATGTTGGATTGATGCTCAATGTATTGATGCTCAAGCTACATGTTACAATGGGCAAATAATTAGGAATGCTCAAACGATAGAATACCCAAAATGATCTGCATTACTTTGTCAAGTCCATTGCTCTTCTTTTTTATTAGTCCAAGTGAATGTCTTTGTTTATGTTGTCTATCCAATGTATTTATGGTCTGCCCTTGTTTTTTTCTTTTGAAGCTTGCAAGAAGTTGTGTGCGATTTTGTCAACTGCATTCTCTCGACATGTACATGACTAAACGACTGGAATCTTGGTTCAACAACTGTGTGTAGGTCTGCAGGAGTTTTGTCTAATATCATCGATTTTTATTTTTATGCAGTTTTCAAATCTCTGCGATGCTCCGTAGCCACCTCATTTCTGCTGTAAGATTTCTTTTTCTCATCTTTCTTTTTGATTGGCCACCATTGCGATCTGTATTTAAAATTGGGGTTGTAGGCCTATCATAGTCTTTCATATTTTCTCTTGGTTTTCTTTGTTAACTCAGCTTCTATATATTATTTTCATGAATTCAAGAGCCTGTCAACTGCGTCCAATTCTCCTATACAAGTCTGACCAGTGCTTTAATGGATATATTTGTTGCCTTGCAGCCCAAGCCTAAGGGTTGCAGGTTCGAATCCACCTCAAACTGCCTCATAGGGCCTTTGAGCACGTCCCTCACTCGCAAATGCTCATGTGCTTTTGTGTGAAACATCGATTCATTGTCCGTGCTGTAGTCGGGAGCACTTCTGAGTAGTAATCTTGAAGGGGTGCTATAACAATTGCACATACCCACATATATACATACATAGCTTCTCCTTGGATGTTTATAGTTATTGATGGCTCTGAGTAGGGTTCGGAAGGGGAGGAGATGGGAAGGGGAGGGGTGGGAAGGCAAAGGAAGGAGAGAGGAGTGGAGGGGAGGAGAGGGAGAGGGTAGGTGGAATGGAGGTAGGTAGGGATATTTGGATGCTCTTTTCATCCACAGCAACGCGTGGCCGGGTACGCTAGTTTTCTTTATAGAAAATGTATCGAATCCTTGATGATGGAAAGATGGTACACGAAAAAACTAGTTGAAACTGAAGCTGGACTGATGAAATGAACTCTTAATAAATGGAAGTTGGATTGATGAAGATAATGCTTGAAAATGAAGGAGTATTAATTTTAAAAAATGAATTTCTTTTTCATTTCATTCATTTCATTTCAGGCATTTATATAGCGCCTCTTCAAGAATATCTACTCAGAAGCGCTCCCGACCCAACCACGGCTAAAGAGAACAGTCTTAAGAGCAGAGTAGAACGTAGTCTCGAAGGCTCGAGGTATTAGACGTAGTTCCACAGGGAGCCCATTCCAGGTTGCAGGGCCAACAACAGAAAAGGCACGGCGCTGCGCAATAGAAGTGCGTGACCGGGGGACAAGAAGCTCAGCTTATATGGAAGTTGAATTGACACATGGCCTGTAAATTCCTGTGATACTGGAAGTTGTACTAAAGGAAAGATTTCTTGTTTTAATAAATAAAAGTTGGATTAATAAGGACCGTTCCTGCTGAGAAATAGACAAAGCTTGGAATTCTAATAGAGCTCTAGAAATCACTGTTAGAAGCAAATCATGTAACAATTTGCTAACTGGTGTTTCTAGACTAATTTGACCCCCCTGAAAACGAAAATCGCGGTTAGCAAGTTGGATTTTTAGCGGTTCCATGGGAAAACAAGATGGCGGACAAAATGGCTGCCAATTGCTTCAAATGAATAAAAGTAAAGTATTTTATGTGATAGAAACACAGTTTTAGATTCTAAATTAAGACTATAGGGTTCAAGGAATGCAATGGAATTAAAGACATATGTAACACTGCAAGAAAATAAAAATGGAGGACAAAATGCTAAAAACCAATAACTTGATGAAAAATTCTTTCTCAAACATGAGTAGAATAGAACTGTTAATTAATGGAAGGTGAGTTGATGCGAAAAATCTTTGCTGAAATTGATATTTATGATGCTATACAAGTTCTCTGAGAATTTTTCAGCGCACCCAAAAACCACGTAAGGGAGACATGCTTATTCACCGGTGCAATTTCAAATCACGACGGCAATAGCCAGAGCTGCCTTGTTCATTTCGGTGCCTGGTCAAAATCCGGGGAGGTTAAGCCGATAAATAAAAGTTGGATGACAATAGAAATGGTTTAATGAAAGTAAAGGCTTAAATTGAAACTGGATGCTGGATTGATGAAAAGATTTCCAGTTTAATTTGAACTTGGACTAATAAAAATCTCTGCTCTAGTTGGGTTGATTAAAACTGCTTGTGATAAATCAATCTTAAGTGTACGAAGAGGTTTATTATTTAAACTAGAAGTTGGATTGGTGACATTAAATTTGAAAAAATGGAATTTGAATAATGAATATAAGTTTCTTTTAAACTAGAAGTCGAACTGATGAAAATAGCCATTGAAAAATGGAGGTGGGATTGATAAAGAGAGTTGTTTTCGTTAACCCAACTTCTATTTACACATGTGTTTTTGATTAGGCCTAAAAAAAAAATGCTGTGTTTCCGGTAACAGAGCTAAAAAAAATTGGGTAGGTAGGTCGGAAAATATTTTTATTTTGTAAAATATTTTTATGCAGTGACTATCCGAAAAAGTATACCCCACTAGTCTTTTTTGCACGCTGAAACAAAGTACGTGTTCTAAGCAAGTATAAACTGCCTATTTCCCGACTGTCTGCACCTAAAACAGCTCTAGAAACAGTCCTATTAATTTCATTTTGTTGACGTCTCTTATGTTATGTCAATACAAATGTTAAAAAAAGATTTTTTGAAAAAAAATTTAAATTTTTTTTTGAAAAAAAAAATTTTTTTGAAAAAAAAAATTTTTTTAATAAAATTTTTTTACAAAAATATTTGGGTCGCGGCCGTAAAAATGGGTCGGTCGCGTTACCGGAAACACAACACTTTTTTTTTTACGCCTTAGTCCAGCTTCTATTTCATCAAAGAAATGAACAGTCCTTCTTGAACATTCAAAAAGTTCTGTTAATCAGTTCGACTTCTATTGAGGAATTTTCTCATGATAATCCAGCTTCCATTGCATCAATAGATCCTCCATGTACAGGCATTCTTTGCGCTAACCCAACTTCTATTTATTGAGGAATTGTCCTCATCAATCCAACTTCCATTGCGTCAAGCCGTATTCCACCTACAGCATTATTTTAACTAATCTAGCTTCTCTTTGTCAAGCGTTTTTCATCAGTTGATCTTTATTTATTAAAGCTGCTTAACATCGCTCCTAAATAAGCTGGTGCCCTGCGCTTGACTTTCGAGTGGCGATCGAAAAACTTGAAGATTATGATTACGAGCTTCTATTTCCGGAAGAGATCTTTATCAATATAGTTTCAATCCATTCACGAAAAATTCTTTTCATCAATTCCATTTAGGACAGAGTTATTCTCATCATTCCAACTTCTAGTTGAGCCATAATAATTTTCATTAGTCCATCTTCTATCTACCTAGGGCAAAATAGTTTCTTTAATCCAACGTCCGTTTAAGATGGAATTGATTTCTTTTACAGAGCTTCTGTTTACAACATTTTTTTCTATCAATCCTGATTCCATTTATCAACAAGTTATCTTCATCAGTCCAGGTTCTATTTCTGCTAGAAAAAATTAAAATTCAGCTTCTATTCATCACATGGTCCATTTAATCAATCCCACTTCTATTTGAGGAAAAATTGTTCTCATTAATTCAACTTCTACATAAAGTAGAATTTTCTTATTAATTTTGCTTCTATTTAAAATGGAATTTTTTTTCTCAATCTAACTTCTATGTCTAATGGAATTTGTTTTTCTCAATCTAACTTCTATGTCTAATGGAATTGTTTTCTTCAATCCAACTTCTATTTGGAATGGATATTATTACTTCGCTTATCCATCTCTACTTTCTGTCAATTCACTTTATTTTCATCAAGCGTTATTTTCATCGGTCCACTTTCTATTTCAACAAGGATTTCATCAATCCACCTTCCTTTTATCAGTTCTTTTCATCAATCTAATTGCTTTTTTTATTAGGAATAGCCAGTGACTAATAAATTGTTAGAGATTTTGTTGAACATAAAATGTAAAAAAATTAGCAGATGCAAGAATAAGAATTCTTTGAAACAATGAAAGAAAAAGAACACCTTTAAGCTAGCTTGGCCGGCAGCAGCCATGGGTATGAAGGTGTCATGACAAATGGTTCACGACAAATGAACCATTTCATGATTTCATGTTCTTTATCCTGTTTTACCCAGTTTCTGCTTAATCGATATTTTGATGTATATTTTAGATTTTAAAGTTTTATTTTGTTAACAGTTAACCCTTGCACATCGGAGAGTGAAACATGTGTAGCAGGACTCCAGATAGAGTACCATAAGTAAAGCCAAACTGAAGGGAGACAGTACAAGTGCAGTCAATGCGACAAAGCATTTACAACGAAAAAATGGAAATGGCGATGGAAGAACAATTAAAGCCATTCAGTTGCACTACATGTTGCAAGAGCTTTGCAAATAAACATCACTTGGAAAACCATACAAGACTCCACACCAGCGATAAACCATACAAATGCAATCTATGTCACAAAGCATTTGCAGTTAAAAGATTCTTGAAATCCCATGTGAGAACCCACACCGGAGAGAAACCATACAAGTGTGATCTATGTGACAAGGCATTTGCAATGAAACATCACGTGGAAGCCCATTTAAAACTTCACACCGGAGAGAAACCATACAAGTGCAATCTATGTGACAGGGCATTTGCATTAAAACCATATCTTGATAGTCATTCAAAGAGGCACACACGAGGGAAGCCATACAAGTGCAGCCTATGCGACAAAGAATTTGCAACAAAACATTATCTAAATTTACATGCAGCAGTCCACACTGCAAAGAAGCGATACAAGTGCAATATTTGTTGCAACACATTTGCAGTGAAAGAGATCTTTGAAAACCATTCAATAAAACATGCAGGAGACAAACTACACACATGTGAATTATGTCAGAAAACATTTGCATCGAAAAGCTGTTTGGATACCCATAGAATTCTCCACACTGGAGAGAAGCCATACAAGTGCAGTGTGTGTGACAAGGGATTTTCAAGAAAACATCACATGAAAGGTCATGAAAGAATTCACATTGGTAAGAATCCATTTCAGTGCAAACGTTGTCACAAAGTATTTGCAGATAAACAAAGTCTGGAATTTCATGCAAAAAGCCACATTGGAGAGAAAAAATATAAGTGCAGTTTATGCAAGGAATCATTTAGTCTGAAGAGTAGCATTCAAATTCACATGACGACCCATACTGGAGAAAATCCATTCGATTGCAATTTATGTAGCAAGACATTTACAAGCAGAATCCATCAAAAATTTCATGCGAAGAAGCATGATGAGGGAAGTGTGTGCAAGAGGGAAGTCTGTGAAAGTGTGGTAACATGCTTTGCAAGTTCTTCTGTGAAAATGAACTTGTCTACTGAAGACAGTAACTGTGGAGAAGAAAAGCCGTTGCCAAAATCATCATGTGGTCAAGAACTCCAAAGTCCTAAGGATAATAGTCTCTCTCAGAATCAGTTAATCTTCGGTGATGAAGTGAAGGATTCCATTTCTGAATCTTCTTATGGCTGTGGATTGTGTGCTCGAGTGTTTGACATTGAAAAAGAGTTTATGGATCATTGTCACAACTGCGACGATCCTCGTAAAGACACATTTCTCGAACTATTCGAACTGCGTCTTTTTGGCTATGTTTGTAAGTAAAGCAAGTTGTTTTTTATGTATTATGCTGTACTATGACAAAACTTGGTCTCAGTATTGTGTATGCATGATTGTATATATGTAAGTAATATATGTATTTTATGTAAAGGGCTAGTTTTGTCTTCATTTTACATTCAGAATTCCACATGTCGTATTATTTTTGCTTTCACTCCATGCGTGCCTGTTGAACGTTATTGTGTTTGACGGTTTTCCGTCCATTAAGGATATCTGTGAAGAATTTTAGGCAATTGAAATGTGAACAACCATGGTCAGGTTGTGCTTAGTGCATTCGCCAGAACATAAAGTAAATAATGTCACTGTATATTATTACAGTTCATTTAAAACAATAATGTAAACAACAACTATAAACTATCACCATTTTGTCAAATTTTTCTGGGGGAAATGCCATTCCTAGGGGAGGGGGGTTGAGAACCCCCAGAGACGTCTAGATTTAGCACTGCTTGAGATCTAAACAGCAAGTTCAGTCTACACGCTTGGGTCATCAATAGTACGGAGCCTTGTTTGAGAATCATTTTCATCCTTTATTGACTGCTTAATTTTTATATTGGGATGGGAAAAGAAATGTCATAACTAGTTTGCTGCACTGCTACTTTGCAATTCTTAGTCAAAATGTTCTATTTCATAGCTTGTGTTACTTATATTTACATCTAGTAACTGCAATTAGATTTAGTATTTGAAATGCTATTGGGATATTTTTATCAGTTGGAATTAACAATCGAACTGAATTGTATTTCTATGATAATACTTGTCTCAGTCATAAAATTATTATACTTTCGCTACAAAATATATGGGTTGTTTGATCAGGCTGCAGAGGTTAGATTGATGGTAATTCGTCTTTTAGTTCAAGATTGTTTTCGTTTTGCTACATTTTGTTGAAATCACTTTCTAGAAAAGATATGTGGTCCTAAGTCACATGTATGTTAATTATTTATTTGCTATTTAAACATAGTTTAATTGTATTTTTGGACAGCTGAATGCTTCCAATAACAGTTAGTTTCGTGTGAAGTCGGCATAGAACTTGTGATTTAAACAACTTCAGTCTGTACCCACTTGGGTCTTCAATGGTGTAGGTCCTTAATTTTTTTTGATAATCATTTTCATCCTATCTTGACTGCTAAATTTTTATATTGGGAAGGGGATGAGAAGGGAAGTGAACGTTCATTACCACTTTGCTGTGCTGGTACCGTGCAATTCTTAGTTGTAATGTTTCTATTTGTTTGTATTTAAGTAGTAACTGCAGTTAAAGGTAGTATTTGAAATGTCATTGTGATGTCTTTACCAGTTGGAATTTAGCAATTGATGCTGTGATAATACTTGTCTCAATCTTCAAATTTATGCTTTTTGCTGCAAAAGGTGAGTTGTTTGATCAGGCTGCAGAGGTTTGATGACATTTCGTCTTGTTGTTCAATTATGTTTTCGTTTTGCTGCATTTTGTTGAATTCGCTTTCTAAAAAGATAGGTATCGGTACGCCTATACTATTTTTAAGTCACATCAATGTTGATTATTTATTTGTATATTAAAATGTAGTTTAATTGTATTTTTGTACAGCTGAATGCCTTCCAGTAACAGTGTTTGTTTCGTGTGATATAGGCATAGAGCTTGTGATTTAAACAACTTTCGTAGCTTGTGTTTTTGTGTTTGCGTCTGGTAACTGCAGTTATATTTAGTATTTGAGTTACATGAACGTTAATTGATTTATTTGCTTTTCAAATGTCAGTTTAATTGTGATTTTTTGGGCAGCTGAATGCCTCCCGTTAACACTATTTGTTTCGTGTGATATAGTGATAGATCTAGTGATTTAAACGACTTGCGTAGTTTGTTTTTTGTATTTAGGCATACGTCTAATATCTGCAGTTAGAATTAGTATTTGAAAAGTTATTGGGATGTTTTTGATCAGTTGGTATTGAACAATCGAACTGACTTGAATTGCTATGATAAATGGTGGTGTTTCAATCATCAAATTATTATGCTGTTTTCTACAAAATGTAAGTTGTTTGGTCAGGCCGCCTGCAGTATTTACTCGGCTTGTAGTTCAAGCATTTTTTCTGTTTTGTTACATTTTGTTGAATTTGCTTTTTTTTAAAGATAGACCTGGCTTATTTTTTAGGCACATCAATGTTGCTTATTTATTTGTTTTTTTAAATGTAGTTTAATTGTATTTTTGTACAGCTGAATTCCTTCCAGTAACAGTGTTTGTTTCGTGTGAAGTAGCACAGAGCTTGTGATTTAAACAACTTTCGTAGCTTGTGTTATTTGTATTTGCGTCTAGTGACTGCAATTTTAGTAGTTGAGTTACATGAACGTTAAATGACTTATTTGCTTTTTAAATGTCAGTTTAATTGTATTTTTGGGGCAGCTGAATGCCTACCTGTAGCAGTGTTTTTTTCGTGTGATATAGTCAGATCTCGTGATTTAAACGACTTTCGTAGAGTTTGTTATTTGTATTTAGGCCTACGTTTGATAACTGCAGTAAAATTTAGTATTTGAAAAGTTATTGTGATTTTTTTGATCAGTTGGTATTGAACAATCGAACTGAATTGAATTGCTATGATAAATGGTGGTGTTTCAATCATCAAATTATTATGCTGTTTTCTACAAAATGTAAGTTGTTTGGTCCACTGCGGCCTGCCTGCAGTGGTTATTCGGCTTGTAGTTCAAGCATTTTTTCTGTTTTGTTACATTTTGTTGAATTTCCTTTTTTTTAAAAGATAGACCTGGCTTATTTTTAAGTCACATCAATGTTGCTTATTTATTTGCTATTTAAATGTAGTTTAATTGTATTTACATTCAGCTGAATGCCGACTGGCAATTGCTTTTTTATTGTGTGCAGTAGGTAGACCTAATGTAGCTTTAAGTCGCATCAATGTTAATTATTTATTTTGATTTTTAAATGTAGATTAATTGTAGTTTTGAACAGCTTAATGTCTCCGGTTACAGTTTTTAAATGTTTGATGTAGGCCTAGAGCTTGTGATTAAAACAACTTCCATAGCTTATGTTATTGCATTTGCGTCTAGTAACTGCAGTTAGATTTAGTATTTGAGTCACATCAATGTTAATTGATTTATTTTCTATGTACATAGTTCAGTTGTATTTTTGGACACCTGAATGCTTCTCTGTAACAGTGTTCATTTCGTGTGCAGTAGGCCTATGCTAACAATTTGTACACGGTGTCCCAATTGAACTGATACCCTTTTTGTTTTAGCGATATACTTGTCAATTCTAAATGAAACTCTATAAAATTTCAGAGAATGTAAGAGGGATAAATTATCAATGTTTCCTGAAAATTTTATCCAATTCTACGAACAGAGTCCGAAGTTATGCACGTTCAAATTTGGGCAACGAAATTTTTTAGTTTCCAATATGTAAAAGATAGGAAATTAGTGTAAGCGCTGTTCTTCAAAGTTGACGTTCAAAATGTCCTCCATTAGCTCGAATGCATGCTCTAAGGCGCTTTCGCCATTCATTGATTGCATTGTCAACAATCCCTTATTCAAAATGATTCCATTCTTCAAACATTTCGCTGTTTGAAGTGGTCACTGGTCAACGTCACGTATTCGAGTTTCATAAGGCTGCGATGGGCAGTTTCGTTTAGGAAATTCCTTTAAAAACCTTTTGCACCGTAATGTTTTTCTTCTATTAAATTTTCTATTAAACTCAAATCATCTTTGCTGAAAACCATTTTTATTATTGTCCCCTAACATGGAAATGACGGAAATATGGCGTCATATTTATTAATTTAGAAAGTAAGGTGTGCAGTTGCAAACAATAATTTCCTATCTTTTACATGTTGGAAACTTACAATTTCCATTGCCTAAATTTGAATGTGCATAACTTCGGACTCTGTTCGTAGAATTGGATACAATTTTCAGGAAACATTGATGATTTATTCCTCTTACATTGGCTGAAATTTTAGAGAGTTTCATTTAGAATTGACAAGTATATCGCCAAAACAAAAAGGGTATCAGTTCAATTGGGACACCGTGTATACTCTGAGATTTTATTGGGCCCTACGCTCACGAATAACTTGGGTTTACGATTGCAATAGTAGTTTTTTGTCTACTTACGATGTGAGTAGATTATATCCTGAAATTGTGTGCAATAGTCTGTTATGTTTTTATAGAATTTGAAATCTATGTTTTGACCACGTTTTGTAGAAAGCAATAGTAAACGACGTCTTTACAACAATTATTATGACTGGTCTATGCATGCTTATCTCCATGACGCAGTGTGACAAGTGTGCTAATTCCTTGATGTCTGTTAAAACTGTAATTAAAAATGTTTTAAAAAACCTCCTGCTTTTAGTCCCATGCAATCTTGGTTATCCCATAGTTTACCTCAAAGCAAGTGCTAAATTATTTTAATATCTTCAATGTCATTTTGATGTTGGTATATGTAAACGCCCTAAGCAGTCTGCGAATATCCTTGATAACTCCAAGATCGCTCCAGCTTCCATTTTAGTGCAAAAATTCAAAAATCGAAATTCTGTTTAATGAAGAATTATTGTCATGAGCCCAACTTCTATCAAAATATAGGCCTAATATTTTTCATTGATTCAAATTATATTTCTAATTATATTCTACTTAGGCAAAAAACCATCGATCCAGCTTCTGTGTTCAAAAACAATTATTTCCATCAATCACTTCTATAAGCATAGAATTAGTTTCATCAATGCAACGTCAAATAGGCAAAACTATTTTCACCAATACACTTTCCATTTTATGTTGACAAAATGAACATAATTAATTTAACAGAAGGCTGGTTTTACTCTCCATCCTCATGTTCATTGTTTAAATTGCTCGCCCACAGGGTGAAGCTAAAAATTTACACAATTTGCGATCTGCTATTAGTAATATCACATTATTATTATTGTTGTGATTATTACTATAGGTAGGCCGACAATAACAATCACAAAAGCTGGTGACCAGGATCGCATATGGAGCTTTATGGGCTAGTGCGGTCTTAGGTGGTGTGACTGCCCTCCTACATGGTCCACCACGCGCATAGGCCTAATTACAGGGTGAGAATTGCCGGGGGGTTGGGGGGGTTCGACCCCCCAGTCTTTCTTAGAGCCTTATGTTAAAGTCTGTTTTTCACAACCCGATTCCAAGTGGATAATGGTCCAAACCCCCAGTTATTTTTTCACAATTCTTACACTGCCTAATAATAGCCTATATTTATAACTGCAGTAACTGGTGATGCAGCAACCTGAATGGGACCCCCAGACGACGTTCAGAAACAGCCGTATTTCCATGTCAACATGGACATCGTTCATTAGAGCAATGAATGGGCTAATACATGTAGTTTCCACGGTCGTTTTACAAAAGTGGAAGGGAAGACAATAAATCCAAAAATGGAGGATTTTTGTATGGTTACTTGCTACATGGATATTAAGTAGTGTAGTGTGTCGATCGTTTTAGTCGTCGCCTGTATCGGACGACGATTCAACGGTCGTCGCCTGCTATTATAATAGGCCTACTATATGCCCAATATCCCATGAAAATTGACATCAGTTCTGTCAATACGACCTTTTTGGGTTACAAACTTTATTGAGCTAAGGCTGAGCTTAGCTCCAAGTTCAACATTTATTTTCCTTCTTGTCAGAAACTGGTCAATGGTCATGTCAACATTTACTTTGACTAGGCCTATATAGGCCTATTAGCTTTTCTATTTATTGATGATGTAAATTTTAATTTTTTATAAATCTTTGGAATGACTGTTCTTCTAAAGATTGAAATCGATTCCCTCTGCTATTCAAGCCATATAGCCTACCTATTATTATAAACGACGTGCCACATATATAGGATGGTTGGTCTTTTGTCTATCCGTATAATAGACCCCTCTCTTTGCTGCAGTTCACCATCACCGGTTCAGTGGACTAATTAAAATCTTTGTTGGAAACGCATTAATTGTTCACTTGGGGTTTTCCAGCGGCTTCCAGCCTATTAGCTGCTTTGCAAGCGCTCTTGTAATGGCATGGTCGCGCAAAGGCGCAATTTAAATAGTCGTGACTATATAATTATTATGGCTACTGATACGTGGATGCGCGATGGTTAGATGGTTGTCGACTGATTGAGAGTGTGCTGCAGCAGCTGTCCAAGATGAACTCTTCTCTGCAATTGAATCAGAAGATTGCTGTAAGTCATCGCTGTTGCCATTGAATCATCCTCCACTCTCCTCGACGTGTTACCACCTGATGATGATGACGACGTCCCAGCAGCAGCGCTCTGTGCCTCTTCCTCTGACACCGACATCCCGTAGTCCTTACCGATCGCAGGTCCCAGGCAGCGGGTGAATGGATTGAAGTCTGAGGATCGGTCGTTTGAAGGGCTGTGCAGAGGAGGTCTAGGCCCTGCAGCAGGGTACCAGCAGTGCAGCAGAGGGAGGGCGCAGTGTCGTCGGAGGAAGCCAAGGGGTGTGGTGGACGGTGGGTAGAAGAGCGCGTCATGCATAGGAGTGCCATCTAGAGATACTACCCTATCCTGCTGTGACTTCTTCAGCTTGTATCGATGGTTCTGGAACCAGATCTTGATCTGCATCGGAGTCAGGCGCAGAGCAGTCGCCAGCTGCTCCCTCTCGGGCGCCGACAGGTAGCGCTGCTGTCGAAAGCGTCGCTCCAACTCGTACGTCTGGAGTTTCGAGAAGAGGATGCGACGCTTCTTTCTCGCATGATGCGTCGTCGACGACGACTGTCCGCCCTCTGTCGACGTATCATCGCTCGATTCATCGCTATCTTCGATGCAACAATCGCTTTTCAACGATCTATCAGCAATGCTGCTACTGCTGCAGTTCAACTGCTGCTCGCAAAAGTTGTTCTCTCCATCTCCATCTTCCTCCTCTTCCTTGTCCTCTCCCACCTTCTTGTGACCAAGTCTGTTCCGCTGTAGGTCGTCGTCGTCGTCTGCAGTTGTCGACTTACGATCATCGTCTTCGAAACGACAACATCTGCAGACGACCAACGATGATGACGATGATGAAGAATCTGTGAATAAAGAGAAGATAAAATGCTGTAACTATTTTAATATTATAGTCAGTTCAGTTTCATCTCAGGCGCCGATGAGGGTCATGAGTTGAACTATTCGTATAATAAGAATCACGTGGAGAGGAAGAAGAATAACGTGGAGAAGAATGTCGAGAATAATTTAGGTTTTTGTGAGGAATAAAAAAGATGCTGAAGGTGAAGATGTAGATGAAGAAAATGTTGAAGAAGTAGTAGTCAGGATAGTCGTGTATAATTATGATGATAACGATGACACTGCAGCAAAAGAAAGCGAAGAATACAAGAAACAGATATAACATATACAAGAATGAGGATGAAAATTAGAAGGAGAATGAGAAGAAGGAAAAGAAGAAGAAGATGATGAAGAATAGTATTATTTTTTTATATTTTTTTGCAAAATGTGAGAAAACATTTTAAGGACGTGAAACGTTATTTGAAATAATAGGTTGCTTACTTAGACAATATATGATCTGAAAAGTGGGACGCAAGCTGTGAGTCGAATGTAGCATATATAATATAATTATGCAAATCAAACTATGCGTGTCAATGCAACAGATTGTATACAATGTCATGTATTATAGTCATATACAGCCTACCTTTGATTTTGCAATCGGCATTTGTCTCGTGCTGGTTGTCTCTGGCAGAAATTGAATGGGAGTCGAGTAGAGTCTCTCTAGCGTCCTCAGCAGGAAATTCATCCTTATGAAGATCTTTGCTGGGACTCGACGTGTCAAAGTCCCTCACCCTTTCTGCTGCTGCTGCTGCTGCTGCTGCTGTTGATGAGACTTTTCTCACCGAGGTCATGCCTTTACTTCCGCAGATTGGCCCAACCCGATGGGTTTTAGACGATTCAGGTCCTCGGTGTGGAAAGTGTACGTGACCCAGTTCCCACGGACGAACGGGAACACAGGTCGAACTCCCAGCAGCAGACAGAATGTTCTCCATGTCAGACTTCTTCTCGTTTGTAGCATCAATCATAGCCATAGCGTCCAACAATATACGATCATTTCAAACACGTTAATCTCGAAGATTCTGTGACGCCTAATTTCCACTTCGACGCTATTGCAGTGCTAGACCTAAACATACATGTACTACTAGTCTTATTAGTTGTGCTGAAGGTCACAGATGAGGTTGAAATTATTCTAAGATACGTAATTCGAAAAGTTCACATGACAATGTTTCTAGTTTATAACGATTTTCGCTTAAAGTCACTGTTATGTGTCAACGATAACAAGTATACAAACGAATGATTCCAGAAAGCCTTTGACAGGAAAACCTTCCAATCTCTTTCCAACGCTTAATTAAACAGCGTCAGCAGTTTCTTAATACTAAATATTTCGATATAATTGTCAACTGCACTAAGACTATTCTTAGGATAAAGTGGAGATAGCCTAAGTTGGAGACTGTGTCGACCGTTTATGGTTCTAAACATACAACGAATGTAGACCTAGGTTCTACGTGCAATGGATCCCTAATAGCATAACTTTCGTTTTAGCACATTGCACAGAAACAGAACTCGCCTGGCCTTATAATGTGCGATTCGACACAGTGGCTCATTTATCATTGCGTCATTTGCAACTGACCAATAGTCGTATGGATCCAACTAAGAGCCAGTTGCCATAAACCGAGATCAACTAAAGAGACAATCGTTGTCAGGACTGGGCTGTGATTTTTTGCCCGCGACGTATAATAGGTCTACATAGGCACAAGATACGCTTAGTCGGCCAACCGTGTCGTTGGCTGCAGCAAAGCTTTTTTAGATGATGACAAACACAATGCAGAGGGCGTCACCAATCAGTGGCTGCTAATTTAATTGGTCTTTGTAAACAACGCCCACTTCCGCCATTGGCTTTGGTTGCAAGACTCAACATACTAGATATGGTGAATGTCGCTAATTACGCCATCATACAATCATGGCATCTATAGATATATAATTCTAACATCATAAACGCTAAACTTTCATTCCTTGCAGCTGAAATGATTTTCTGACCCATCTCTTATTTCTTGACCCAGGGCCGTTTTAAAGGTTCTTCGAGTGTCGGTGGAAAGCGTTACAACAGGGGCAAAGTGTCGTTCTGGTCACTAAGCAAGGGACAGTTCATGCTATTCATTAAGGGACAGTTCATGCTATTCATTAAGGGACAGTTCATGCTATTCGTTAAGGACAGTTCATGCTGTTCGTTAAGGACAGTTCATGCTATTCGTTAAGGACGGTTCATGCTATTCATTAAGGGACAGTTCATGCTGTTCGTTAAGGACAGTTCATGCTATTCGTTAAGGACGGTTCATGCTATTCATTAAGGGACAGTTCATGCTGTTCGTTAAGGACGGTTCATGCTATTCGTTAAGGACAGTTCATGCTATTCGTTAAGGGACAGTTCATGCTATTCGTTAAGGACGGTTCATGCTATTCATTAAGGGACAGTTCATGCTGTTCGTTAAGGACAGTTCATGCTATTCATTAAGGGACAGTTCATGCTATTCATTAAGGGACAGTTCATGCTATTCGATAAGGACGGTTCATGCTATTCATTAAGAGACAGTTCATGCTATTCATTAAGGGACAGTTCATGCTATTCGTTAAGTTTGAACCGATTCTCTTGTTTTACGCAAAGGGAAATGTGCGCATTTTATACAGCGACCTTAATAGTATGGCGTCGCCTCTTTTGCTCGTTTTTCAATTTCTGATCGGGTTTGCACTGATATACATGTAGAGCACCTGTTATTAAACGATGAGACATCGGGAAGCAATTTTTTCCTCTTTTGTTAATTAATTCAAGCTTCGCTTATAAATAAGCTTATATTTACTAAGCTTAGATCAGGTAGCCAAACGATATAGACGCTGGGTTTTTCTTTTTTCTTTACAAAGCACGTCGTATCATCAATTCCTTTGTTCGAATAGGCCTGTATTTCGTATTTTTACGATGTCACCGTTACGTTTAAGCGCTGCAATACGTCAGGAAACATAATTCCTAATTTGAGACTATATAGAAGTCCTTTTGTATTGCTTCTTTCCACGTTTGACGTTATACCGATAACGCATGGTCTTTGTACGAGGGGAACATAGGACCACATGTGTGGCGCACGTGAGATGTGTATGTAATGCCCTGGTGTTAAACAGATCAGCCATTTGCGTGATACGACCAACTGAGTCGATCGTCAATTCGTTATACGACAATCCATCAAGTCACTTTCCTGTCCAACTAGACGCTGCAGTCCAACGTGCAATTTGAATAAGTTAGAGGCAGTCTTAAAAATCTGAGAAAAGTCTGAAGGATGTGTTGGTAAAAAATTCTGATTCGTGTCATGCTGAGGAACTTAGCCGTCTTAAAGTGGACGCGTGATGAGAATATTTATTGGTGTAACGTATCAATTACACCAACTTGTCACGCCATCTCTAGCTCTGTCAAAATCTAATAGAACAAATGGCGTTGGTGTCTCGTTTTTCAAGAAGTCGGACGTCTAATATCTCACTGTGACAAGAAGCAGACCTGATAGAAAAACAGAAAGATGCATGATGACGACAAGAATCAAAGAAAATCTACTCTTCAGAGGTCGATGAAGAGAAACAAACTAGCAATTCTTTAGAGCCTATAATTATAGGGAATGCGGGTCTATAGGCCTATAATTATCCATGCCTTTTGCGCCTACTATTTTGTCTGATTACTGGAAGTGATCATAATTATAGGCTGATAAATAAATATGTGTGAAAGTTGGTTGTGTTTGCATTATGTAAGTATACAACATAAACTGATATTTCTGCGTATAGGTAAACGGTTGTCAGCTGCAGCTAAGTCAGCTGCAGCTAAAGAACTCAGGCCTATATTATTATCTGAAAGAGAGATTGATGGTGAACAATTTATTATCGAGAAATGTTAATATAAGTGAAGATGACGGTTCACGATCACTTGAACCGACGACAACAAAACGGACGATAATTAAACTCTGCATCCGCGATAAAGGCAAGTGGAACACAACAAAAAATGTCATAACCCGGCCAAAACTTTTATGATTTGTCTGAAATTTTAACAACAACAACAGTGACCATGTTTACACGAGATCCTAAAGCCGATTAGAAACATTCATGAGTTTGTGAAATTTATGAGCGTTTGAGATGCACCACCGAAAAATGGAACTTTGCAACATACAAAAGCTGAAAGGAAGTAAATTTCAGCTATATAGATAAGCCTACATGGGGTTCAAAATGTCAATTTTGTTCACGAACACACGACCGTAGAGGTAGTAGTGTAGTAGCTGTCTCGGGGGACACTCGGCTTCATATCCGTAGCTGTGGCCGCCTTGCAGTTGAAACCTCGGTCCGTGTACTTGTACTAGAGGAGTGCGCTTTTTCGTTCTCGCATTGATGATATCGATAACCATAGGGTTCGTCTGATTGAAGATTGGCAGTTGTTTGACTATTCACTAGGTGATCATCGAGCGTACCATGAAACAGTAGCGTCTACGATTCTGTGTATTTTCGATCATGTTATGTTTAGAACAGATTCATGCAAGACAGAGGTGTTCATCATCATCATCATTGGTTAGACGATGAATCATGGCATGCAGCCTTAGTGATGTTACTAGACGAACCGTATTATTATACTTGTAAACTGTGAAGTAAATCCCTGATTTCTGATCACAGACAATAATAATTGTTGATTTAGCTCTAACTTTCAAAGAGTATTGGCTTTCATCAAAGGTGGCTAAGTTTCGGAAATCGCAATCATGGTTCTTTTTATGAACAGGTTGCCCCATCTCCTGGATTATTATACTGCTCGCAATTTCTTTTCCCTTATGCGCAGGTATTTTATAGGCCAGACACCAACGACATTAGCAGACCATGGTGGACGATAGCCTAGTATGCACTTGAAAAACGCTGCCATTGCTGAACTCACGATCTCTCTGTCTTACTCTTTCTATGTCTTAATAAGTTGCCATCAGTTGTCGGTCTGTAAGTCTTAAGTCACGGATGGTTGCCCATCGTGTATATGATTAAATCTGTCCTTTGTTGATCATGAAGCCGACACAGAGCGTATTATTATTCGACTGCTCATAATTATATATCACTGGTCTAGCTATGAACGTAGAGACAAAAGCGTCTTGTTGCGTAACAGACAATTGTTATCTTGGCTTGCGCTGTTCGCCGTAAGCCTGGCATTCATGACGGATCGTCATTGTACGCAGTTGGTACGACATCATCCTATCAATGAATCGCTTGAATGGAAAACGACTGGAACCCAGACTCAACAAGAGGACTGACAATGGCCTAAATGCTGCGAACAATGGCCGACGTTGAACAGTCGCAGATAGATTCATAGTCGCAGACAATCGCATCTACACAATAGTACACATGCCAACGTTCATCTTTTTCCGCCTTTGTTTTGTCTTCACCGATGATCGCGGTGAAGACAAGCGTGGACAAGCGTTCGCCGTGGGCGGAGTATATTGCAGCCGATGTCTCTTTATTGAGCCGTCAAATTGTCTTCTTTTCTCCGCTTTCCAGTGACTCTGTGTTTTTGTGAAATTCTTGTCCGGTCTCCGCAGATCTCGTATAAATCCACCATTGTTGTTTCTTACGTCGCGACCGATGTTCAATGACAGTTGCTTCTGATCGGTTCCGGAATTTATACGGCGCCTGATTTATCGGCTGCAGCGCATTTCAAAGACACTCGCGAACGTTAATCAACGCAAGACTCGTAGGCTAGTGTGCTTTCTGTGGCGATCGAGTCGAAATCTGCTGCAGCAGTGCATGCATGGGATCCATGCAGCGATCGAAGCACGAGTCTTCACCGTTTCGTCGTCCATTCAAGACTCGAAGGGAAAAACGTCCATTCAGAAGGAAAACGTCTTAATTTTTTCCAAAAAAATCACCGAGTTTTTTCTGCGAGATTTATCTAAGTCCGGTTGCTTCATACTTTTTGGATTTTTAAGCGGCTCTGAATTCAACAACAACAACATCGTCGTCATCATCGTCGTCGTCGTCATCGTTGCCTTCATTCAAAAGTCTCTGCATGGTCGTCGAATGGAAACGAAACAACGCGAACGAAGAAGAAGAAGAAGAAGTTGATCAAATCAGAGAATTATTCTTTGCCATCGAATCTAATCGTTGCAAATTAATTATTTTTTTGCGATCGTTTAGACAATAGACAATAGTCACAAATTCACAATAGACAATAGTCACAATAGACAATAAACGTTGTCGACGGACAGATCTGATCTGATCTGATCATCGTCTCTTGTACGGATAATAAGTCGTCTGAACTGAAGCGAACGTCAACCATCGTGATCATCGTCTCTTGTACGGATAATAAGTCGTCTGAACTGAAGCGAACGTCAACCATCGTGATCATCATCTCAATGGACGACACTCTGTTGCATGCATGACTGAAGGAATTGGAGTTGGCCATGGATGCGTTGCTGCCCTAAGTTCACGTACATGAGGACTTACATGTATCTAAGCCTTCGACTGTTTATCAACTGTGCTGGAGTTCGCATAGCCATCAACGAGACGGCGTGATGATGATGATGATGATGATGTTTCTCTGCCCGAAGGCATGCAGGTTCATTGCCTTTTATGCCCCTGGGGATGAGATGAGTGAGGTGGTTTTCCGTTGCCTTCCTCACAGACAATGATGGGTAAGCAACTTGCCCAAGGTCGCTTCGCAGCAGCTTGCGCCACCGCGTCCCATGCGTGCTAGCCCGAGATATCTAAATCTCTGAATGTCAACTCTCAGCCCGGGGCTTGAACTGCAGAGATGGCGTATAATTATGCAGGTGCAATATTGCATCTTCAGTGGTAAAATTAGGGATTTCTTCTTAAACAACAAAATTGAACCATCTCGATAAAAGAAGAGTTCTACGGTTCCACCACTTATCCAATATCCATCCAATCCTACATCTTTGATCATATGTTCTTCTTGTTTTCAACGCGAAACTTCTGAGCAGCTACACCTATAAGGAGGGTGACGCATGCCATCTCTATTATAATGAAACAGAAAGTATACAAACGAATCTGACTGCGAAAGAGAATCTTGGACCTCTGTTTCAACTTTCAAGGACATCATATATTAATATTTAGTTGTTGCCCTTGAAACCATTTTTCTTGCACTCTATATAATGTACGTCTCCGTCAACATGCACACTCTATGGATAGGACTACGTACGACATGCAGTGTAAGTTAATTGATACGACATCCTGCTAATAATACGTTGCCTGTTGCTGAAGCTGTTGTTACATCACTTTTTCACCGGATCCTGTTATTATGAAGCCAGTCACGCGTTCGTCAATCTTCTCTGATCGACTTGAAACAAGAAGCAAGAAGCAAGAAGCAAGAAACAAGAAGCTTGAAGCTTTGGTGTCCGCTCAGATTCTCATCAAAGCTATAGTATAGGAGACTCGGCTTATTTTGTGGACTGCGTAGACCACTTACACGATGCAGAATATAATACACATCGCCTGCATGTCTCTGCTGTTCATCAAACAAGAAAAGAACGGTTCGTTTTAAAACTGTAAGATGATAGACCTATACTATTATAGTATAATAGCCTACGCTCAATAGATCACACATTTTGATCCATCGTTTGGTCGATTCAAGATGTAAGCTTATAATAACATGAGCAACACTCAATAATAATGTCTGTTAACAGCAGATACAATAGTGTAATTCATGGTTTTTAGTTTGCAATACTACACAAAATAAAGAGTAACTATTGTAAATGGATTTGTGCAGTGGTGGGCCTATATAATAGAAGTAGACCTACTTCTGTGCAGTAAAACTATTATAAAAGGTCTTTATCCTCCGATTGGAAGTGGTTTAGGCCTACCATGGAAGAGGGGAAAGGGAAACAATGGGCTGCAGTGCAGATCTAAGACTTTCTTTTAAAAACCCATGCAGCATTATATTTTGCAGCACGTCCGTAACTTGAAGATTGAAGCATTACTTACAACAGTGCTATAGAAGTTTTTACTTTCTTCAATATTACAATTTTCAAGGCTTAGGCTAATGATCGTGCAGCAATAAAACGTAGCCATTCTTCGCTAGCATTACGTATGGGTGCTGTTTTATGTAGCATTGAAAACTTGTTGTAATTAAAATTTAAAAAAGTATAAATTTAGTGTCATTCTTAGCAGGGGCGGATCCAGAGGGGGCCAATCCGGCCATGGCCCCCTTTGAAAACTGCCATGGGACGTGGCCCCTCCCATTTGGTCCGAAATTAGCAATACGAATATGGGTACAAAGGATATTGGCCCCCCCCCCCCTATTTGGAAAATCGTATGGGACGTGGCCCCCCGTCCGGTTTAGAAGTTGAGGACTAAAAAAAAGGTCATCAACTTTTTTGGCGGCTGAAATGGTATTTTTTCCCGAAAATTTTGGCAGATGACTAAAAAAAAGGTCATCAACTTTTTTGGCGGCTGAAATGGTATGTTTTTCCCGAAAATTTTGGCAGATGACTTTAAAAAAATTCTTATAAATTTTCTTGGATTTTCCCAAGATTTTGGCCCCCCCCCCCTAAAAACAGTTCTGGATCCGCCACTGATTCTTAGCCACATTAGTTCTCCAAAACTTGTCAGACAAATGAACTGCTATCAATGCGTGCCCTGTCCAACACTTCGATAAGACGAACAAGCAGAGCACGCGTGACTGCTAGTAAACATCTGTAAGCTTATACATTGAATCGGGATTCATCTATAAAGAAAAGTCTTTAACTGGCTTCATCATATATTATAGTGGCGCTTTATAAGTGCCTCACCTATTCCACGTCTAACCGTCTATAAAAGACTTCGTCGGTGTCTACGCAAGACTTTTATGCTGCGATTTAAAACAACAATTCTTCATTCGTATTCTTCATCGCGTCAAGGTAAGTTGTAGCCAGCAGCTGCTGCTGCCTAATCTTGCATGGACAATGGGACACGCCTTTCAAAATCCTTGCAGGGCTTTCTTAACGTGCAGTTGTAGGCCTACACAAAATGTGCAGTTCTAAATGGATTTGAGCAGTTGTAGAAGTACTTCTGTATAGTTAAAACTATCAAAACAGGTCAATGTCCTCCGATTGGAAGTAATTTACCATGGAGGATAGGATAGGAAAGAAGGGGTAGTGCAGCTCTAAAGAATCATTGAAAACAGCCCCGAATCCTTGTGATGATGTATAATAATTAATTTTATGAGCTTGCAGTAATGCTTTAACCACCCTTTTGCTCTTTTTTTAAATCTAAGATGCTTGCCAATGCAACGCATGCTCAATATTTACCTATAATAAAATGTCATACAGTTTCCGAGTAGGCCCTATAGGCTTAGACCTGCTTGATATAGCTATAACAGTAACATGCTTTAGACCCTCGTCTGCAAACAGAGTGAGAATAATATTGTCGGGGTTGTGGGATTCAACCCCAGTCTTTCGTAAGGCCCCTTAGTAAAGTCCTCATTGCATGCCAAAGCCCACATAAATCAACGTCTGACGTTTCCGTAATTTGCCCACAATTCCCATACTGTCTGCAAATCCTGTTCATCTTGTTGATGACGTGTCTTGTGCGACTAATAGGCTGCTGATAACGATTTACTGTTCTATCGTCTACATCTATGTGTTGTAGTCTAGATTGGAAGCTATGCATGACTGGCGGAGGTCATCGGGGTGTGTGCTTGTCTTCTGTGCTGCCATCTGTGGAGTTGTCGACAGTCGTCACTGGTCGGCAGGTGGAGCGAGTAGCGTCGATTCAATTGGACCACAGACGAGATATTACGATGATCGAGAGAATGGTCGGCGAGGAATCATGGACTCTGACGAATCAACTGATGCGACAACGATTCATAAGGTCTGATTATAATTATTGTCTTGATGTGATGAAAAGTCATTGTCATCTGAAAACCACACTCTCCTATTTTCATTTAATTTATAATCTGTCAACGATCCAATTATTAATAATACAAATGAACATAGCCTAAGTGTGATGAAGTTCTTCAGTAACTGTTAGGCTAACTATTGACTGATTTCATTTCGATGAGTGGTGACGCTAGATTCTTATCCTGTGAATTATATTCACACCAATCCGAGGAAAGATATAGAGGGGAGGGAGAAAGAAACAGAGAGAGACAGAGAGAGAGAGAGACAGACAGACTGCGTCAGACAGACAGAGGCATAATACACGGTGAACGAAAAAAACCCGAACCTCTCCTATTGCTACGATAATTTGTGTAATAATTTGTACATTTTAATAAAATTTGGAGAAAATTCAGCTTAAAGGACAAGAATCAGATAACTATCAATTGTTAGTTATAATGCGTGTTCAAAATATCCTCCTTCAGCCTCAAAACACGCACAAAGACGCGATCAGCACTGACTTGTTGCTTAATCAATTATACAGCTTGTCTGAGCTTGATCAGATTCGCCCCGTGCCAATATCATACGCTGACATCACGTAGGCCTACCTTTTCTTGTAAATTTTTCTTGCATCACAGTCTAGATTATTATAGTCCAAGGGTCTAGGGCTCTAGGCTATTTGAAATGAATCAAGTTTGCTGGATAGCGCATCAACAACTGCCTTGATCGCTCAAGCCATGCGGCCCATGCCTGCTTGTTGACCTCCGCTAGTTTTGTCGCTATAATATTATACGCTCCTTCAAACATTTTAATTAACTTCAATTTTTAGCTGAATAGCGTATAATTATAAAAACTAGTTAAGTTTATAGTTGGGAATAAAATAGTTCTATTCTCAATAATATTTTTACATGTTTGGCGTTAATATCTTTATTTATTGTAGAGGTTCGGTTTTTTCCGTTCACCGTGTATAAGCAATGAGGGAGGGAGGAAGAAGGGGAGGCAGTAAAGAGCGAGGGAGGAAATGAGACAAGGAGGAGGTAGGGGAAGAAATGGAGCGATGGGAGAGTGCAACGGAGGGAGGGAGAGAGCGAGAGAGATGGAGGATTAAGGGCGGAAGGAGAGCGACAATGATAATGATGATGAATATTATTATTATTGCTGTTGTTCCTGCTGTTGTTATCATTATACTCAGCGTGTCGTGTTTGCAATGTTGAACGGCAGGGATTGAGATGGAACCAAGAGACGAAGGATGCTTTGGCCAATGCAATGCTGCATCTGGAATTAAAAAGCAGAGTCCAAGACACCATCCATCCACGTACGCATCATCCTTCCATTCCTTTTCCTGTTGCAGTATCAGCTGATGAAGCTGGTGACGGTTCTTCCATTCGAAGACAGGATTTGCGTTCATCTCACGGTCGAATCAACAAGAGTTAGTAACAAGATGATAATGATGATTACAACGTTTCCGGTTAGGCCAGCGGTTCTCAACCTGTGGGTCGCGACCCCCACGGGGGTCGCCTGCCGATTTGCCAGGGGTCGCCTGTGAGGCTGTGCCCTTCAGAAATTTGCAAAAGATGTACACATGTAATAGGAATTTCACCGCTATATAGGCCTACTACTTTATGGCAACTTAAAATAGACTAAATTTTACTTATACTTTTGCCATGATTCATTCATTAGATTGTGGCAGCTAATTTAAATTTTGCCACTTTAGTTTTCAATATAATATAAAATCCACTTTTGCCATTCCTCAAAAAATTAAACAATGTCCGGTTTACTCAAAGAATCTATGCTGTCAGCTTGTGAATCCTATACGTGGACGGAGACCTTGTACTTCACTCCAACTTCATGGTGGGGTACTGAACTGCTTATAGGCTAACCCTAATATTTCAGAAATATTTCATAAATATATAGGCCCTAATAACTGTTTATAGTGTCATCCGCAGTTTATCCACAATGAGCCATTAGTGTTCAAATTAAAAACAATAAACAATAGGAAGGGGCATTTAATTCCTTCAGCACTGAAAGTAGGCCTTTTAGGAATTTTGTTGCCTGTTTGTATTTGCACTTGTTATAACGCCCCCTTCAAGTTCTCTTCTACTCAGAGGCGCTCCCGACTACAGAGCGGACACTGTAATGGAGTTTCACGCCGAAGGCGAGTGAAGGACTTGCCCAAGGTCCCTATGCGGCGGCTTGAGGCCCGCGTCACCGGCCGGGTGGATTCAAACCTCGAACCTTCCGGCTCCAAGGCAACGACGCCACCACTACACCACCGCGCCCCACAATAAGTTGAGATAACAGATCTGAATGCCACCATTGCGGTGTAGAAATTTAGAGAGAAAAAGTTAAACAATTAGAGGGTCACTTTGGAAGTCTTAAACCGCTACTATCAGCACTGAAATGATGAGTAATTTCTGTAAAATCACACCTTAAAATGTTACCATTGCAGTGTGGAAATCTAAAAATGTTTGACAATAGGAAGATGCACATAGCCTCTCCTAAACCCTCGCCCTGCTCGTACGTAGCACTCATAAAAACACCTGTGAAGTTTAGGAAATTGCTATAGCTTCCCAAAACTAATTAGTCACGTGAAATTAGTGTTTAGAATTTGGGGGGTCGTCACAACTTTTGAAATGTTGAAAAGGGGTCGCCGCACTAAAAAGGTTGAGAACCACTGGGTTAGGCGATCTACATTTGTCATGGCGTTCTTTTCACGCGGCTCTGCGCGTGTGACTCTCGGCTCCCTTGCAAACCGACAGGGCTTTTTTAACGTGCAGTTGTAGGCCTACACAAACTGTGCAGTCCTAAATGTATTTTTGCAGTTGCAGAAGCACTTCCATACAGTTAAAACTAGCAAAGAGGTCGTTGTCCTCTAATGGAAGTAATTTACCATGAAGGATGGAAGGGAAAAAAAGGTGTTGCGCAGTTCTAAAAATTCCTTAAAAACAGTCCTGATAATGATGATTAAGCTAACGTTACCGGTTAGGTTATCTACAGTTTGTCATGGCGTCCTTTTCATGCGGCTCTGCACGTGTTGCTCTCGGTCCCCGTGCAAACCGATGTTGGCTCAAATTTTAACAGATTTAACAGATGACGAGCTTGCACGTTTCATATGCAGACAACTCAAATGATGTGGTGAAGGATCTCACCGAAAATCTTACCATACTATATAATTGTGCATAGTCTCATAGTGCTGACAATGTATATGAATGATTGAAGAAATGAACGAAAGAATGTATGTAATCGTCTATTTTGTACAGGAGAATGTGAGTGTGTGTTACTGTAAAGAGTGTATGCATGTAAATATGTATTCGTTCACGTGTGTTGATCCAGAATGTAAGCCTACGCCCATATGCTGTTTCGCAACTATTGACCTGAAACCTTGAACACAGACAGTGGGCCCCCTCAGGACCAGCCAGTGGGACGGGGGCGAGGTGGGAACGAAAGTCTGAACTTTCCCGAATCCCGATTCCACCTGCACCTTCGCTGAGACCAGGCCTTGCAGCTAGACAGAATGCCACCATGGCAGGAGTGTCCCGTCGCCCACCGGGCACCCACCCCACCCTGCACCGAAATTTTTGACTGGCAACGTCGGGTAACCCGAAGAGGTGGGCTGGCTGGGGTGGAGTCGGGACGGGGTACGCGGTTAGGGACGTTGTGGGGCCAGAATATCTCGGGCAACGGAATATTCTGGTCCGGTAAAGTTCCGACCCAACCTAGTGTGTTTACAAAATGCCATTGAAGATATTTTGAAGATGTTCATCAATTATGGGTTAAATTTGTTTAGTTCGCAAAGAACGACAAATCCTTTCCCAGGGATTTGAGATTCTACCATCGTTGGTAGGCTGAACTCTCGAATGCACAGAAAAGTTGTTGGTTGACAGTAACTGTTGTCTCAGAAGTCCAGTTGGATCGCTACGCAGCACCATGCACAGAGTTAGTCACATGATTCCATGAAGCCACTATACAACTTACTCACGTCCCACCCACTGTGATTCGTTAATGCACACCCCACAGTTCTGCCACCCTCCCCCCACATACAAAACATAATAATTGATTGCTGTGAAAGATGATTCCATCCTTAGCTAACCAACAGTCACTGGTAATAATAATTAATTATTTTTGACATTATTTTCTTGCAGGGCATTGTTGGGATGTATCGGACGTTTGTTGCATGTGGAACGTTTGCTGAACGTTTGCTGAACATCCACAACATAGGCCTACAGACAGAAGAATCAACCGTTGATATGTCTACTGTCTACATAACAATTATTGTGTAATAGATGAACCTATAACACATAAATTAAGAGCAAGACTTATTTTATGGAACCATGAAATGTTTTTAGAATGACGAAGAATTAAACGTTAATCTGGTTATTGTGTTGTTAATTTTTTTTATTTTTGTCAGACTCAAAAGCTTAACAAATCTGATGTGAGTTCAGTTCGGTTTTTCCTACGAGAATCGCATGTAGACAGATAGGCCTACAGGGGCGGATCCAGAGGGAGGCCAATCCGGCCATCGGGAGTTCGAAACTGTGAGGACGAGGACATAGCTAGGGGCCTAGGCCTACATGTAGACTATGGGTCTACGGCCCATGGACTCTCGGTGGGAAAATGTTATTCAGGACGTGTGAGTCAAGTCTGATCACTAGGCCTATACGAAGTAGGCTAACCGATTTTCAAAATGCCAGTAACCTATTTTGTCCTGAACCACCTTTGTAATCATTACATTAAATTCTGTCTTCCTTTCGGAACATTGCAACAGTATCACAGTATAGATGACATAGGATGTTAATTATATTATACTGTGACAGTATTCTGAGCCCATCTGTTATTGCGCTATAGAAATGATGCAAAATATTCCTGCAACTTCAATTAACGCTGAAGATTACGAACACAATAAAGAGCAATGACGTCATCATTCAGTTACCGCCATAGCTGTGGACGTGGTGTAAAGTATAAACTTTCACAAATATTTCGAAAATTCATCTGTTTCTGTAACCGTTTTCGTAGAATTTATTAATAGTTTTAATAATATATAACTGGTGACTATGAGGATCGTATTAGTTGAAGGCGACTCAACTTATATGGACACAAAGTAAGAGATTTTATTAAGTTTCTTTTCATCAACGCCTTTAAAATTTTGCCGACAGCCATTAGACCACGTGACGGTTACCAATGGCAACTAATTGCTTTAAAACGGCTCTTTGAGTGCAAAATAAAGTAAGAATAATGCTCAGATCATACTAACTGACAGTAACTGACACTAACTGTGATCTAGTGTTATAATGATAGGCTAATATCAATAATAGGCCTAGTAATGGCGTTTACGTGGTTATTAATGACACTAATAATTAGCAGATGAGCCCTATATATAATTAATAGTGATTATTGATTAAAACAAATTAATATTGCAAATGATAAATAACTGGTGACTCCGAGGCTCGTGTTAGTTCAAGAAATCGGGGTCATAATCTGCCCTAGATAGGCCTAATATTATAAGTAGCATGGTATTACTTGTGCAACTCCTAGTCATATTCTTCATGGGAACAGTCGATGATTTTTCCATCTGACGCTTTCCTGGGAAATTCCTGCAGAATGTATCTGTTATTTTAGGTTTGATTTCTTTGCGCTATCGTTCTTTGATTTTAAATCTTCTTTGAAGTTTACGCTCTTTGATGTTTTAGCTAGGCAGTTTTGTTCTTACAAGTTTTAGTTCTTTAATGATTTAGTTCTTCAACGTTCTAGTTCTGTAATGCTTTTGTTTTTTATCTTTAAGTTCTTTAATGTTTTGTTGATTGACTTTTAGATCTTCAATGCTTTTGTTCTTAAACGCCTGAGTTCCTTAATGTTTTTGTTTTTTTTATCTTTGAGTTCTTTAATGTTTTTTGTTCTTTGACGTGTGGTTTCTTAATGTTTCTGTTCTTTGACCTTTTAGTTCTCCAATGTTTCTGTCCTTTGACGTTATATTCATTCATTCATGTATTAATTTCAAGAATATATATATAGCGCCCCTTCAAGAAATCCACTCAAAAGCGCTCCCAGTCCAACCACGGTGAAACAAAAAAGTTTTATGAAACTTGTAGAACACTGACGAGAGTTCTTTGTGGCTATGTTCTTCGAGGTTCTGGTTCATTAATATTTTTGATCTTTGACCTAAGTTTAGTTGATTTAGGCTATGTCTTTGTTCTTTGGTTTTAATTCTATAATGTTTTTGTTCTTTGATTTGTTAGTTCTTTCATGTTTTTGTTTTTGACGTTTAATTCTTTAATGTTTTTGTTCTTGGCGTTTAATTTCCTTACAGTACTGTATTAATTCTTTGATGTCTAAGTTCTATAGTGTTATTGTTCCTTGACGCTGAAGTTCTTTAATGTTTTTGTTTTTCTTACGTTTTGTTTCTGTTCTATGAGGGTTTTTTGTTCTTTGAAGCTTCAGTTTTTTAATGTTCTAGTTTTTGGATGCTTTAGTTTTTTTATGTGTTTGTTTTTTATGTTTACTCTTCAATGATTTTGTTCTTTGATGCTTTAGTTTTTTCCTCTTTAACGTTTCATTTGTTTCATGTTTTTGTTTTTTGAGGTTTTACTTTTTAATGATCTAGTCTTTTCCCGTTTTAGTTCTCTAATGTCTTGTTCATTGACTTTATAGTTCTTTAAGGTTCATGTTCATTGACGTTTTAGTTTTTCATATAATGCGATTTTGACGTTTTAGTTTTCACATGTTTTTTCTTTGAGGTTTTATGTAATTATTGGGTTTTTGTTTTAGTTTGTTGATGTTTTTGTTCTTTGACTTTTATTTCTTTAGTATTTTGTCCATTGACGCTTTATTTCTTTGAGGTTTAAGTGTATGTTCTTTGAGGCTTTTGTTTTTTATGTTCTAGTTCTTTTCCGTTTTGTTCCTTTAATGTGTTTTGAATCATTGACGTTTTAGTTCTTTAGTTTTGTTTGCCATTGAAGTTTTATTTTTTGATGCTTTTATTTTTGAGTTTCAGTCTTTTCAGGTTTTTGTTTAATTGACGTCTCAGTTCTTTCAAGTTTTTTATCCTTGACTTAACTAAGGGCTAAGATGATATCTTAACTAAGATAAGCTGACTCGCCAACCAGTTCATACCAATGATTGTGTCATGACATTCTGTTCTGCAGGCTCTTGTGTTTTTTGTGAAGATCCTGAGTGACATGTCAGTTAGACCCAGGCATGCGTTTTGGCCTTTACCCATAGCCTCGCGGGTCAGACTGGAAACAGGTAAAAGCTCTTTATTTTCTGGAATTTATTGTAACCAGCATTTCTAGATTTCTCAGCTTCCTGTATAGCGGGTACCAGTCTCAGCTAATGCAGAAACGGTGTCCATGGAATGAAAACACTTTTCATCCACTATCTCAAGCTCTCCCCAACATTTTCGAACAGGTAACATCGAACGAAATCAGTAGAACATAAGGCGCGATCAAGACGTCTTTCCCATGGGCGTCCGCAGGAATTTTTCTAGGGGGGCGCAAACTTTAAAATAATTATAACTTTCACATGGTCTAAATTTAATGTGTTACATTTGAATTTCCATATTACCACGAGAGAATCCTATAATAGCCTACATATACGTTATGCGCCCAAAGAATGATATATAGGTTCAACTTGTAGAACGAATCGATAATCACATTGAAAATCGCGTTGTAACAATCACAACCAAATAATCAAAATTTATGTGCAACTATTATGCGAAAATCCAGGGGGGCGCACTTGCGCCCCCTTGCGCCCCGCTGCGGACGCCCATGGTCTTTCCTATTGCTTTTGACTGTTGTTTGCGTGATCGCTGCTAACATCAGACACCGCTCTACAGATAGGCTATGCACTGTAAATATTCATTTTAAAGCGCTGCAAAATAATATTTCTTTGAATAAAGCAGCTGTGGTCTACTACTCCAAGTTAGCCAGTCTGCATTTGAGGGGATGAAACCATGAATTCAAGAGAAAACTTGTGCTTACATAAGCACTGCTGTCGCTTGAAAACTAATTATTAATGTAAACCAGCGGTTCCCAACCCGTGGTCCGCGGGCCAAAAGTGGCCCGCGAGGCCTCAAAAAATGGCCCGCCATACCTCGAAAATGGCCCTCATCTCTGAAAAAAAGTCACAAAAATATATGAAAAAATTCACAATATAGACAGGAGAGAACACATTATTATTTTCTATGACAAATTATTTTATTTTTACGTCCATAAATAGCATAAAACTTCTATTTTGAATCAATTATAACAATTTTATATGCTTTTAGTTAATTAAATTTTAGCATTGTGGCCCCCTAAATGCCCTAACTAAGAAAGAGTGGCCCTCGTGTCCTCCAACTTAGAAAAAGTGGCCCTAGAGTAAAAAAAAGGTTGGGAACCCCTGATGTAAACAGTACTGTTGTTTAATGACAAACTCGATATTCATCGTAGAGTCTTCTTATGTCATTTAGATTTTAGATAACATTATCTGCTCTTGTACCCTAGATCGATTGGAAACTTCTTATAATTATGTCAGTCACAGTGCATTCTGGCCACACTACATTATTTAGAAGCATAGCTTAAAAAGTACCGGATCTTGCAGTTAAGATGTAAACCATGTTATGGCTGCAAGGCAATGTCGCCATTGACTTATATATACGAATGCCATAGTTGCAGTACGGTACGGTTCGCCATAGCGTTCCTTCTGAATAGCACACGACCAAATGACGTCTATTGATTGGTGGACGAGGTAGGAGTAGATCTATATAAGCATGACGGCATTCTTGCTTAAATTCATGACTGATGCCAATCATTGAACAGCGATTTCTGAATCATAAGGCTAGCTTAGTCGAATGTCACGTAACATGATAATGTCTGGTGCCAAATGACATTGACAAAATCTGATATTGTACCTGGCATTAGCTGGTTCTGATTCGAGAGAGCGCCTCTGATCAAACCAGCCGGTTCTGATTGGACAGATGAAACTAGTTGTTTGTCACTAGGCTACTCATCTATTTTGAGTGTTGACGAAATCCTGGAAATACATTTAGAATGACGATGAGCTAAATGCTTTGTTCTGGATCGAAAGCAAATCTGGTGAGATCAATTATTATAGTCTCACTTATGTTTGCTGTAATTCTGTCTTCTGCCTGTCGCTTTAATTGTTCATGTCTTACTCTGCCTTCTCGGTAGGCCTATCTGTCTTCAATTTTAGCAACGAGAGTTGAACCTTCTTTTGATTAGGCTACTCCTTTGACTTAACGCGACGTTAGCCTAGTGAATAAACTGGTGCAATAGGCTATTATGTGTCTGACTTTCATGTGCATGACGCTTTAGAAGTTTTGAGTTTTTGATTATGATTACGATCGTCGTAGATACTAGGTTTTGTTCCTAATCTGTGATGTTGATCATATTGATTGTGAAATTTAGAGCGCTGTAGGCTACTGGAGCAACTAAGAAGTGAAGACTAATAAGTTTAGACGCAATAAGTTTTGTTACGTGTTCTAATTCCGCTACATATGAATGCGTATGACTGATTTCCATCTATAGGTTATCGTTCTGCTTAAATTTCTCTGAAAGGTCATTATAACATGCATTATTTTGTCGATTACATTGGAGATGGAAAGAAATAGAATCCGACGATCAGTGACGAGTGCAATAAAACTTCAACCACTGTTCAACAACAACAACAACAACAACAATAGCAACAACAACAGCAGAATTGGATGTTCAAACTCACGAATGATGATGAAGGAACGTGCAACATCAGTCGACGAAATCGACTTTGGTAGAACAACGAAGACTCATGATCAGTCTCATCTTCCGTTTCCACTCATTCGCAATGAAAAGCATCCAACAACAAACAAATGGAATCCATCATCATCCACACAAGACGACAACCGTTGTAGTGAGACAACTCGTTCAGCTGCAGACGCTGCATGTCATGAACCGATCGGTGTACAACTCCGAGGAGACCTTCGTCCTCATCTCGACGTAGATGATCGCGAGAACAGATCATCAGCGAAGACGACGATGACGTCAGACAGCAGTAGCAGACGATTCAACAACAACGATCGTGGAAAGACGTTTCCAACGATTCTCTTCAATCACCAGACGACCATTTCGACCTCAGATGTCCTCGAAGATGTCGTCACCATGTCGTTGACATCGTCCTCGTCTGCCTTCTCTGAGGTCCTACACCAGATTCGCGATGACAGACAGCTGACCATCACGACAAGCATCACTCCGGTAGTCTGTGGACGGCAAACGAGGAGACACACAAGTCAGTCGGCCTGGCAACCGGTTGTTACAATCAGCCACAGCAGGGTCCTCAGAATCATTCCTCCCATTACCCACCCACCGGATGATGACGTGGAGTTAAATGGTGAGCAGCAGAGGGAAACTCCATCATCTTCCCAGTCCATCATAAAAGAGAGAAATGTCTCAGGGAGAACGACCACCTCATCATCCAACGAAAGAGTTCCTTTGAAACCGAACTACAGTCTGTCGAACCAGACTGTCCCAACCACAAGAAGAAGGAGTCCAGATGTAGCGGAAGTCACGGAGTACATCAACAACTTCGATATTTCATCCAGCGGAACTTCGACCCCGAAAACCACCTTCTCGATACGCTGCACGTCTGGCCAGACGACAATAGAATCGTCGTCTTTAGTCGATGGGTACGGAGGGCCACCCGCCGCCGCCACCAAAGAGCTCCGACGACCCACGACACAGGACACGGGTGTTGTTGGAGAATTGAAATCGTTGGGAGAAAGACAAGATAAGAGATTGGATGAAGTGAAAGACACGAGACAAAGACAATCGATGGGAGAAATGAACAAACAGAAGACGGCTGGTGTTCGCAGAGCTCGACACAACATGAGAAACCACGGAGTAGAACAAGGAGGACAAGGAGGAGGAGGAGGAGGACAAGGAGGAGATATTCGTCAGAAGACAGCAGTTGCAGTCATCGGTGTATCCTCTCCTCGTGGAGATCATCGAATGACAAAGCGAGGAGTGCACGTGCACTGTCCGGCAGTGCGACATCAGAAAACAAGGAAAGAAGCAGATCATAAGTTGGTGATGAACGAAGAAACGTTCATGTCGAAAGAGAAGCAAACGTTGAATGGTGTGACGTCATCGTCAGGTGACAGAAGAGGGTATGACGTCATCGAATGTCGTCACGAAGATCCTACTTCTGTTGTGTCTTCATGGAAGTCAACTTCACCGTCAGTGAATGCACCACAACGACAGAACAGATCGGTGATGATGATAGCCAGGAACAACTCAACTGACTCAGTCTTATCTGTTCAAGCTGTAGCAGCTGCTGGCAAAGGAGGCAGTGGCGATGGCAAAGGTGGAAGAGCATCCTTAAGAAGTCCTCCGATGGAGATGGAAGACAGTGGATTGGACAGTGATCATCATCGTACGTCCATCGACAGGATGATGATGCGCAGCTCAGTTGACGACTTCTTGCCACCATCGACTGCGACGAGTGACGCACGAATGGAGGATCTGACGGAAGCAGAACGAGCACCGGAAGTAGGAGAAAGAAGCGAGAACAAGACTACTGATGGAGACGTTTCGATGGATGATCGACGTTGTGTCAGTGGAGCAGAAGGGTCATCAGATAATTATCGATCCTACGAGAGCAAGACATGCGCAGGACGCAGGAGCGACGGAAGTGCCAGGGAACTGTGTCCACTGACCGACTCCAAATCGTCGACGCCGGCTTTCCTCGAACCTTCGCAGGACTTGGACAACTTCAGCACATCATCATCACCGATCGGCGATGAGCTGGCTTCCCTGCCAGGAAGTCCATTCTACCGTCAAGTCCTGCAGCGTCGATCCTCCTCGATCGACTCAAGTTTCAGTCGACCTGGAAGCGACTTTCTCGAGGTTCCGCTTCTCACCATCCAAGCGAAGGACCGAAGTCCCGGCGGTGTCTGCTGTCTACTCGACGACACCCTGACCACAGAATCACCTCCGACGATAAATTCACCTCTCAACGAAGATCCACTTCACGCAGGTGACCTACAGCAACAGATCGTCCACCGACTCAGCGACTCTGTCCAACTGCCGCCAGTGACTCCCTGTCAATCACCGGAGGAGGGCGTGACCTATGACGAAAAGGAGATTCAACAAGACCCCGGAGAAGGAGTCGGAGTCGGAGGAGGGGTTGGAGGTGGAATGATGTGGAAGCCAACGATGGAAGTGTCGGGTGCGGCGCCACAGGTCAGTCTGACGACGGAGGATGGCGATGACTTCGCTGTTTGGTTTGGCCGCAGAGGATCGATCTTCATTGAAGAGAAGGGAGCGCCATCTAAAGCACAACAACACCAGCTGAGTCTTCTGTCGTTGACGACAAGAAACGAACAGGGACAGGTGTCACTCGCTGTCCCAAAGTCAAACAACAACTGACTTTCAATGAAGTCACGAAATTATCCCTGAATCGAACCAAAATAGTGACTTGGTCAATTTACCGGCAATACACCATAATTTTTGGGTCTAATCAAACACAATACTGGACGCCCCTTACCTTTCCATGCTGTGCTGGCCATTAAGTGGCAGGGTGGCGTTCAGATTTTAAAACAAGTTCATGGACGCCGTCCATGACCGTTCAGCCACACTTTTAGCCATGGTTGTTGCCTTTGATTAGAGGAGTAGCCTGTCTTTGTCACTTTGTGTCTCTTCTTTCACCATTCAGCACTGCACGCCTTTGTGTCCCTTCAGATCCTCCACTAACATTCTGTCCAATTGAAGCAACAATAATTATTTGGTGGCTCAATGACTCGGCAAGTCATGGCAACATCCTCTTACAATGGAGTTCGTAATATTTGTCTGGCTGTCAAGATGCCATCCTTTTACACTTAAATGGTACACCATTGTAAACTTCTGGATATGTGTCTGAAACTGTTTCCATGTCCGCCAATATGCATTTCTCATACTGCCTGCAAATTCTTTCAGTTCTTGGAGAGTCCAAAAGAAAAGAACAGCCCATTACTTAACTGAGTCTAAACATCATAATAAAGAACTAGAAGTCTTTCAGGTTTTGTATTTATTTCTATACCAGTACAGTATGTTTAAGTTCAATATAATTCAATGACAAGTCACACTAACCTCCAACATCCAATTTATGCTATCACTCGCCAACCACACAATTCGCGAGATTCGTGTGTGGTACGACAATTTTCAAGCATGCAAGCGTAATTTGTATAAGCGTAACCATTGTCAACAAGCATATGATCAGAAGTTGTGCACACCAAAGGAACAACAATGTAATGGTTGTTCATTTAAAATTCCACATTTGTTAAATATTATCCTCAAAGGGCAGTCATCATGCCATGTGCCTAAGCACTGCCTATATCAATTCACCTGGCTTTGATGCATGACTTCACAATGATTCACAATTTCACATGCGTGACATGAGTGTTGTTTATAATTAGTTTTATACAGAATTATTATTAGCTTTTGTGTTATTGGCACAACACAAGATACTGTAGATAAATTTGACACAAATAAGTTTGTCAACATTTATTATAAATGTTACAAATTGACCAAAAGTGAGTTAAAATTCACTGCAAGTGTACTGGTAGTTAGATGAACAGAGTTTAAAACTTGTAACGAACCACCGCAACCTAACCTACATCCAAAACAGAGGACTTGTGATGTGACTTTTCTAAAGGTAATAGCATGAATCATAGCAAACATCTTTTGCTTGTGTCTAGCATTCTAATCTAGTGTAACAATTCAAGCCAATAGCTTAAATTTAAAAATGACTCAAATGATCCATGCAGCACACAAAACACATACAGCAAGAAAATATTGCATACAAATAATATCCCAAATCTAATTTCATCTGAATATTTGCACAGCATTATTGTCATCAGACAAATCCCTAAATTTGGTCAAGTCTCCAGCAATATGCTGGAGATATAATTGCACTGGCTTCCTACCCAGCAGTGCATTGAGTATAGGATCGCTATCTGCTCTGGTTCAGCAATGTCGGCTTCTTGGTATTGCACCAGACTACCTGCGAGAGCTCTGTTGCTCCATGGGATTCCAAAGCCCCCCCCCCATCTGTTCTGCACAGAAGGGAGTGCTCTTGGTTCCATTCGCACAAACTGCAACCATGCAGAATACAGCCTTTTTCGTGGTGAATCCAGTTGTCTGGAATGGGCTCCCAGACGAGCTACGTCTGCCTCCCTGAGCTCTTACTGAGGCATTTCTTTTACAAAACCTAAAACTTCTGCTTTCCTGTGCTAGAGTCTGGAGTGCTTCTGAATAACCTCCTTAATTCTGGAATGAATGAATGAATGATGTAAGAAAGGTAGCTTAAAATTAAGAATTGGAATTTATCATCATAATCCGTTAGACAACGGTTACATCAATGGTTAGACAGAACAGAAAAACAGACGATGCTGAGTAAGCAACTGGATTCTTATTATTCTTTACATGAATGGCATAGATGAAGTTTACAGAACAGACAAAGCAATGCAGACAATTGCAGAACCACATTTGAGCCACCGATACAACGACTGGATTCATTGCTAGATGAATCAAGCGACACGAGTGACTATCTTGAGTTGCCGCTTGAAGTGTATCCATCAAAAATAATTTTTAAAAGTTTAAATGATCAACGCGAACTGACCAATTGTGGCATGGAAAGACACCGAGTGTCATAACATATGCAGCTTATCAACACAGTTAAGACTTCTCTGGATCTCAACACCGTAATTCAAAATGCTTAAATTGCTGAAAAATTGACTATCTAATTATGATAATTACTGAAACCATTAATCACAAATCTCCTGGCATAGTAGTCCCCTTTCACTCGTCACATCTGCTCAATCCAAAACAACAGAATGAGTCTTTAAATGCTTTACAAAGACATGTCAAATTCACCATGACATATCAAATTCACCAATGACATGTCAAATTCACCATGACATATCAAATTCACCATGACATGTCTAATTCACCATGACATGTCTAATTCACCATGACATGTCAAATTCACCAATGACATGTCGAATTCACCAATGACATGTCAAATTCACCATGACATGTCAAATTCACCAATGCCATGTCAAATTCACCATGACATGTCAAATTCACCAAAGACATGTCAAATTCACCATGACATGTCAAATTCACCATGACATGTCAAATTCACTTGGCGCAGTAGGAATCAAACCAATGAAAAGATTTCAATCGCTGTTTGAAAATTCCCACCATCTAAATCTACACAAGACATTAATTAAATCGAACACACATCACGCACAGATTAAACGTAATACATTTAAGCCAAAACAAATCACTAAGTTGCAAGAAGTTCCTGATATGTAATACCAGCCGTCAGACAAATTATGATATCTACCTAAAAGGATTTTCATCCCTGACAAACTGCATTTACGACTCTGTACAATCCCCCTTCCTAAATGCATAAAGTATGGCAACGTGCTATGTAACTTTAATACTGGAATTAATCTCACGGAATTGACCCTTGTGAAATAAATGCTACTTTAAAAAATTAATCTGGCGAAATTAACCCATATGATACTCATGTAACGTTACTAGAATAAATCTACAATGTTGTATGGACCCTTATGATTCTAATGCTACTTAACTCATATGCAGAAATATAAGGAGCAGTGACTGTTTTGATTAAATTATAAGTTGCTAAGAACAATAATTCAGCTGCACGGGTTACTCTTGTTAAAACAAGATAGATCTATGACTAATTGGCTGTGAGACAAACAAATGAAACACAATAACAGACAACACACAAAGATATAAGCACACACACACGCGCGCGCACACACACACACACACTTACCATACAATGAATTCAAAAGGAATCAGCATTTTCTAGCGTGAGTTACTGACACATATATTATTGTCTGTAGCTAAACAATACTTTTTAGCATATTTTTAATTAACATCGATACAGTCAGTATCGGCAAGAGTAGGACTCCTTATATTTACTATCATCATCATCAGATTTATCATTATAATAATATTATTAATATAATTTTTACCATTATTATTTTTTCACAAAGTAATAAATTGCCCAGAGACTGTTAGTCGGTGTTAGTTATTATTATTATTATTATTATTATTATTATTATTATTATTATTATTATTATTAATATTAATATTATTATCATCATCATTATTATTACTACTGTAAATATGATTAACACTACACAGTAATCACAAAGCATTTACCCCTTGCTGCAAAGGTTCTGATGTCAAAAGTTCCAAAGTAATGGCAAAAAATTTGAATAACAAACAATTGTGCTAATATGCAACATACCTATTGAAAGCAATGTACACGTATACAAGTCTGAAATCTATTGCACTTAAAACCATTTTGCACACAATTCAAAATTGTACATAAAACCATTATTTGCAAAAATTAACCTTAACAAACCGACGCATGCAACTGAAATTGTACCAAAACCATTTTAGAAAGAAAAATAATTGTGCACAAATCTCATCAAGAAAACAATCGAACGTTCTCAAAGACAGCAAATCATTAACTGTTATTTTTATCTATTTTTCTAACTCTGGTCGTTTTCTATTTTACCTATTTAATATGCAGGAAAATCTATCGCAGTCTATTTATGCACTGAATATTTTCAGTGAAGCATGTACCAAATTGTAGCATAGTTAATTCACTTAACTGCTGTCAAAGGCTACACACCGTTTGGCTTTGAAAATCATTCTCTGGTACTAGGCAGTTAGGCAATATGTATCTGATGATACTTAACAAGCACCTATGTAGCAGAAGTCAGACCTGATGGCTATACATGCAATATGTACCATCACACATAATATAGCACATTTTAGGTACATAAACAATGCACTGAATATATAAGCATTAAGTAGCCTATGTAATCGCAGAACTTCCCAAAGTATATGGCTAAGTATAATTTTTTACCAATTTCATTGTAAAAACTATCACTGCTCAGTAATTGTGTTTTTGGAATGCTCCATAAATGCGCTGAATGTATTCACTGGTCATTGCTAAACACTCAATAGCAGACAAAAATTGGAAACACAGAAACCACTATAAAACCTCAAAATTAAATTCAGACACAAAAACTACACACAAATGAAAATACTGTTGCACACAGAACAATTTCTCTTAATGGAGAATGTGTGCGTTTGCTTTTACGATGATTTATGTATGGACGTAGCAGTACCACGAATGAAGAACAGGGTGCTGTGCGTGACTTTAAAAACTCAGTTATATAATAGTAAAAAAAGATAGGCTGTGATTTCAATGTCTCCAGATATGAAACATTATTATTACACATTCTTTCCATGGTTTGGAAGATTGCTGTACACAGTGAGTCCAGCAACAGAACGTTGCAGAAGATTATGGGACTTGGTGTTAAATTCTTGATGAATATATCACTATTTACAAGAAGGGAAAAACATACAAATGGTTGCAGGATTAATGAACAGTTTTTGCACACAGTCTCAAATGCTTGCAAAATGTACATGAAAAGAACAAATAAGCTGTCCACCAATGAGTACAATATCGTCTATGTACACATTCATTCATAATTATACATGTTATCATCTGTAAAAATGTCGAGTGACATGTTGGACAACAATGAAACATTTCAGCGCAGTTCCTTCTTTTGCCCTTTCGTTCTGCAACTATTTTCTAAACAAGTGAAATACAAAAAGATAAAATCTATTTGAAGATGAGAATCAATTTCAAGTCAAAACTAATGACACACCAAACAATCCACTGACCATGGCAAATAAGAAAGCAATCTAAACAAGATATAAATATATATTAAACTGATAAGCAAATTATCTCGTCTAGAACATGTTTAATTCTGGTCAAAGCAAAAGCAATGCAATTGGAAAACCTATTCACCTGATAAAATCTCACAAGATAATCACTCAGAATCAAGTATTGCATGAATTTGAAAGATGGGTTTAATTTCCAGTGGCATTATGTTACCTCCAAACTCCAAAGCCTAACAATGTTTAAATAATGAATTAGAGAATTGAATGAAAGAAAAGATAATCTATGTAAAAATTGTATACACATCTTAGAAGCAAATGTTCAACTAACCCCATGAATTTTAATGACAACAGAAACTTACAAGACAATGGTCATAGAAACAATCACTTGAGACACAACAAAAGAGGTAAAGGTAAGAATTGTTTTACAGTTCCAGAGAAACAACCCAAAAGCATCATGATGAATGATAATGCCATGGGATTTGATCTCAGGTTGATGTGAATTACAGCTCAAGAGAAATACAATCTGGCAGAACCAAAAACTCAAAAATATACCCTTCAGAATTCTATTGGCATCAAACTTATCTAAACCAATAAAAACGGCAATTAAATTCAATAATGCATAATTATATTATTATTATTGTTATTATTATTATAATATCATGTACATTGTACAATTAAATAAGTGCATGCTAAGTAATCGATATGATTATATTCTGTTGTATAATAATTATATTCTGTTCTTCAAAACTTTACAAATGAGAATTTAGCATCGCAATAGCGTTCTGATATTCAGTTCAAAAACAATTTAGGAGATTCACGTGAATTTTTTTTCCAAAATGTTACTTGTACCCCTTGTACCAGATAAAAGAACTATATAAAATTGCCATCTTAAAAGGGCGTAGGAAAAAGGACAAAAATTAAGAACAGCATCGGTTTTAGAATTGTACGTAGTGGAGTTAAATAAAGACTTTAAATAAGATGCATTGTCAAAATAACAATAATAAAATAATATTCTTCACTAATTCAAACTGACAAGTACGTAGTAAGATAAACTGGCATAGTAGTTACAGATGATAAAAAGTTTAACAGGAAGCAAATTTAACTGTATGACAGCCTACAGGGCATCCATCTGTCCAACTGCTCTTTTTTAACCACCACCACCAACAATTACTGAACAAAAGATCGTCAGGCTATTAACCCCTTGGCTGCCACGTCATCATGGGCTAAACGTCACCCCGTGTGCCAACACATAACATGTAAATTTGGGCAAAAATGTATTGTTGCAATTTTAGTTTCTGAGGTTCATTAACTGTTGCAATGATTATAATTTGTGATTGTATCAATAAAAGTCACATATTTATCATTGCGAACAATGCCTTTGTTACTTATCTATTGTAACTAGAACCAACTATATGACTTTCTTCTAACAGATACGGCATACCACTTTCATCCAAATCAACGCTTACGGACTCATCGCCAGATTCATCTGAACTGCTTTTGCTCTCTATTTCACTATAATCGCTGTCTTCTAACATACCAAAAACTTGTTTCCTAGTAAAAAAATCCGGCCATGTCAAACTGTCAATTATGATCGCAAAATGTTAAAATTTATCACAAAGAACGTTCAAATTACTTTCAAACATCTGTAACAAAACACCAAATAACGCTCAACATTAGCATGTTCTAACTCCAACAGCAGCTTTACAAACTGATAAAAAATTAGCCAAAATATAGCCCAAAGCATTGCATAAATTACTATTGACCGTCATGTGCCTAGATTTTGAATAATAAGCAGTGCCTTCAGTGCCAGACAGAGCACATACGTAATCCTATATATTGACGAGTACCTCTCGTCAACAGGGCACACAGCATACACATAGTTCATGACGAGTACCTCTCGTCAACAGGGCACACAGCATACACATAGTTCATGACGAGTACCTCTCGTCAACAGGGCACACAGCATACACATAGTTCATGACGAGTACCTCTCGTCAACAGGGCACACAGCATACACATAGTTCATGACGAGTACCTCTCGTCAACAGGGCACACAGCATACACATAGTTCATGACGAGTACCTCTCGTCAACAGGGCACACAGCATACACATAGTTCATGACGAGTACCTCTCGTCAACAGGGCACACAGCATACACATAGTTCATGACGAGTACCTCTCGTCAACAGGGCACACAGCATACACATAGTTCATGACGAGTACCTCTCGTCAACAGGGCACACAGCATACACATAGTTCATGACGAGTACCTCTCGTCAACAGGGCACACAGCATACACATAGTTCATGACGAGTACCTCTCGTCAACAGGGCACACAGCATACACATAGTTCATGACGAGTACCTCTCGTCAACAGGGCACACAGCATACACATAGTTCATGACGAGTACCTCTCGTCAACAGGGCACACAGCATACACATAGTTCATGACGAGTACCTCTCGTCAATACGGCAGCCAAGGGGTTAAACCTGAATCCCTCTAATTTTTTGTCAACATGTTACCATCCAACATAATGCTTTGTAAATTTCATGCAAATGGTCAACAAGCAAAACTGTGCCGCTGTGCATCAAAATCAAACAGTAATCAACATTAAAATCGCAGAATCATTCAATTAGTTTAAGCATCGTTCATTCATGATATACAGCTGAGTTGAATGACCTTGCATTTAGTTTGACAAAGATTCAAGTGATGGATAGACGAACAAAAAAGAAACGTTCCTCCACCACATCATCACCCAGATAAATCAAAATGTCTTGTTGAAACAACAACAACATCAATCAGAATTCAGTCACCAACAACTTCTGCAGATGTCAATCTAAAAAATTTCAACTTAACATCTGTCTAAATCGATAATAAATCATGCGATACACCACAAGAGAATCAAGAAAACGATCTGAAACAAAGAAAGATATCCAAAGAAAATAACAAGATAATAAACTACGTGCAACTCAAAGCGACCACCACCACCGATAAGACAAGATATGGCACAAACTTCAAAATCTAACATCACAGCTTCAACATCAAACGACTAAAAATAACCACAGAGACACAATGGATGTGCAAAAATACAATGGCACTTCTTACATTAAAATAGACTGACGATAAAATTTTATCTAAATCTTATCAGAACTAAAAAATGGTCCAAAAGCATTAACAAATGGTGTTAACGCTTTTTTCATTCAAGGTCCCTATAATTATATAATTTATAGTATCCATCTTGGCTCAAACTGCACCAAAAAGCAATGCTCAACCACTGCATCATACAAAGCAGCACTTTTTTTATGTAGACCATAATCAACATTGAAGTTTTGTATTCTCAGTAGGCATGCTTGAAGTCAGAACTTATGGCAACATGTTCAATAAAATACAGAATAAATAAATACGTACAAGCCCAAACAATGTTTCAATTATTTTGTAGTACAACACTGAAATCCCGAATTTCAGCTCTTCTCACATGATTCTTAACGAAAATAACTTATAATAAAAGTCCATTTATTAACGACATTTAACATCATATAGACTAGCGTAGAGTTCTCCCTGATTAGTTTGCTCTTTAACTGATGCTATAAAATTCTTAAATTAAAATGTTCAACTTCTGTCATGGTTCTCAGTCTAGCACTAGGAAATTTTCAACTTCAATTTGCCTGAAAGCTATTTGGCTATAGTAAACTGGAAATAATTTAGTTGATGAATGCTAAGAGTTGACTAAATAGTCTTCACACTCGAACCTTCACTGGACATCAATATCTGATAAGACGCAGCACTAAAGAATTAGCTTGTGCTTTGAACTTATCCTCAGAGTAAGCGCTTTAGAAATCTGGATTTCACAATTACAATACACATTCTTTTTCTGAACATCTAACATGTTTGGCCCTTGCAAACTTACATAAAACTTATACAACTCTCCATTCCGTAAATTATGTACATTATTTGTAACATAAAACTAGAGCAAACGCTAAAAAATAGGAATATATTCAGCTCAAATATAATTTTGCAAACAAGGAAATGGCAAAAAATAAAACGATGAATAATAAAATCATAATTGGAAGTTGAAATTCAATTCATTCTAGAAAACTCAATCCAGACATAATAACCTGGAAAGTCATCTGCATCTTTTATACGAATTGAATAAAATAATTTAATTGAATAAGAAATAAATTAAAATTGTATCAATGGCAATTGAATTTAAGAGATAAAGAACTTTAAAAAACATTAACAACAGTTGTCTGAAAAGTAGTGGTGATTTAACAAACTTTGGCAAATTAACCAAATGTTTCATCAAACCGCTTACAACAGCCAGATCGAATTCGAATACTTTGAAGAAATTCTGCTTTGCAAATAATTCCACTGTGAACACATTTCTGACAAACACCAACTCTTCTCATCACTGACAACAAAAACATAAAACTCACAAACCACTCACTCCACGCTAGTCCTCACCAACATCCGTTCGAATCTCACAACAAATGCACAACATGATAAATTGTAAATATTCACATTATATTTACAGATACATACATGAAACATTAAAGAGGAAAGACTTTGTAAAACTAGCTTTGCAATTGATAACTCAGTGATCATCGACACCGACATCACCATCTCCGTCCGTCCCACCAAACACAACATCTTCATTAGCGTCTGTGTAAACCGTGAGTGATGCGAGGCTGGTCTTTACCGCATGGTCACCACCACCACCACCACCACCTCCACCACTTCCAGCGCCTGGTTTATCCTTCAGAAGTTTCTGATGTTCTTCCACAGATGAGAGTTCATCGTCTGCTGAATCACCGTCACTCGAAGCGGTATGACCTGCCCGTGTATGTCCATTCTCAATAGTCGCATACGGCAGCTTATCCTCACTTGGCAACTGAAAACACAAATGCGTAAAATGCAATTCATGTACGCAATCGTATAAGTTCTGAACCATGTTCAGTTAATGATGAACTATAATGAATGCCACGTCATCTATGGTCACAAGCCAGGACCACGCCAGCCCAAGATTTCACCTCTGAAATAGCCAGCATCAGGAATGGATCCACAATCCACATGCTCTCCTTCACAGAAGCACAAGACACCCAGAGTGTCTATGCTCATACCAATGTTCTTAATTCGGGAAGTCAAAGAAAGCACAAAAAGAATGCAAAGGTAAAGCAGAACATAACTAAAGTGAAAAGATTACCTGAAAAAGTAAAAGAAACAAAAGTAAAAATTCTGGGTCAAAAGGCACTACGACATACAACTAAACCAATGAACCAATCAATAAAACAATCAATCAATCACATAAATTTATATAGAGCCCAATCAAGATCTTTCCTCAGAGGTACTCCCAAGTCCCAACCCAGGCCTGGTAAAAAAAGGAAAAGCCTTAAGAAGACGATAGAAAGAGCCAGCTGAGTCACAGGGAAGCGTATACATGAAGATCAGCAAGGAGGCCATTTAACCTGACCTGATCAAGTTGACTCCTTCAAATCAGGACTGAAGACTTATTTATTTGTAAGGTCTATCCTGCCATTAGTTGCATGTGAGGCGCCTTTGTGATGGCATGGCTGCGTTACGGTGCCATAGAAATCGTCATTGTTATTATTATAACATTTATTCCTTCAAAAACTGGCACAATCATGTACAGACGAGTAAAATAATCGTTGTAAACATTAGGTCCTAGGCCTCTCAGTGTCTTGGTTGATAAGTTCTGTCGTGCCCAACACGGACTACGAATTTCCTATTTGGAGCGCGACTTAAATTATTATTATTATTATTATCATTATTATTATTATTATTATTATCAATATTATATTAGCCCCAGATTTGAATAATAACCGATGTGTAAAACTGGAGTTTAGAATCGAAACATCATGAAAGCGAACCTGTTTGACTTTGAGAAGGAAGCGCAGATAATAAGTGCAATAGATTCCCTCTCCGTTCACATACGATCCATCTCATTTTATTATTATTATTACCTAGGGATGTTAATATCGGTTTTTTCTTTAAACCGATTATCGGTTTGTAAAAACCGGTTTAAAACCGGTTATCGGTTTTTTTATTGCCTCTCGGAAATATTAGATATGATATAATTCAAAGTAATCTATGTAGGCAATTATGTAATGCAAAGTGTGTACACGCGAAATAAAGTATTCACAACGAATTCTTTAGTTCTTATTAGATAATAAAAATGGACATAATTACACTGTACGTTTTTATTAAATCTTCATAGTACAATATAAATAAAAGATATTCATAATAAACACGTCTTTAGTCTTTACAAAACAAAAAGGAACTCTACAAAACAAATCGAAACTTAACGATTTCCGACCATGCTGCCTAGATCTAAGAATAGGTATAGGGATATAGATTAGCGAAATTTCCATAGAGTAAAAAACGTAGATATATAATATTCGTTTAATAGCAATCTTCGGACAGCAAAGGCCGGTTGCAACCGTCGTTGGTTGCAACTTGATTCGTTGATGACTCATCCGATTGGAGATCAGACCGCACATGAATTATTTATTAAGTCAGACGTATACATAGACATTATATTATACGCTCATCTGTAATTCTAAATATAGATATCGATGCTCTCAACCGACAGACTGATGAAAATATGGGATGAAAGTTCGAATGTAATCTAAGCGCTATGCTTGATTTTTGGGCATTTCTGGTAATTATCGCTGCCATAATGGTAAAAGTACTAGGGTGTAGACCGGGTGCAAACGGTACAATTTTCATAGATTCTGGTAACTAGAATTATCCGGAGACGTTCCGGCGATTTTATATGAATTTTTGAAGTCTAGTTAAATCTATAGGAAATCCAATGATAAAATCGCAGTTCGCTCTCGGCCGCCATATTTACACACACCGATAAAGTCATGGGCACTCGCGATATTCAAATTATAAACTTTTGTAGCGAATTTATTTGTTTTAAAATATCTATTTGTATTAAATGCGCTTACACAAATAAATGCGCTACAAAAGTTTTAAATTTGAACGTCGCGAGTGCCCATGACTTTACCGGTGTGTGTAAATATGGCGGCCGAAAGTCAGCTGCGGTAAATATCATAAGATTTCCTTAGATTTCAAAAATTCATATAAAATCGCAGGAACGTCTCCGGATAACGGGAATAGGTGCGTTTGAATACTTACGGTCTTAGTTGCCAGAATCTATGAAAATTGTACCGTTTGTACCCGGTCTACACCCTAGTTTTTTTTACCCAATAATGATAATAAAAATTAATCCGATTATCGGTTGGTCAATTATGAAAACCGGCTATCGGATTTAGAACCGATAACCGGTTTTCCGATTATCGTTTAACATCCCTATTATTACCAATATTATATTAGACCTAGATTGGAATAATAACCGACATGTCAAACTGGAAAAGAGAATTGAAACATTATGAAACCGAACCTGTTTGACTTTGAGAAGAAAGCGCAGATAATAAGTGCAATAGATTCCCTCTCCGTTCACATACGATCCATCTCGTACGATTCCATGAAGTCCAACGTTGTTGAAGACCTGGAGCGCCATCAACCCAACCGTCCCGATCCAGTGCGACACCCAACTGCCGACGTGTCGCTGCGGAAGAAAGTGTCGCATGCAGAGGTTCCATCCTCCGCGCCACAACAACAGATTGCTCCACATGAGAATCGTGAAGAGAACGTCTTCGAACGCAATCTTCGCCCACGTGCGTCCGTCAAGAAGAGCGGACAATCGAGATGTTGGATGTTGGAGACTGATGAAGAAGATGGTGATGAGGAGACCGCTGAAGAGAGAAAAGACGTCCGATTGGTCGTCGGAATGGTTGCGGATGTGCGGGAAGATGAACGCGTCGGCGAGATTCCAGATGCCACGCCAGATACAGATGCTGGAAGAAACGATGATGAACTGAGTGAAGAGACAATCAAGCACGAACGGAATCAGACGATTGTGCTGACATTGAAAAAAAACAGATACAAAAGATAATCATTGCAGTGCAAAAAGTTGCAGGTAATTGATGTTAATTCAAAGCAAATCTGTCTGTCTGTCTGTCTGTCTCTGCCTGTATCCTTGTCTCTTTGTTTCTCTGCCTGTCTCTTTGTTTGTCTGTCTGTCTCTGTGTTAGTCTGTCTGTCTCTGCCTGTCTCTTTGTTTGTCTGTCTGTCTCTGCCTGTCTCTTTGTCTGTCTGTCTCTGTCTGTCTCTTTGTCTGTCTGTCTCTACCTGTCTCTTTGTCTGTCTGTGTGTTAGTCTGTCTCTGCCTGTCTCTGTGTTTCTCTGCCTGTCTCTTTGTTTTTCCGTCTGTCTATCTGTGGCTAGTCAAGGATGAAATGAATCAATGAACATTGATCATGCAGCAACAACAGCTGCCCAACAGCCAGTCACTTTGAACTGTCTCTCGGTCTGTCTCTGTGCATATCTGTCTGTCTGTCTGTCCATCCCAGCCTCTCCTGTCTGTCTGGCTAACACTGTCTCTTCATGTTTGTCTTTTTATAACCACCAGATCCTATCTTTCAACTTACAAACATTTAGAATAAATTAGCATTGAACAAAAAATATTTTTTTCATTCTGTTAGTATTTTATCTGAAAGCCACAACCTTTGGTCCACACCATTGAAGACGAAAATACCTACCGTAGCTACACTGGGATAAACACAGGAAAACGATTTAAAATGTCAAATTTACTCCCAACCGACCGAAAATATTAACACGAGAAGATTTCCTTCACAAAATAGCACATGTAAAATTTCAAGTTGATTTTACAAACAGTTTTTGAATTTTGTATCCATGCACCATCATGGGGCATGGAATGCCCATTGATCTGCCTAAAATTAGGTGGAATTTTTAATATCTTTTTACATTTAATTATTTTGGCCTGCTGAATAACTACCATGACCCTGACATGGTCTGATAAAATCTGGTGCTGCCACTGATACTGTAGAAGCCAATCAAAAATGTGATTTAAAAAGTTAAGCAAGCCACTGCCAATAAACAGCTGTAAAACTGACCTCTCGCCATGACAATCCATTAACATAAAACGTCCTTTGGTTGCTTCTGCTGCATTTGTGTCTCATCTGAACTACATTGAACCACAGGATTCGTCAGAGCCACCCTTAGTGTATGTTTGTATGCGCACGTGTTATAGCCCGTCTTTAAGCTCACTACTCAGAGGCGCTCCCAACTGCAGCATGGACACTGCATTGGAGTTTCACGCCGAAGCGCTGAGCAATTGCGAGTGAAGGACTTGCCCAAGGTCCCTATGCGGCGACAGGAGGTGGATTCGAACATGCAACCCTCCGGCTGCAAGGAAACGAACATACCCACTACATCACTGTGCCCCACGTAGCACCGAGGGCAAGAAATATCACCCTTCGTATGCAGGTATGCACACATCAAAACTCAAAAATTATTGGCTCAAAACTTATCGAATCAAATTGAAATTTAACATCAGCCACTATAAGACAAAAATCTCTAGACATTCAGATTAATTTTTGCAGTGCAGTTGAGGGTAAATTTAGCACAATAAACACATTTTCTGGTGTTGATTCCTGTATGGTCAGATTTTTATCCTCAAGCATTCAGCTCATGGTTTGTGCCTTTCACACCTAACATTGCCCAAATCGAATAGAAACATGAATTGATGACATTCACCCTCATGTGATAAACCACCATGGAAAATAGAGAGGCATTGAGGTATAAAAACACTTGATACAGCACCTCACAAAAGAGTTGCACATATGGCAATCTGAAGTCTGTCGATGTCTAACTCAGGAGCAACAGAAGTATCCTAACTGTCAATCATCTGCACTATATAAAGAAAGCAATACTTCAATTTATTTCGTCCTATGTAAACTAATAAATCACAGACCTCAGCTCATCAATAAATCCCTCAACAGTGAGAGCATAAAAGCACGTGACGTCAAATGAATTACTGTTAAAAAAATCTATCGAATTTTCGTTCGAGCAAGATTCGCATATTAATACTCGTTGACGTAGTTCAAAAAACTTGTCGCCATGTGTTCACAGTTCAGTGTGAATGAACACAACATACATATGAATGCAATATGAATGCAATGGTGTTGACACATAACGTATGTTGGCTGAGTGTCAACATGCAGTGAATGAGACTCAAATCCAATCTCATAATCTTAGAGGCAACAGCAGAACACAGAGTGGTTTCGTACAATAGATTGGGACTTGTAAATTGGGTTTGCTAAGAAGCAACCTTCAATTTATATAGATATGTCTTTCTGTATATAGCATTAGGATAATTATAGAGCTATAGACGTTCTCACATTAGACCATGTAATCATTGTTTAATGTCTCTAGAGACACATGTATAATTTATATGTTAGTGTACTACATGTATATCTAAATACATCAGAAGACTTTTGTACATATAAAACTGTCCGTGTCAGGCAAGGTTGGGTTGGGAGTTCTCCTGAGTAGTACCTCGATGGGGTGCTATATAAATCTCCCTGATGAATGAGTGAATTAATATAATATACTTGCATATTGTATATATGTCCAATTGTGCATGATTGTGTGCACACTGCACAATGCATAATAATAAAATGTTGTATGTTAATATATTTTATGTACATTAAACTGAGCTAAATGCCTCAGAATCTGATAATGTCAAGCAATAATTTAATGTTTTGCTCTGCGGCTGGATTCACATAATTCCATGTGAAACCTGATTACATTCACATAACAGCCATAATTTGATTTGCATCAAAATTCTGCTTATTGAGCTTCATATACAGTCGGGCTGATAAAACATGAATCTGACACGGTCACATTATTAGTGTGGATGATTAACTATATTTGTTCAAGGTCCACCAGGCTTTATCCTAAGGCCAAAAAAAAATATGTTGTGTTTCCGGTAACAGAGCTAAAAAAAATTGGGTAGGTAGGTCGGAAAATATTTTTATTTTGTAAAATATTTTTATGCAGTGACTATCCGAAAAAGTATACCCCACTAGTTTTTTTTGCACGCTGAAACAAAGTACGTGTTCTAAGCAAGTATAAACTGCCTATTTCCCGACTGTCTGCACCTAAAACTGCTCTAGAAACAGTCCTATTAATTTTATTTTGTTGACGTCTCTTATGTTATGTCAATACAAATGTTAAAAAAATATTTTTTTGAAAAAAATTTAAATTTTTTTTGAAAAAAAAATTTTTTTGGGGGAAAATTTTTTTTTGTTAATAACATTTTTTTACAAAAATATTTGGGTCGCGGCCGTAAAAATGGGTCGGTCGCGTTACCGGAAACACAACAAATTTTTTTTACGCCTAACTGGCAGACACAGTTCTCAACCACATACAACAAGAATTATGAGCTTTAGACTCTCCAATGTCTGCTAACATTGGTGCTCGATGGTGTAGTGGTTGGGAATGCTGGACTATCATTCGAGAGGTCAGGGTTCATATGCCGAACAGGAGACAGAAGTTGAATTCAAAAGGATTTCTGTTCCACCTCATGAATCTGTTGTCGACTCAGTTGTACTATAAGTATATTGACCACACACTGTCGGATGGAAGATGAGACGGTGAGGGAGAGGACTGGACACACGCCATCATCCTCATATGATGACGCCAAGAAACCGATGCTGGTAACACTTCATGCAAGTGGCTGCTTCAGTGCAAACTGATGGGTTTACTGCTCTTATTAGAAAGTTCTTCTTCTTCTCACAAAGACTCACATCCTATGGAAAGTGTTCAAGTGTCTTGTTATTTGCTAATTAAATAGTCCGATTATACAGTATGCATCTTTGAGTATTTCTGGACACAATTAACCCAAAGCACAATTAGGACAACATGTTTTGTGATACCGGTACAGCATCTAAAGCCGCTTGTCCCACATATTATTGAAAAAGTCAATATTCTGATACAGTATTACAGTTAAACTAAAAATATTTAATCACAAAACTACATTCAGAGATGTTTGTGGCCAGATACGACCAAACAACTAAACAATGTTACATATAAACCATCGTTGTTTAAAACGTTTTTTTCGTTTTTCGTTCACTCCCAAAAAACGTCGTTTTTTATTTTTACCATCGTTTTATTCCGTTTTTTATTTTTTATGTAACGCTATTTATTTATTCTCTGTCTCTTATTATTTTCCTTAATTTTATTTTTTCCTGATATTCCTTACGTTTTCAGCCCAATCTCAAGGTTTTAGATAACTGAAGTCATTAATTATTTAATTGTCTAACGTCATCGTTTAAGAGATACATGTAGTAAGGCCTAAAAAAAAATGTTGTGTTTCCGGTAACAGAGCTAAAAAAAATTGGGTAGGTAGGTCGGAAAATATTTTTATTTTGTCAAATATTTTTATGCAGTGGCTATCCGAACAAGTATACCCCACTAGTCTTTTTTTTGCACGCTGAAACAAAGTATGTGTTCTAAGCAAATATAAACTGCCTATTTCCCGACTGTCTGCACCTAAAACTGCTCTAGAAACAGTCCTATTAATTTCATTTTGTTGACGTCTCTTATGTTATGTCAATACAAATGTAAAAAAAAAATTGGGGGGGAAAAAAGAAAAAAAAAAAATTTGGGTCGCGGCCGTAAAAATGGGTCGGTCGGGTTACCGGAAACACAACAATTTTTTTTCTACGCCTAATAAACAAGGGTTTTATGTCTAAAATGCAGTTTAAGATGTAAAAAGTCAAATTATTTCCCGTTGTCATTTTCTTGTGGTTTTTTCCTTTTTTTATTTTTTGAATAAAACGACGTTTTTCCCCGTTTTTATTCTGTTTCCATCGTTTTTTACATCTATGATATAAACCCTCTGCTATTAAAGCAGTCTCTTCAACATTAGTTTAAAATCACAAGTCTCTGCAAAACAATCCATAAATGTTGCATATAATTATACAGTGGCTGCCAGTGATGTAGGCTTCTGCCCACGTGTTTCTTGCACCAGATGGAAAGACCAATCCCCCACACAACACTAGCAAACAATATAAACAATAGAATCTGTCTTCACTGATCGTTCAAGCAAAGTTCGCATAATTTACAATGATCAGCAATTGTTCCTTAAAACAAACACGTGCACGTGTGTGCACTGTGCATACCCATCAATTCATTTTGCTTAACTTAATCCTCATGTATATTGTATATGCTAGTTAGGTTCTAGTTATGATTTTGATTTCTTGTGTATTTATAATGTCTTTACATCAGTAGTTAACCTATCATAAAAATAATAATTAATTCTTTCGTCATCTTGCCAAATGCTATAATATGTAAAAAGGTCACAATAAGTGGGACTTCCTACATTCTGAAGTGCCTCTTCTTCCCTTACTGTACCCTCAATATCACTACCGAATACCGACTGAGGTATGGTAACATCACAATACTCGACACTTCTGTAGCTCTACACTATGTGCCTATACTTACTCTGGGAGAAATAAAAAAATTTGAATGTTGAAACGCAGGAAATACAAGTCTGACTAGTTTAGATCAGTGGTTCTCAAACTTCTGCAGGTCGCGGACCGCCAATGATTTATTTGGGAAGCTCACGGACCGCTAACTTTCATGGCAAGCGCAAACAAAAGCGAACTGCATTATAAAAAACTGATTATATATATGGTTATTTATAATTAGGGACTTTTTAATTAATAAAAATTATTTGTACAGCCATTTTGCAAGTTAAAATAAGGCACTGGTAATGTATTTTTAAAGTTTGATACAGAATTCTGAATAAATTTTGAACAACAATTCGAATAATTTCACAATTTTAAATATATAAATTAATAATTATAATTTATTTTTCACTCTCAGACGTCTTCACGGACCGGTGATCAGGGCTCCGCAGCACCGGTCCGCGGACCACCACTTTGAGAACCACTGGTTTAGATGATCTCTCAGCTTTATGTACCATACCACTGAACACAAAATGGTGTTATGTCCCCAAAGTTAATAATAGCTCAACAGAAACTACTGGTTAACATGCTGTACTTCTAAGGACCTCATCGGGATTTTTGCTGCACTGTTCCTGAATGGTTTGAAGGTTGCATTCTAAAGATGTCCCACAATGACTTTGCACTAATGAGTCTACAAGTGCTGATAAAAAAATCATTGGGACTCAAATCTTCAAATGACGAGTGACAACTCAGACATGTGATCTGTGAACTATCATCTCACCTGAAGACAGTCTACACCTTCACTCCCACAGCATGCAAAAAACTTTGTGTTCATGATGATAATTGCTACATTCTGCACAATAAGAAGTTAAAGCTTAACAATGTCATAACACTTCATAAGAAGGGTCTGTGTAGGAAGTATTCAAATGGGGTTCAGTGAACCAATTGACAACTGATTTCATTCCAATTAGACACTTAGTACTACGGAGAGACAAGCAGATTACGGCATGACTAATACAGGATAAGAGGTCTGTCATCCACAACCATTAGTACAATAATCTCTGGAATGTTCTTAGTGATTGAGGCCTATTGAATTCATTCATTCATTTATTTCGAGAATTTATATAACGCCTCTTCAAGAAACCTACTCAGAAGCGCTCCCAGTCCAGCCACAGCTAAAAAAAGGATTTTCAAGAGCGACTTATAAAAAGCAGGTGAATTTAGCCTAGGCATAAGTCGCAAGGTTAGCGGGAGGCCATTCCAGATAGCAGGACCTACAGTAGAAAAGGATCGGCGCTGTCTTGCAGAAGTGCGAGCTCGAGGAACCAAAAGCTTCCTCGTTGTCGCAGAGTGAAGAGCTCAACAGGTTGCAAGGTCAGAGACGAGACAAGTCGACAAAGGCTAGACAGGTATGATGGAGCACAATCAGTAAGGCATCGCCAAACAAGGGCAGCAACTCGGAACGAGATGCGCTGTGAATTGATATAATAGCACCATAGAAGTCTCGAGATTAAGATTGAATTAGAAGCTGACCGGCGTTTTGAAGACGATATCCGGCTCCAGGAGTTCAGGATCCGTATCCAACTGGATCGCAACTGGAACTCCAACGGGCGTTCGAACCGTTCGGAACACTAACATCGTCAGTTGACACACGACATAGATGACGACGTTGTTGACCCAGTGCGTCGTCAGATAGATGTCAAGCAGATCCCAGATGCCGCGCCAGTAACACATGACGGCCCATCCGTGAACGTACAAATGAAGTCGTGAGATGATGACATACGTGCATGAACTCACGCCCGACAGATACTCCTTGAGCAACGGCTGAAGCAGGAGTTCGACGATGCAGACATTGGCGCCGATCATGAGACTGAGCCACGCGCTGGAAAGGGTATTGTCTGGGATGAAGTACTCGTCTTGCAGTTGCCACGTGCCGCGCCAGTGCAGCACGGACAACGGAAAGATGAGAAAGATGCAGATCAAGTTGTCGATTACCGCTAGACATCCATCTCTCCATGACCACATCGTCAGTCTTACAACAAAAACAACCACAAATAATACACAGCTCTATGTTAAGCACAGCTCTCATAGTGAAAGTCATTCATTCATTCACTCATTTCAAGAATTTATATAGCACCCCTTAAAAAAGCACACTCAGAGGCGCTCCCAGGCCAACCACGGTGATACAAAAGGTCATTTATAAGGAGCGTGTAAAACACGATGAGTCAACCCTAGGTAGCAGGTGCAACTCCAATAGGAGACTACTCCAGACACATGAACCGACAACTGAGAAAGCAAATGTATGGATGGAATGCATTAGCTGATCTTCAATGGAACTTTCGATGGCAAAAGATAAAATGCTAAAGATCAAGCAAGACATGTATGTAGGTATAATGACACTTGTCTTACATCATTAAAAGAGTTTTGGTTGAGCCTCATTTGCCACGGTGAAAGAAAGTGAGCGGACCAGAGTTCACTAAATATTCAAACACACAGCGGTGCTGAAGGAGCACACACAAAATTCATAGAAAAATCAAATGTTTTATTTCATTTCAAATATTTTAGCGCTGAGGTCACACACGGTCAAAAATCAAGCACATCTACATTTAAAACACCTTGAAAAATGGTGAAACAGTGTCTTGTACAATTGTCCAACTTACGTCGCTATCAAATTCTACTAAATATTGTCGATTGAACTGAGTTTTTCGCCAATTTTGCATCAATATCAGTGGGAAACTATTTGTTTAAGCTCAGAATGATTTCTAGAATCAGAAAGTACACAAAAAGTTGTACAGAATCACCAAATATTGCAAGCCTGTGTGCATCCGTTCATGAAATACTAGCCTCTGAACATGTCAACAAAGTCCAAAAAGGTCGCGAATGCTACAATATAGCGTCACTTCGACCACTTACCATCATATGATGAACTCTGATGCGTAAAGCATATTATATATCATTGGAAAGGTCTGTTCAAGCTCTACAAGAGTGAGTTAAAAGCATTGTTCTATCAGTTGTGCCACATGCGAATATCTGCAGCCAAAGATGAGCTAGTTTACTGGGCGAACCACTTTGAAGACTCGTATCGCCATGACGACGCAAAGTAGAGAGGCTAAGATTTGTTACATAAAGAGTGAACTATATGTAGATAATAGAAATGTAAACTATTTGCAACTGCTTTGATGGTATTCACTGCTACAGTGTCCTGAATAATGCCAAATTCAACTCACAACTGAGTTTTTTGTCAGTTTTGCACTCATATTAGTGAAAAACTATTTATTTCAGTTTTGAATTATCTACAGAATCAGAAAGTCCACCAAAAGTTGTATAAAATACGAAAATTTTGCACTCCTATGTACATCCGTTCTTGAGATAGTGACCTCTGAACTAGCCACCAAATACATGCATGTCGCGAGTGCTCTGTACCCCCTCTACGTCCGTCAGCCATAAAATACAGGAACATAATGATAGGCTTCTAAAAATTTGCATATGATGTACAAACATATCAAACTTCAAAATAGCAAAATTACAGCAAAATCTGAGATAGGTCAGCAACAAGCCCTTGGTGATTTCACATGGACTGACCCTATTTCAAGATAGGGGCACACAAGCACAACAACAACTCTAAGAGTCTGTGTGTGCATGCGTGTGCGTGTGTGTGCATGCGTGTGTGTGGGTCATTACTTATAGGTTACTAGCAGTCCATTTAAACCTCACAACCATTAGGTCACAAACAACGTATGCTATTAATAGCAACATAAGATTAAAGTACGGTAATATTCTAAAAGTTCATGTGAACATCAACAACAATCCTAAGCTGTCTGGTCATAAGGTTGGAACATTAGCCTCAAGACTACTGTGCAGCATTGTGTCAAGTTGCTTGTATTTACGCAAACAAAATTAGCTGCTTTGTTACAAGAGTTCATTGAAGGAAAGGACCAGGTGGAACCACTGAGGCTGGCTTTCAGCAAAGACTTCCAGAAATCTGTTTTGCAGGTTAAATCGAAGTTGGCTGATAGTGAGTGGCGAGAAGAGAAATCCAAAGAATACCGGTAGTTACTTTAACTTAACGTAAACGTATCTACAAATCATTATTAAGAATTAAATGTTTAAACAGTTTCAGCCGCGAAATCAAAATGGCAGATGCTGGCTGTACTTTATATTCATGATGGCTTAGGCCTAAAAAAATTTTTGTGTTTCCGGTAACAGAGCTAAAAAAAATTGGGTAGGTAGGTCGGAAAATATTTTTTTTTTGTTAAAATATTTTTATGCAGTGACTATCCAAAAAAGTATACCCCACTAGTCTTTTTTGCATGCTGAAACAAAGTACGTGTTCTAAGCAAGTATAAACTGCCTATTTCCCCGACTGTCTGCACCTAAAACTGCTCTAGAAACAGTCTTATTAATTTCATTTTGTTGACGTCTCTTATGTTATGTCAATACAAATGTTTTAAAAAAATTTTATAAAAAAAAATTAAATTTTTTTTGAAATTTTTTTTTTTGAAAAAAATATTTTTTTAATAACAATTTTTTACAAAAATATTTGAGTCGCGGCCATAAAAATAGGTCGGTCGGGTTACTGGAAACACAACAATTTTTTTTCTACGCCTTATGTATCTAACTTTGCTGGTCCCCTTAGCTACTTTGGTTACAGTGAAGGCTGCATACTATACTGTGCAAGACAACATAACATGGGTCTGTGGTTCATTTGCTGAAGGTGGCTTATTTTAAGAAATAAAATTTCGGGCATTCACAGCACATGCATCGGGGACCCTGAATACAAAAACATAAATTTTTAGCAACGCAAGCCACAGAACAAACGAATGCTGCTCAATATAAATAACTTAGAGATTTGTGTTTCCGTAAATCTACCATTGGAATGAAGAATTTTGCAAATAGAAGCCGGATTGATGAAAAAATTCTCGAAACAGAAGTGGGATTAATGAAAAGATTCTTGCTTATATTGTAGTTGAATTGATGAAAAAATAATTATTGCTCACACAGTAGCTGGATTGATGAAACGAATTTTTGCCTAAATGAAAGCCGGACTGCTGGAAAATAATAAAGTTACATTGGTCATTGGGCGAATAATTTAGAAGGCTAAAACTATCATCATCATCATCATCATCATCATCATCGTCCGTGGGTTCAACACCCGTTGGTGTCAATCGCAAGTTTCACTGTTTTTCTCCATTTACTCTTCTCCTGTGCTATTAGACTGAGTCCGTGTATGTCCATGCCACACCAATTCCTTACATCGTCCAACCATTCTCTACTTGGTCTTCCTCTGATTCGCGTACCAGATAAAACTATAGAATACCAAAATACCTTAGCAACGTAAACTACTAATCCAAACCATGTAAGTGAGATTTATGTACGTTAATAAATATAATCATATGGACGTTTATAATCACGTTGATCATAACAAATTGTTTAGTCATCTGTAACTACATGAATGAAAAAGGAATGCTCTGCATTAGCGGATTTTCTTATCCTTTAGGGTTATCCTGTTGACGACATCTGCAGATTATCTCGAACTTTTTGTTGGTGTTTCATTTCTAAATTTATATGAGATTTCTGTTGTTGTTAAGTCAATAAACGGTTGATTAATTGATTGATTGATTGATAACTGCATACAGAGCATAGGCCTTAATATGAACCACAAGAAGAATTACCTGCAAACAAGTTGGCCACGCCAATCACAGGATCGACAGACAAGCCTTAGATCAATTGAACATCAAGTGATGGCCATCACTACATTTCGTTTAAACCATTTATTAATATAAAATATATTTAAAAGAAACAGCGACGTTTTGTTGATAGAAAAAACACGTCTACGCATAAACACTATATACACGCAAGCGAATCAAACGTTGAATGGTAATTGGGTCACGAGATCTTAGACGAGAAAGTTAACGAGATCTCGTTCTCCTTTTCTAGGTCAGATGTCACACTGAATGATTTAAGGCGAGGAGGAGACCTTGCTTGCAAGTTGCAAGCATAACCATTAACTTGACATTTTCAGCTCATTATTTTGTTATAACTTATGTGGAAATGCGCTAGGCATAAAATATAACTAGGCTATTAGTATTACAGTTGCAAATGCGCACATTGTAGCAGAGGTATCAAACCGTTATGAAATGGCTGGTGGGCCAGAGCAGTAGCCTATCTTCCTGAGAGCCGAAGGAAATAGGGGTTGGCGATCCTGTCCCCGCAAATAGGCCTACAAATTGGCTACAATCACAGTATAGGCTAAATTGTTATTTACATTGTGCTACAATCTTTTGAGATTTAGTTTTACAAGACTAGGCTAAATCTTAAAATTATGAATTTTAGCATACAAAACCCAGTAGGCCTAAACCCTTGAATCTGATTTATCTGAATTATCTGTCACATACATTATTATCACTTCTGTCCCTACAGCTCGCCTCTGGGTGACTATGGCCTATGCTCATTAGAATGATCGACGCACATCGGCACAGAGGCGAAGGCCTGATCAAAATCGCTATGTGCACCGCGCATGTGTAGGCCGGCCTATGCGCACCGCACTTGCCTATTAGGCATAGGCATAGGCCAATACCAGCCATGCATGCATGATGCATTACCAATTAAAAGTAATGTTGAAATCGTGGGAATGTGGTAGACTAGTAGGCCTATAGTCTGGTAGAGAACTAGGCTATAGGCCTAGGCCTGCATTATATTAAAGTGAACAGCTGCAAGTATTCGATGTAGGCAATTTTTTTTTCGTCGATTTACCATCGATTGGTTTAATAATTATTATTTTAAGGCTCTATCGCCATAAGTCTGTCATTCACCGTGCATGCAGGCAGAAATCATTCACGGTGATTTCAATTTGCCTATAAATTATATATATATATATATATATATATATATATATATATATATATATATATATATATATATATATATATATATATAGCTGCATATAGGCCAATAATGTTGTAGGCCTACATTAATTTGACTAAGCGCAAATACGAGACAGCGTATAATATTTTATTGCCCATATAATTATAAATCTATAGGCATAGCCTATAGACTATACACTTAGGCGGCGCCTACGTCCGCTTATTATGTTTATGATGGCTGTAGGTCTATAATATAGGCTATATATAGGCTATAAAAAGCTTTAAAAGACTATAATAGGTGTATAGGTTTTTACGCGGGGGCACTTTTCATACCGATTGTGGCTTAATTAGGCGGTTAGGCCTATGCCTTATTTAGGAGATTTGAAAATCAGTTTAGCAATTAGGTATATAGCCTATATATAGGCTATTAGGTCTATAATGTGTTAAATTATAAATGACGTGGCACCCACTCAAACAGACAGCGCTGATGATCAAAGGATCTGATAATAGGCTTATTATTCATTTAAACTGAACAGGATCAGGGTCTTAATGCTTGCCATAGAGAAAACATAAAATTATAGGCAATGCCATAGGTCTACCACATTTAGGGCATATAATTCTCTGAGTCCCACGTACATCATCCGCCCTGCTTTCGAATAATGTTTTTGTTTCAAGGGAGGAGTCGATGATATAGGCCTATCGTATGGTAGCCTGGTAGGCCTATGTAACTATGCCTACACAGGCATTAGCTTTGATCATTATAGCGTATAGCCTACATGTACAGCCTATTATTGCATAGCCTATGAGCGTGAATCACTCAGCTGGACTAACAGTAGTCTGTCTGAAAATAACCGAACCAATAGACATGCGCCGAATGAACAGGGACAATCAGAGATCATTCGTATACCCATCACCGCCAAATGAGTGGCGCGTCAAGAACTGATACCATATATTGCTTCTGCTACTGCTGTTGATGATGATGCTGATGACAAATAAATTGACAATCACGTACACTGTTTCACACAACGTCTACAGGGTGAGCCAAAAAAGACCCCCTAGCAAAGATATTAGAGTCGTAGACTAAGATGCGCCACATAATGTATCATAATGTACCTTAATGGTCGTCTCACCTACCTTGTGATGGGTTTTTAGCGCTATAAATAGAACGGAATAGCATTGTCCAGATGCCTGTAAGAGTCGCACGTTTTAAACATAAACCTTCTAATAAAATACATTAGTATATAACAGTTATTATTACTCATCATATTTAATGTGCAGTTTAAATAGTTATGTTAGTTTACGGAGGCTGCAATTGTCCAATCGTTGGCGTATATATTTATCCATTTTGCCCATGGCGTCTATGGTTACTAGGGCGGTTGCTAGGAGCCATCAACCCCGTCACAACGTGGCGCCACGGTTTGTGTGATTTGACCACCACCCAGACCAAATATACAGCGGAGATAGGAGGTGTCACATCTTAGTCTACGACTCTAATATCTTGCCCCTAGGTTGTTTCTGCCCATTGTCTTAAAACTTCCTTTTTCGCACTAGGAGCGCCTCTGATTAGGTTGTACTGTGATATGCATTTTATAAATGATACTAAATCTGTAAAATTAATAGAATAGAATCCGTCAAAAACATAACGCTAGCCTATTATTTTGAATTTTAATTTCACTGTCGCCATCTGGCGAATTCAAATATACAAACCCGCCAGCATTGCGGCAAACTTCCGACCCATGATACGAGCTGACCAAAACTCCACCTCTCGCTATTTCCCCACAGATCTTTCACTCAAAGCTGAGAACATTGCTCTTCCGCAAATCCTATTCTGATTCTTCCGATTCTCCTCACATTCCTTGTCACTTTCAACTCTAAACATCACCCACCTTAGCCGTCCATCCAGTGGTGTAGGCCTAACCAAGGGGGAGTTGGGGGATAAACCCCCAATGGCCCCCATTGGCCTATGAAAAAACGTTTTTTACATTTTATTTGTCCAGTTATGTAAGAAAAAGCAAGCATCCGGCCATTAAACCCCCCCATAAGAAATTCCTGGCAACGCCACTGCGTCCATCTGTCTGCCTGCATGACTCTCCGGACTTGACCCGCTGCCTATCGATTTTGTTTTGATCAAGCGCTTGTGAATAAGCCGCTTTTGTGGGCACTGTAGAAGTCTCGATATTACGATTACGTTTAATTAGGACTTTAAATAATCATGGCGCTAAAGAATAAGTAAAGAAGTCGACACGAGAACATTAAATGGCGGCAGCTGTGTGTTTTGAGCATGTGTTGAATCTAATACAATTGATTTCCGGAGGTTTTTAAATAACAGTTTGCATACAGATAAAACAAAAATGCAGGGTATCAACGAACTCATGGAGCTGGATGAAGCGGCGCTTGTTGCGCCTATTAAAGAAATTGAGGTCTGAACTCTTACTCAGTTAAGCTATGTTGCTGACGAAATCTAGGTGGTCGGGTGATATGAATTACCAAAACGAAGTGACTAGCGGACCTCCAAGAGGCCGTCGAATCTCAAATACTAGCGGACCGCCAGTCACGTGTAACCTGTCACATGACGATTCTTGAATATTGTTACAATGGCGGCAGTTACCGATCGTTGGTTTTATGTCGGACAAAAGTTTTCTTGTTTTAATGACTTAGAAAATTACTAGAAACAGAGTAAGCAACCAATTTTTTCGTGAGTGTTGGTTAGGTTCAGGTTAGGCGTCGTGAGGGTCGGTTAGGATTAGTTTTAGGGTTTGTTTAGCCATTAGAAACTCTTGTGTATTGGTGTAAATAGAAAGCCTGGCGGCTTGCTAGTATTCAGTATTGGACGGCCGCCAGTCATGTGACAGGTTACACGTGACTTGGCGGTCCGCTAGTATTTGAGATTCGAAGGCCGCTTGGAGGTCCGCTAGTCACAGCCTTACCAAAAACCTCTGCTTCACATAATAAGAACAACTTGACTAATCTATCGTTTTAGCGCCTCAAATTACTCGCCCATTGTAGCATATAGTTTATGCAATCCAGCGTCTAATACATTTTGCGCCAATCTAACTTCTGTCTGCGCTATGATTTTTCGATCAATCCAATTTCTACTTAAATAAAATTGTTTCATCATCCCAACGCCTGCTGACACTAAAACATTTGGTAATCTCGAAGACTGCGTGCCTGTCCATGGAAACAATATGATCGCCCAATAAGTCGCTATAGTGCAGCGCTGCCACCTTATTATTCATTCATTCATTCATTGGTATGGGATGCATTTATATAGCGCCTCTTCAAGGGTCTACTCAGAGGCGCTCCCAACCTCAGCGCAGCTAAATAAAACCGTCTTAAGATGAGAGAGGAAAGCCTGAGAAGGATTTTTAGAAAGAGAGCGGAGCATCAGAGGAAGACCATTCCAATTGAAATACAGAGTGTAAGCACTTGGTCAAATTTGCATTTAAATGTTCTTTCATATGTTTCTTTATTCAAGGAGAAATGGAAGCTGCTGCCTGCTTTCCTTGAGGTTCGCGGTCTCATGAAGGAACACATCCTCTCATACAACTACTTTGTTACCACCGAGGTTTGTTTTATTAACTGCAATAATGTCGCAGTGATCAAACTTGGAAGAAAATCCATGTCTTATCAATCATCTGAGTTAGGATTGGTCTGCTGCCCATTTTAGAATGGGCAGCATGTTAAGGGGCATTGATGCTCTCTAAAATGATGGCTTTAAAATAGCAGACCATTATTTACTCACAATTGCACTGCGGCGTCTTTGAATTGTGACAATCTTGATGAATGTGTGACAATTTTTTAAAAATTAACACTTGTTCTCATTGTTTTATTTGTTGAAATCGTAAATTTTATTCTCTTTTAATTTTTGCAGATAAAGAAAATCATGGAAGCGAACGATAAAGTTGTTAGCGATGTCGATCCAAAAGTCTATTTTAGGTAACATTCTCAGATATATATTCAGACTTTATCTTTGGAGTGTTTATCTTGAGGGAGCAAAGTAAGTTGCATAGAATTATGATTGAGGGAGTTGAGTACCTAAAATATGTTAGAAATAAATTAAGAGCCATGTCGGAAACATCGTCCCATTCTCAAAATCTCATTGGAGTTCAAGAATTTTGTCGCTATTTGTGACATCTTGTGTCACATGGTCATTTATAGGTGATGATCTCGGCTGATGCATGAGAGTGCAAGGTGCACTCATGTTCATGTTCAGGTTGATGTATGGAAGACACGGACCTGAAGAAGCAGGAGTGAACCTGCATTTCTTCGCTGCCTGAAGACATTTCTCTTCATGGGTCTGTCACGTTGAGAGTGCTTCTAAATGGCTCTTCTGTGAGAAGTGCTTTACAAATGTTCATATTGGATTAGATGACCTGGTCCTGGTTGCCATATAAGTGCAGAGCATGTCAATGATGATGAAAAGACTGAATGAGATGTTGACTTGATTTCACTTTCAAATTTCCCGATTGTTTGCAGAAAGATATCCCTTTGTATCTCGTGATTGTTCTTGTTTTCTTTTGTTGTCATCCAGATACCTCGATATCTACGTTGGAAGTCCAGAGCTGGTTGATGACAACATCACAAAAGCTGATCCTCCGTTCAATACGCCGCACACGGTCAGTACTTAACAACCAGTTGTTTAAAGTTTTGTTTTATTTCTTTACCTGAAATATTGCTGTCAGAGGATATTTTATTGTTACTTTCCAACAGTGGTGTCTAAGGAGAATCTTGCAGCTGCTGGTCACTAGTGTAGATATTATCAGGTGCACCGGAGGGACTCTGGTCACCTGTTAAAAGTCTTAATTGGTTGAAATGTTGTGCATCAGCCTAAGGTCGGACTAAGTGGGTGGTCTTGCTAAAAGTAATGTAACTTTTGTTCGGATTGAAATATTTTGATGAACTCTGGCCGTCTAAACCTATAAAACAGAAAAGTATGATTTTATGTAACACTCTTTGTATTCAAAAATCTACTGATCCACCAGACCGATTTTTCCCAATATTTACAAAAATACTTTTTAGCACCCGAGAACCAACATAGGGGGTTGGTGATTCAGAAATCTTACTTTTTCCCGACATTGAAACATTTAATTTTCTATCTGCAATCCTAACGCTCTGTTTAAGACGCCATTTGCTTTCATCCAGTATTTTCAGATTTCAACAAACCATTGAAACCGACGCGTATTGATGAATGAAACCAATACATTAATGACGTCATGACCGATCTTAATTTTATAGCGCGCGGTTAAATAGATAGGCTACCGGTAATTAATATCTTACAGTGTCGTATGTATTAGTATTTAAGACGCAATAATTTTCGACGATCGATTTTCAACGCACCAATAGATTTTTAACCTTATTTTTGCCGAGGGCGGTTTCGCAAAAATACTGACTATGGCCTAAACATGGACGGGTGGGAGCTGAGTTGGACCGGAAACCTAAATTTAACGGAAAACGCCGGGCACCCCAGGGTGGACCGATGGAAGAAGGCGAGGTGAGAAGGGCGGCGTAGGAGTGGGGTAAGCCGTGGCGGGGGCGAAAACCGAAATTTTCCGAGCGTGGGAGCGGGGTCAGGCGTGGCTGGGAACTAAAAACCGAAATTTCCCGGGCAAGGCCATCATGTATAAATAGGAATTGTCTTTAAGCCTGCAAGTACAATGCAATGTAGTTGCTTTGATGGAGGCTCAATTCCATGCCTCCTGTGTTATATGCTGAGCTCTCAAATCAATCAGTTTCTGTGTCCCTATAACGGACAATAATGTTTTCTTACGTTGCTCTAGGAGATGAATGTTAATGTTCTGTTTGATGAATAGTGTCGACTGCGTGATCGAACATACGCTGCTCCAATATACGTTGACATAGAGCAGGTGAAGAACGGCCAACGCTACACACGAAAGAAACTTCAGATCGGACAGTTCGTATATCTACACTTATTTTACAAATGCCAGATATGTTTATCTATTTATTTATCTTGTTCTTATTTTCTGGCATTATGTTTCCTATATATATATGCATAAAATCATTGTATACTTACAGATGCCTTTTTCTGATGCCAGAACTTTGGCTGACCCAGAGGAATTTTGAAGCAATTTCGCTGTAAAGAATTGCTCACTCTGCATGTTCACGCTCAAAGTTGCTCAGTAGCCATATTACGGGTAGTACCACCCAGCATTACCAAGACATAGCCTTGCGAATTAGTTAATTAGTTTGCGATATATTTCTCTTACTAGCATAGTTGCATAACTTGTTGCTGTTTCTTTTCACTTACAAGTACTTGTGTAGACCTGGCAGTGGGACAGTAATCCCTTAAAGGTTCTCTTCCTTTGCGTTTTCTTATATATCTCCAATATCCATTGAGTGTGAAAATGATGTTTTGTTATTGTTACTAAAAGCAATTTAAGAACTGTAGTTATGGTTGTATAGTTGCATAATATTTACGCGTGGATGCCTATTTGTTGAGAATATTGAAGTTTAATTGCTACCACTTATACTTTACTGCTCTCACTTACATAAGTAATTGCTTTTGAAGGGAGCTATATAAATTAGAACTTCAATAAGTGCATTGTGCGCTACTGCGCTTGTTATCTGTAGAATGCCGGTGATGTTGCGCAGTGCGATCTGCGTTCTGCATGACAAAACTCCGGCAGAATTGCTGCGACTGAAGGAATGTCCGCTTGATCCAGGCGGTTATTTCATCATCCGTGGCACAGAGAAAGTCATTCTCATCCAGGAACAGCTCTCGAAAAACCGAATCATCGTCGAGACAGATGCTAAAGGTCTTCCAACATGCTCCGTCACCAGGTAAAGCTTAGAGGTAGCGTATTGTGCAGAGTATGTGGTGTAAATGTGAGGTAACTTACAAGTGAAAGGTGGCCTAGATGGAGACATGAAACCATTGCTCGTGCTCATACTTGCTCGATCCTTGGTATATTAATAGCGATGCCATCTAGGTCTTGCCCCAGCTTACCTACTTAATCTTTGTCAACCTGTATTCATCACTCCCTACGCTCAGTGCTGTTTGCTCAAACCTCCATCATGCAAGTAGTCATTTTATTCTAATGGCCGGCTGGCCTGGCTGGAATGGCTTCCCTCTTGAGCTGTGCCTGTTCCCTAGGGGGCCTAGGTCACTCTCTGACACATTCTATAATAAATATATATATTCATTCATTCATTCATTATTAGAATTTATATAGCGCCTTATATACGTTTTATTGACAGAATGATTGGTCGGCTCAACGCGACAGTTAACAAGCGTAGACAGAGCAGCAGATTAAAAGCTTAATAAACGTTTTTATACAGCATCCGTGTAATGAAGTTTTTTAAAAGTTGTTTTCATTGGTTAGTTCAAATGGATGTGGCCTAGCACATGAAAACTAGTAGAATGATTACTATCTGTTATGATGACTTTGATAACATTGATGATATGATTATGACGAGAAACCATCATCACCAATGTATGGGCTACATTGGTGATAATGGTTATTATGATGTTGATGACATGATATTTCCATTAACTTCTTTGCTTGAACTGCATTTTAGTTCAACTCATGAAGTGAAGAGTAAGACGAATATTTGCATCAAACAAACCAAGTATTACTTGAAGCACAATTCACTGAAGGAGGTAAATATCAGCAAGAAAATCTTCCTATATGTTCTTCTCTCTGTTTCTTTGTGTATCTGTGTAATGTATAATAAATCACCTGGGCATTGGTGTGACATGCGTAAACTTCTTACTTTCTTAACCATAGCAACAGTGGAGTTCTTTTGAGCTTCATAAGATTTGTCCTCTGATGACTTTGTGTTAAAGAGTTTACACTTTACAGGTAAATGGTGCTTTTAGTTTTCTTTAGAGAAATGTCAGTCAATTTTCATGTATGAATTATGTTTGCTGATGTGATGGACCATTTTGTACTTGGTTTTGAAATGTAACTTGAAAGTACTCCACATTTGCTTTATTAAGGAAAGCATTTCTTAAACTGTTACAATGTGTTACATGTATATGTATGGCTGTATTTACAAACATTACAAACATTGTTGCAATTGTGAAATTCTGTTTGGTTGCAGGAAGTTCCGATAATCCTTGTCTTCAAGGCAATGGGATTCATCACAGATCAGGAAATCTGTCAAATGGTCGGCAGTGATATTGCTACCGCTCTGTCACCTTGCTTTGAGGAATGTAGGAAAGCTCAAGTCTTCACACAAGAACAGGTATTGAATATCAGTGTTATTGCTTGCTATTATTGCTTGTTATTAAGTTATATAGACCAATGTATCTCTAATAACTATCTTGTTTCTATATGGCACCAAGGCATATGAATTTGGAATAAGAACTTTAAAATATAATTATTGGTACCGACAGGTTTTGAGTCCTGGCATCACTTATTGATTGATGTGATTAACCGTTTTGTTTGATTGATGTGATTAACCGTATTGATTGTTGTGATGTTTCTGTAGGCGTTGCAGTACATGGGTGATAAATTGCGTCAGCGGAAGGTGTGGGGGGGAATGAAGGAAGTGAAGAAGTCGAAAGTGGAAGAAGCAAGGAACATTCTGCAAGCAACGGTTCTTGCACATGTGCCAGTACGTACATTGGTCGCCTTCTTATTGAATGTCTTGTCTTCTCTAATATATTAGAAAGTGCAAGGTCACAAATTATGATCTTCGTTTAATTTTAGCCTAACATACCGCTGACTGATTACAATTCATGGTATGAACAAATGATCCGCAAGTTATTGCAGGAGTCGAATTTAACTATCAGGCAGCCATGAATTCTTTAATTGAATAAATACAAAATGACTGAAGTTATAAAGCAGTGAATGAAATAATTAATGTGAAGGGAGCAGATATGAATTAAATTCAATTAATGAATTATTATCATGCCTTTATTAAGCACCAATAAGCATTAATTGTTGGTTGTGAGCAATTGTTAGCTGTGGGTTTGCTCTGTATGGCCTCTGCACAACTATCATCTCTGGGTTGTCCAACCCATGCACTGATAAAATGGAGAGCACTGCAACAAATTTGTTTTGTATATTCAACATGTCTTTAATTGTTTATATCTAAGACTGAAAGAACAACTGATTAAAATGGAAAAATGCTTGTACTGTATTTAATAAATTCGTAAGAATGAGTGAGCATTAAAATTGTGCATCAGTGCGCTAATTAGAATGAATGGATGGGAATGAACTTTCCACTTTGGCCGCGTTTTTAGGTTGAGAACTGGAATTTCAAGATGAAGGCCATCTTCCTCGCACAGATGGTTCGTCGTTTGATTCTTGCGCAGATGGGTGAAGCGCACGTTGACAACCGCGATTTCTACGGCAACAAACGTTTGGAGTTGTCGGGACAACTGTTGTCTCTTCTCTTTGAAGATCTCTTCAAGACGTTCAACCAGGGAGTCAGTAAATTTCTCAGCATTTCTAATTCTGTTTTTGAACGCTATATATCTTTGACTGCAGCTTCTTAACTTCAATGTTGAATGGTTTACAGTTGCAGTTTATTCTATGAAAATCTACGATGTGTGTGGACAGTTTTGAGTTCGAACTCTGTTGGGGGAACACTGTGTGACAACTTTGGACAAGTTACTTGCACCTAATGATTGCACCAGATGTTTGCAGCCCAGATGCATCCTGGATAAAGAGGAGGAGGATGGGGATCATCTTTGTTATGCTAAGCATTTTCAAATGCATAATTTTGCTTCATCATTAGCCTGTAGGACTGGTGCCATTATGGTATGTGTACTGTATAATTTTGTATTGTCTTTGAGCATTTATTGTGGTTCTCTGAGCAAGAGCCTTTCAGAAGTGCTTCCAGTGCAAGCAACCCCAAGAGAAAAGGCAGTTGATTTGAGGTGAGAGAAAGATGAGGGACGACTATCAGAGAGGAGGATGGAGGAAACTGATGGGGAAGTCTAGGGACCTATGAAGGCAAAGAATCTGAATTGAGCCATCCATGGGAAATAAAGTGGTCAAGTCAATCAGAGGATTGGTTGAGAGGGACGAAAAGTGTAATTACACACGTGGAAGTATTTCCATAGAAAAGGAAGAGATTGAGTTTTATGAATTTGTATTTATTAAAACATTTATAAAGCGCCTCTACTAAAGTGAACTGTTCAGCGGTGCTTACAGTGTGCAAGACCATGGGAGAAGAAATAGGTTTTGGGGAATGCAAATGAGCTGGAAGGATTACCAGCTAGAATTTGAGATTGAGTAGATAGGGGCAGCGTATTCCAAAGAGAGATCAATTGAGGTAATGGATGGGACTGAACCACAGCTGTTCTAGTATGAGAAATTAGAAGTTTTTCTTGTGTCATTGTTAACCATCTCCTGTTGATCAAAATTCTTATTGTGTTCTCCGTTACAGCTGAAGAACATCGCTGATAAGACGATTCCAAAGCAGAAGACTTCTCCGTTTGACTTTGTGACATACATGGAACGATCGTCGTTGATCACAGACGGAATGAATTACGTCATCTCCACCGTTAGTCAACCGACCAATTCTCATCATTTTTATGTGAAAACATAATTTCTGAAGAGTGTTTTGATCATTTTATGCCTCAATGTCTTTGCACTTTCTTAGACTTATTTTTATGTGGATCTTCTCAATTATTTTTATTATAACTGTAACTTCTATTATGCGGGTGTCTAAGATAAGGAAATTTCAGTCTTGATATCTTTGGGAAACTGGTAATTTCAGATGACATTATTGGCCTGATTATAATTACATGTATGATTCGTTTTGTTTATACTTTTTCTACCACAATATATGTTTACTTGATGTTAACTTGATGTTAATTTGATGTCATCTTAATCTGTTGCATTAATAAATGAGCGAATTAAAATTGAAAATCGAGTTTGATGTCGTCATTTGTTTTCTGAATGTAGGGCAATTGGAACATAAAGCGTTTTCGAATGAATAGAGCCGGAGCGACGCAGGCTTTGTCTCGTCTATCTTTCATCTCAGCGTTAGGTCACATGACCAGAATTACGAGCCAGGTGCGTTCGATGTGTGTCTCACTTGCAGACAATTGTTTACTTTATTAGAAATTTAATCCAGCATTGCTACTCCATTTCAAGTTTCTTTGATAGTTTCACACAGGTTCTCGTTATGTCTTCAGGGACATGCAAAATTGCATATTATATCTTGAGCTTTTAGATTGTCCCTTTTGCATTGCGGCTCTATCAGAATCGTTAAATATCATATAGAGAACTGTCACTTGATTTTCTAGACTTAATTTAATCGAAGCCTTGCCTTCTTCTTGCGTGTGCTTTTGTAGTTTGAGAAGACGAGGAAAGTGAGCGGACCAAGATCGTTGAACACATCACAATGGGGAATGGTCTGTCCAGCAGATACACCGGAAGGAGAGGTATCATAACAAATGATCTCTCACTTAGACTTGTTTCATCATAATTCTATCTATGTGTGTGCATGCGTGTGTGTGAGTTTTTATTCATGCTTCATGTATGTCAGTATGTGTATGGTGTGTATTCATGCATGTGTGTTGGAGTGTATGTACCACGATAATTTCTTGTGTTTGGCTATGAAAACTTGAAGTACTGCAGTTGTTTAGGTGAATGTTTAAGCCGTGTAAATATATAATTGTTGCGCTTTTGTGAGTTGGTTTAAAGGTGATGTATGCATTATGTTAAGATGGATTTAGACATGCATAGCATAGACACGGGTATTAGATCATTGGTCTCATATTCTGTTATGTTTTTTAAGGGTTGTGGTTTGGTGAAGAATCTTGCTCTGATGGCTCACGTAACATCGGACGTTCCAGAGAAGCCAATCATTCGATATCTGTACAACATGGGAGTCGAAGACGTTCGACTTCTGAGCGGAGATGAAATCAATTCACAGTCGAGTTTTATCGTCTATCTCAACGGTCAGATATATAAATATCGTGTATCTTAACGGTCAGATATATAAATATCGTGTATCTTAACGGTCAGATATATAAATATCGTCTATCTCAACGGTCAGATATAAATATCGTCTATCTCAACGGTCAGATATATAAATATCGTCTATCTCAACGGTCAGATATATAAATATCGTCTATCTCAATGGTCAGATATAAATATCGTCTATCTCAACGGTCAGATATATAAATATCGTCTATCTCAACGGTCAGATATATAAATATCGTCTATCTCAATGGTCAGATATAAATATCGTCTATCTCAACGGTCAGATATATAAATATCGTCTATCTCAACGGTCAGATATATAAATATCGTCTATCTCAACGGTCAGATATATCAATTATATCGTCTATCTCAACGGTCAGATATATCAATTATATCGTCTATCTCAACGGTCAGATATATAAATATCGTCTATCTCAACGGTCAGATATATAAATATCGTCTATCTCAACGGTCAGATATATAAATATCGTCTATCTCAACGGTCAGATATATCAATTATATCGTCTATCTCAACGGTCAGATATATAAATATCGTCTATCTCAATGGTCAGATATATAAATATCGTCTATCTCAATGGTCAGATATAAATATCGTCTATCTCAACGGTCAGATATATCAATTATATCGTCTATCTCAACGGTCGGATATATAAATATCGTCTATCTCAACGGTCAGATATCAATTATATCGTCTATCTCAACGGTCAGATATATAAATATCGTCTATCTCAATGGTCAGATATAAATATCGTCTATCTCAACGGTCAGATATATAAATATCGTCTATCTCAACGGTCAGATATATAAATATCGTCTATCTCAATGGTCAGATATATAAATATCGTCTATCTCAATGGTCAGATATATAAATATCGTCTATCTCAATGGTCAGATATATAAATATCGTCTATCTCAATGGTCAGATATATAAATATCGTCTATCTCAATGGTCAGATATATAAATATCGTCTATCTCAACGGTCAGATATATAAATATCGTCTATCTCAACGGTCAGATATATAAATATCGTCTATCTCAATGGTCAGATATATAAATATCGTCTATCTCAACGGTCAGATATATCAATTATATCGTCTATCTCAACGGTCAGATATATCAATTATATCGTCTATCTCAACGGTCAGATATATCAATTATATCATCTATCTCAACGGTCAGATATATCAATTATATCGTCTATCTCAACGGTCAGATATATAAATATCGTCTATCTCAACGGTCAGATATATCAATTATATCATCTATCTCAATGGTCAGATATATCAATTATATCGTCTATCTCAACGGTCAGATATAAATATCGTCTATCTCAACGGTCAGATATCAATTGCGACTTTCCGATGATTTTCAGCAAAAGCTATTTTGTCATCAAGATGATTTTTTTTCTGTTTAAAAAAAGTTAATTTAGACTTTAGATCTCGTGTCATAGACGGTCAGGTAAAAGCTTAGCAATTTTGGTTTTGCTCTGTGAAACTTGGCAGTAGTGACAGACAGGTATATAGACAGACAAAGAGACAAATAGAATCTCATGTTGGTCACGATATTAATTAGCATCAGTTGGTTTTGTTTTGGTGTGTGGTGTATTGTAGGTAACATTCTGGGAATAACGCGCGCTGGTGAGAAGCTGATTCGTCGGTTTCGTAAGACGCGTCGTCTTGGTTACATCCACAGCACCGTCTCCATCAGTCTCAAAGAATCACTCAGAGCCATTCACATCTCGTCCGACGGAGGACGAGTCTGCCGGTCAGTGTTATATGCACTTTCATATAATCACTAGAATAGCTGCTTGCTTATTATTACTTATTATTTACTATTATTTATTTTTGAAATTTTATTTTTGCCACCTAAGATATAAAAGATCCCCCAGATTCTAAGAGATTAAGACTGGGTTATAGGTTCTTGTTGCCAATGCACTGATCTTTTTGCTTCACTTGGGCTGGGAGCACCTCTGAGAAAAAATCTTTACTCAGCTCTATATAAATTTTGATCAAATGATTGAAAGTGTCCTGAATACCATGGTGCTATATGTATGTGCAGTTATTATTATTAATTACTAGCTGTACCCAGCCACGCTTTGCTGTGGCAAAAAAGACTTCCCCTCCCCTACCCCTCCCCCGTCCCCCTCCCCCCCCCCTCTCCCTCCCTCTCCCCCTCCCCTCCCTCTCCGCGATGGCCACGCGGATCACGCCATAAAACGCTTGAGCAAGAAGGCCGTAAATGCGAAGGCCGTAATGAAATGCGCTAAAGAAATTTACGGAACAAACATGCCTGAATTGGTATGCAAGGCTTATTGACGGACGTAGGCTGTGTGTTGAAAACGGCGGAATTTGCAAAGTTGCTTTTTTAGCTTAAAAGATTGCGCTTTTTCCCAAAAATCATTCTCACAACCCGGCCGTGTTGGAACTAAACGTTTTGGTGAAGTTTCGAAAGCAATCAATGAAGAAAGTTCGGAGATCTTGCGTCAGGTGCCAAACGCGGTTACATTTTTATATATATAGATTATTATATTGCTGTTTTTAGTATTACTAATGGTACTTCGTAGTATATTGATTTTAGTAATATTTTGATGTAAACAGTCACATATTAATTCTAAACTATGGCTGACTGAAGTTAATATTATTTCTATCATGGCGGATGCATGCAGCAAAACACGTTACGTTTCAGAACGGTACAATTTGATTAAATAAAGAAAAAAATTATCTCATAATCAACATTGGCTATTTTAAATAATTGCATTGCTGGCAAAAAGTGATAATGCTTTGGTTTTTGTGCTGCATTAATTCTTCATTTTTCGTCTCTGCAGGCCGTACATTATCGTGGAAAGCGGGAAACCAAAAGTGACGCAGACTCACATTGAAGATCTGAAAGCAGGAATCCGGTCTGATTCTTTTCTTTCTCTATCTCTCTTGTCTTTTTCATTCATAAAATAATAAGAAGAAGAATAATAATAAGAAGGTTCGAATCCACCCTCAAGCCACCGCGTAGGGACCTTGGGCAAGTCCTTCACTCGCAATTGCTCAGCGCTTCAGCGTGAAACTCCGATGCAGTGTCCGCTCTGCATTCGGGAGCGCCTCTGAGTAGGTGAGAGAGCTTGAAGGGGCGCTATAACAAGTGCACATACAAACAAACAAAGATATCTGCAGGTGCCCTGGTATTAGTGGAGTGTATTTTATGGAGTGCGTCTGTTTTTCTGGATCTGTAGAACATTTGACGATTTCCTGAAAGGTGGTTTGGTCGAATTTCTTGACGTTAATGAAGAAGACGATGGTTTGTTTGCAATGTATGAAAAGGATATCACGTTGTAAGTACATGTTGATTGGTTTGTCATTTTCGTTTTATAATTGATTAGTTTGTCGTTTTCATTTTATAATTGATTAGTTTGCCATTTTTATTTTATAATTGATTAGTCTGCCATTTTTATTTTATAATTGATTAGTTTGCCATTTTTATTTTATAATTGATTAGTCTGCCATTTTTATTTTATAATTGATTAGTTTGCCATTTTTATTTTATAATTGATTAGTTCAAATGTTGTTCTCATGTTCATTCATTCATTCATTCATTATTAGAATTTATATAGCGCCTCTTCAAGAAACTAATCAGATGCGCTCTCAGCCCAGCCACGACCTTACCTCAATTTCTGGCTGTATTCCGTGTTGATGGAATACAGCCAGAAATTGATCGACGGCTGAGTTGATGTGGGGTAAATATTGCCCCACATCAACTCAGCTGTCGATCAATTTCTAGCTGTAGTATTTTAAAGGACAGTCACTCATTCAAATCTGTATTTGTTTACTTGGATTCGTTGTTTACAAGTAAATCTGTTGTTGAGAGTTATTTAATTTTTTATGTGGTTTTTGTGACAGAGCTGTCAGTTTTGTTGGTTGTCTGTAAAATTGCAGAAAGACGACACATCTTGAGATTGAACCGTTTTCAATATTTGGTGTTTGTGCTGGACTCATACCTTACCTCAATCACAACCAGTCACCTCGAAATACCTACCAATGTGCTATGGGTAAACAAGCCATGGGTATGTACCATTTGCGGATTCACTACTAGGTGGCTTTGTTTTGGTCAGTAGGGTCCGTGTCTGACTATCTTCTTGTTCAATGCGGATATCTGAGATGATTTTAGCTATGCAATTCTCTTATTTATGACTAATACAACATCCAGGTCTGCATTTTATTAATCATTTTATTCAATGTCAGTATTTAAACCAACTGTTAATCAATGGTTTTGGAATAATTGGCCGAATAAGATTGTGAATCGTAGTTGACGACAAAGCAAAGCTTGAGTAAAATTAGACACATCGATACGCGTTTAAAGGAACTCGCTACAGAAGATGACATTCAAATTAACCAACTTTTGAATTGGTTTATGCGTCATTGCATAAGAAAGTAGTTGTCCTTTATGAAACTTATAATGCAAGTTAGGTTGTCAAAAAAACTAGATAATTGTGATTAAAGGATTTTACTAAGCATGTCTACACATGTCATCATGGAGAGACTCAACTGCATATATTATCTGTATTATAGGGTGGCAAGGGACAAATAATCTTCTTCTGCTGTGTCCAGGTTGGTTGGGGTGGTCCTCGTTTGTTGAATGTGTTGTGTGTTGCAGGTATCATTGGTTTAAACTACAACGTTCGAGTGGACAGTCTGATGTATGCACTCGTCTATCCACAAAAGCCGCTTGTCAAGACAAAGGTGATGTGTCGTCTAATGCTTTCACAGCTCATTAAACTAAATTGTAAGGTCAGGACATCCTTTAAAAATTAGACTTACCTAAGTGAGACTTAGAGGCAGTTGTGAAGTGTTAGGTTCAGTTTCTTAGCTTTAAATAATGAAGGCAGATTGAACAGTCATCTATGTCACCATCTGATCTTCACACCGATTGTTTAAGTTCAGTTGCGTTGTCTAAGGACGCAGAAGAAACCGAAATTTGTAACAAACTTTTCTCAGCTGTACAGATTTTGACTTCTGAACTCTCAGCAGATTGTCCAAACATTAAACTGTTGCACAGTATTGATGTGTAATGAATGAAAGATAAAGAAATCATCTAAAATTATGTTTTACTTCAAATTAAATGAATCCAACAATCTCCTAAGATTTATGGTTTTTTCCAGACGATTGATATGATGGGCTTCAATCAGATTCCTGCTGGTCAGAATGCGATCGTTGCGATAATGAGTTGCACTGGTTTCGACATCGAAGACGCTCTTGTTCTCAACAGAGCGTCACTCGACAGAGGTTTCTTCAGCATATTTGATTATTGTTGTTACATGCCTGACGTATTGGTTTAATTATTTATAAGTTCAAGATATTGTTTACAAGTCTAGTTATTTAAATGCTTTACATCGAATACTTTTGTTTATTACCGGTAGCAATATCATTATTGATAACATTGTTATTATACTCTTGATATTGCTCCTCCAGTTGTTGGGATGAATATGTTCGCCCTTTTGCATGTTTATGTAAAGTCACACTTTTGCAATTGTGGCCATCCGCCTGGAATGACCTTCCTTTTGATATGTGCTACGGATTTTGTATGCACTTTTTAATTAACATTTGTAAATTGCTCTTTTATCTGATAAATAAAAGGCTCTCTATATGTGCAATTGTATGTTTATACATACATACACATATTATAATATTATTTAATTTATGTATATATATAATTTTTATTTATATAATGTATATGTTCTATACGAATGAATCTGATTTTAGGCTTTGGTCGTTGTATTGTCTACAAAAGTCAGAAGTCAGAACGACGAAAGTATGCAAACAACGCGGGTGACAAATTGCTTGGTCCTGGAATGGACGCCAGAACCGGACAAATACCATATCAGCATTCGTCGCTTGATAACGACGGCATTGTACATCCAGGTCGGTTGAAGCAACACGACGTTCAGATGCAATCGTATTTTGAACTTTCTCTTTTGAATGCGATCTATATTTTTTCGTTGTTTAAGCTGTTGATATTTTTTTTTTATCTAATTCAATTAATTTAAACTTCTGATCTAATATATTTCTGTTAGCCAATTTTTCTCATCTCATCCATTTAATCCAATCTCGATTGTTTCTGATCTGATTAGGTTTATATTGATTTTGATGTGATGATGATATTCCATATGTATTTGAATGTATTCCCTGTTCATCTGAATCTACTCTCTATTTATCTGAATGTATCTGAATGTATCCAGCTTCATAAGGATGTAGGCTATTCCATGCATCATCTGAATAAGTCTAAAATCTGATATCATCTGACTATTGTCATCATTTTCTTAATGCCAGTGCATCAATAATATTAGATCTTCTTGTCTCTTTCCTATGTACTGATATAATTCAGAGTGTGTCCACGATGATTCTGATTCTGTTTTTTTCTTCAGGTGACCGCGTGAGTGATGGTCAGTATCTCGTGCACAGACATGTTCCAGTCATAACGAATTCAATCCAGACAGGAACCGTCAAACCAGAAGAAATCGAATACAAGGAACTCCCTGTTCGGTGAGACACAACAAACTTGGATAAACGATTACTATAACGGAGATTTTAAATTATTTGTAGCACTGAATGGTTTCAGATCTGATATAATTGAAAGTGAATTTGACCATCAATTCTGGCTGGAGATGGTGAAGTAGAGCTGTGTTGAATAACAGGCTTTTTTGGGGTTGAGTACGAATTATTGGCATAGATAGGGCAGCAGTTGATTGACTATAATGAAGCAAAGTCTAAGTGTTATGGTGATCCATGAGACAAAGCCAAGACGAATTATAATTAATCAGAGACGAGAAGTCAAGTTATGGTAACTTGGTAAGTGTGATCTCGACATGAAGCAGTTAAATTTCTCTTGACTGATGTAATTTACAGACTTCACGGCACCTGTCGAAAACTAGAATGGACCAAAACTGCCTTTTAAAATGGTGTTGTAGATTGCATTAGATGTGATGTGTGTACATTTCTGGAGTAGCTCTTGCATTCAATGTGGATAAATACTTTAAATAATTGATACAAATATCAATTGACTTTCTCAAAAACTGGTATTGTATTTCATATTGGAATTTTGTTGTCAATAGCTACAAGGGAATTGAGCCGGTCTATGCAGACAAGGTGATCTTGACTGAGAACGGAGAAGACATGCTTATCAAGATCTTATTGCGACAGTCGAGACGACCGGAGATTGGAGACAAATTCAGCAGCAGACATGGACAGAAAGGGTAAATTACTATACTTTATCGTTGATTTATTTCTATTAAAATATTGTTTGTTTGAATAGCAATTGTCAAGGATTCGTTAGCCTCAAGAGCGCACTCGTCTGTGGATTGCAGTTGTTGGTAAATGTAATATAAAGAACACTTATTATATCTGACATAGGGTACTGTTGCTGGTTTTGGCAATTAATCAATTAACGGCAAAATTCTGAAACGATTTGCAGTGAAATGCAAACTCCTGTGACGTATGTCATGTGAATTGTATTTTGAATTGTTTTGTGAATTGGTGAAGTAAAGGTGCTCTGCATTAAAAGAATGCTAAACCTTTTGACCATTGAAAGCCTGCACTGACTAATTATAAGATATGGAAAACATTATCAGAAAGAGAAATAAGATATTGAAGTCATCATCAGAAAGCGAAGAATATTGATGTAGATGGGGTATGTGGCATATGTGGGGAGGAAAGAAGAGACAAACAAATGATGTCCTGGAATTCTGGAGGAAGGAGGAAGATGAAGGAAGAACGAACGGGCTGAAAAGTACCACCAGAGTACTAAGTAAAAAAATAATAATGAGATATTTTCTTGCCAATGGGGATGAAGTGTTAGCGACTTCATATTCAAGTAAGTGCTAAATAAAAACGGACTGATTATTATCTTATCTTGTTTCCTTAATGTGTGTGATATTTGTTTGTTGTTGTTATTGTAGAGTTTGTGGCATAATTGTTCCTCAGGAAGACATGCCGTTCAGTCTGACGGGCGTCTGTCCAGATATTGTGCGTAAAACAAATTAACATATTCATAGGAATCTAATGAAATTCTTATAACAGTTTTTTTGTGTGTGCGAAAAGTGTGTTAATATAATCTTCATTGACAACTGCAAATATGTCTGCCTAGTTTATGCCTCCTACGTTAAAGGGTTATTATGCTTTCAATAAGCACCACTATCTATAACTGAACATTGAACAAGCAACAATCAAAAGCAATTTTGAGTGATGGACTTGCTCGAAATCCATACAAATATTGTAACCATCTCAGAGAAGATTCGATAGCACACTATGTCACATGACAAGCTTGTGACCCTCTAATCTAAGGGATTGGGGTGTTTACCTGATTGGGACCCTGTTATCAGTTGAGAAAAAATTGCAGCAGCCCTGGCATGCACAGAATAAGGAAAGTTGTATCCTACACATATTAAAATCTATGTTTTTGCTGAGAGTTTTTAATTATTCTTACATTTATTCCTTTTTATCGAGTTTCTCACGAAATTTAGAAATTCTCTCGCTTTTCTGTGTTTGTTAATTTTTTTTATATAATTTAAATGTGCTCTTACTTTTATTCATTTTTACTTTCTTGCAGATAATGAATCCTCATGGATTTCCTTCTCGTATGACTGTTGGTAAAATGATTGAGTTGTTGGCCAGCAAAGCAGCCGTCATTGATGGAAAATTTCGTGATGGTACAGGTCAGTCCGTGTTAGAAACAGTTCTCTATTGCATTCTAGGGGCATCTTTTCTTTATTATTCTTTGTCAATTTTAAAGTTTGTCTTCCAGCAGAAACATTTGGGATGTTTTGTGCATGCTTCCGTAGTCAGGATATTTGTTGGCAATGTTTGTTGTGACTATGACTGAAATTGGCGAATATATGCAACCCATATAATGACTTCATACAAATATTTCTGGGTTGTTTTGCACAATTTATTTTGTGTACATTGGAGAGCTATTCTGTGATTACTTGTATGATTTGTTTCTATATCTGGAATTGATATTTTTTCGTTGAGAAAAACTTCCTTTTTGAGTGCAAATAATATTGATATCTGTTGTGTCAGTACGGTAGTCCTGTGGTGATTGTACATAATTGTTTTTATTACGTTAGGATTTAGAAATCACGGGCATTTGCAGTATGCTAATGTGGAACAGTTTGTTGGCTTAAATGATAAAATCTTAAAAGATATTTGCCAACGGTTCATTGGTCCAAATGCTTATTGGTCTAACTGTCTATTTGTTCAACTGTTGACCAAAGAATTTATGTCTTTGCTGTGTTTTCTATATCTGTATTTTTATCTGCTTTGCCACTGTGGAGGCATTTGGTTTGTTCATCAGATTATTTGTTGATTTATTTGTGTTTTTAGCGTTTAATAATGACAAAGTCGATTCACTGCAGCACGCTTTGGCTGAACACAGCTTCAACTATGAGGGCAAAGATGTCTTCATCAATGGCATTACAGGGTTTGTCAGTCACTTCATGTGTAGGAGCTTGAACGCATTTAGGAATCATTGTTTAAGAGGTTAATTAACGTATACTTGAATTTGTTGATTTTGCATTAGATTCCAGTTGTTGACAGCTTTTGTCAAACTTGATATTCCATGATACTGATATTTATAGTAGTCGTACACTTCATGGGGCTCGTACTGAAGTTTTTAAAATTAAACTCAAAACTGTGCTTTTCTGTCGTGCTAGAGTAGGGAGCGCTTCTGTGTAGGTCCCTGAAAGAGGCGCTATAGAATTTCGTGCATTAATGAATTGATTAAGCAATGAATGAATGACCAAGCTGAGCTATTGCAGATGAGGAATTGGTCAGATTCCCTACAAGTTGTCCCTCTGAGGCTCGAACCCTTGCTCTAAGCATTATGAGGTACAAAGAGCTAGCTATTCATCTTATCAGCGTATGATGCTTGAGATTGTCCTTGCAGGCCTATTAAATTTATATAAGTGACGGTAATTACAATTTTACTAATAATGATATTGGCAATATTGTAATGTCAGTGAACCGTTGGTTGTCACTGTCTAGTGCAGCACAGTGTGACTCACCAATACATGCAATTTGTGCCTTGGGCGATATTGTGCTGTTCAAAGTCATCTTAGGTGACGTCTGGAGTGAACACGTTGTCAAACATGACTTCGATGCACATTTGAGATCATTGGAAAATGACAGTTTCAACATCTATTAACAAAGGAACTATTTGGCATTTGGATGTTTAGGATGCCAGAGGAAGCGTACATCTACAGCGGACCAGTTTTCTACCAGAAGCTGAAGCACATGGTTATGGACAAGGTGCATGCACGAGCTCAAGGCCCTCGTGCCATACTGACACGCCAACCAACGGAGGGTAAGGCACGAGACGGAGGGCTGAGGGTTGGAGAGATGGAACGCGATTGTCTCATTGGATACGGAGCCAGGTAACAACTCCATCCGTACTGTAGGAGTTAGCTACTTTCTAACAATGTATTATGTGCATATTTATGAATAATTATTTCGGAAGTTATTGCTCGCATCACTAAATATTGCTTTCCATCTGCTTTTTCAACTGAATGCATTATTGTTCAGCAGATAATAGTCATACTTTCTTGGTAGCTATAGTTACTTGTACCGTCAGTACTTGACGCCAAAGTACTTGTATAATGTACAGGTACTTGACACCAAAGTACTTGTACAGGTACTTGTATCCAAAACAAAAGTACTGGGTCTTGTTCTTTACATAGAAGCACTTATTCTTGAAACCCAATTTTGTGAGATATCACTGTAGCTTATTGTGGTTTGTGGATTTACTACCCTGCTTTAGAAAAGTCAGGCAGCAGAATTGTAGTCTAAAGACTCCTCTGAAAAAACATTGAGGAGCGCCCTAGAGTGGTGGCAGATTCAGTGAATGATCGTCGTTTATCAGTGCAGGTCTGAAACTGTCACAAGTTGGCAGATCTGTGATTACGTTTAATGAAGAAATGAGATGTTGATTACCTTGCACATGACATGTTTTGCTTTTGAATAACCATTGTTACAATTTATGAGGATTTATCGTTTGTTGTTTTGTAGTATGTTGCTGTATGAGCGTCTGATGCTGTCAAGTGATGCGTTTGAAATTGACGTTTGCAACACGTGCGGACTCATCGGTTATTCTGGATGGTCAGTTCATCATCTTCTAATCGTAAACTCAAGATTTCTACAGTGCCAACAAAGCAGATTTGTGAAAACCAGTTTATTCAGGGAATGGGGGTAGAAGTAGCCATATACATACTTACCTACATAATTGACAGCTCGTCTTCATTGATTCTGTTTACCTTCTGAGCTGAGGTGACCGATATCATTTTGCATTTAGTGTCATGCTTCAATGGGTTCCTATATAATGCTCTTGAAAGAAAATGTTGAATCTCAGTAGCGCTGCATGCACCACAGTTGGCTAGTTCTTAGTTTACAGTTGCCTGCCTTAAAGCAGTGTGCCATGGGTTCGTTACTGGATTGGAAGCTGATTTGAGTCCTATTGAATCTGAAAACCGAACAGCCTTGCTGTAGTAATATATTAGGCATGAACTGGCTGCCACTGCGAATGGCATCTGTAGCATAACATCAGAGATGCATGATTAATTAAAATTTATGATTAATTATTATTTATGATTATTTATGATTAATTATTATTTATGAATATTTATATGTTTGCAGGTGTCATGGTTGTCAGTCATCGACAAACGTTTCTTCGATCAAGGTGCCGTATGCGTGTAAGCTGCTCTTCCAGGAACTACAGTCAATGAACATCGTGCCACGTCTTTCGCTCAAAAACTACAATGAACTGTAGAAAGAATTAGTTTTCAAAATTATCATTCACACCGTCTATTCTTAAGAATCACGAAAGAAAGACAGAATTTGTCTGCTTCACAACTTCCGAAAACATGGTGGCTTTCCGTTTCATTTGGTGTTCATTATTGCTGTAGAGATGAAACTGCAGCATGACTGAAGCACTTAATTGTGAAACAGTCTTCATCTAGAACATACAGCTGCTTGTCACAACGTAAACTGAATTTATGTGAATCTGACGAATTTAAGTCGAATTAGGAGTCTTGCAACAATAATGTTGGGTCTTAATAAATGGTCAAAATGGTAATGGCGATTTGACATGTCTTGCTTTTGGTGGTTGACAATTCCAAATATGAGTTAACTATTATATTATTCTTTTCATCAATCCAACTCGTATTCGGCCAATGCCAAAACTCATGCAACAGCGAATAAGTTAGAACGTTAAAGTGATAGATTACCGGCAGTAAGTACCTTCTAATTCTGTGTAAATTATAGCTGAACATTATTGCATCATTAGAGAAATGAAAGAAGTTGAGTTATTTGAACCTCAGTAATAATAAATGTAGAAATTGATGATTGAAAAGATAGGTCTTGGAACTGCAATGGGAATTCAAACTCGTCTTTGGTAGACAACACAAGAGTAAACCTACATTTCTGTAATAATCCTCTACACGTAGTTTGTTTACAGCAACTGAAATTGCTCAGCAATTGTGCTAAAATGTATATCTTGTAAAATAAACTTCAGAGATAGTCAAATGTTTCTATTAAATAATGATAGAGCAAAAAAACAGAGCTCACAATTGTGCACATGAAAGCAATCAAAAGAAGATGTAGCACTCACAAAATATTAGTTTATTTTACTTCAATCATTCAAAAATATAATTTTAACTCTTTAAATTAAGACTGATGTAACTTACTAGAAGTGCAAGGTTAGGTTAGCATCACCAACAGTTGTTTCAATGAGCAAGAGGAGGCTACAGTTATATGCTACAATAGTAAAATGTGGAAAATTGGCTTTGTTGTCAAGTACTAACAATGTTCAGTAATGTTTAAATTCATTGAAAACTCGTAGCAAAAGAATACAGAGAACGAATTACATAGGTAACAATTTCATCCAAAACAGACTCAGTCTAATTGTGCAACAAGTATTGCTAAAATAAGGGCATTACTCAAGTAAAGAATTCTTAAAAAGGGTATTTTAATATAAATGGATGTCTAACAATATATAGCAGACATGTGCTTATATTATCAACACATAGCAAAGGTATCCGATTGTTTAAACAGTTGAAGCTGTGTGCATCAGTGAAGAGCAAGATTTGAGTATGCAAGGACTTGTGCAGGAATGCTACAATTGAATGGAATTATTTTAAACACTAGATAATTCTGATTTGTGCTCAACTTGTATTACAAGAAACATAATTACATCTCATCCTGTCAGAGCTGTCCATCGACATCGAAAGAGTTAAAGTTACATGAGACACACGATATCTTTGCTGTAGAAACTACACTTAGTCAAATACCGGCTGTCATTTGATACAAATCAATCGATTGCTTTTTGATGAATTAGCCAGAAATTCTAAATAATCTGTTGTTGTGACAAAATGACCTAAAGAAAGATGAGACGTATCGATTATGAAATCCATGGCTGTGTTGAGGAATGTACATAACGTCGTGTGGCAGTGAATGGTTCAGATGGTGGTAAACACAGTCAAAGTTCGAAAGATCTTTTGAAGAAATCATATTTTGTGTTCACTGAGAGAAGCGCAAAAGGTACATTTCAAAGAGTTCTTGAAAAGCATCTTTTTCACGATTCTTGCAGCGATTGCAATGCTCCAGAAATTCTTCATTGGTAGTTAACACTGCGTCACAGATTCCACAGCCATAAGGTGTCAAGTCCAACTCACATACATCCGAAACTTGATTTTCCATATGCTGGTTCGTACTGTGCCAATGCCCCATGAATTCTTCACTGGTAGAAAACATTTCATCACAGATCGCACAGCCATAAGGTTTCAACACCAAATGACTTGCATCAGAGCCATTTGCCACATGGTCTTTTGGAACATGATTTTCTGATCGTTGGTTCTTAATCTGCCTTGGTGAAAAACGTTGCTTCGTTTCTGTTATCGCCAACTCCTTTTCATCTTTGGTAGATCTACTGCACTCTTTATGTGTAGTACTTTTATTGCCTTTCTCCCTAGTTTTCGATGAAACATTTTCCAATAACACACGTTTCCGCAATTTTTCTCCAGTTTCCAAACAGTCCACACTTTTTGCAATTTTCTTTTTAGATGAACTGCACTCCTCAGGCTTCTCTCCAGTGCTTGGGCTTGTGTGTGTTTTGAGATTTTTTCTGTGTGCAAACGTTTTCTGAAGTGAATTGAGCTTGCATGGGCCTTTTCCAAAGTGGGTTCTTTTATGAATCTGGAAAAACTGCTTGTTTTTAAACGATTTAGGACAAAAAGAACAAATGTATAGTTTTCCTCCAGTGTGGATTCTGTTATGAGTCCCCAAATGATACTTTTGTCTAAATGACTTACGACAGATTTCACATTTGTATGGCTTTTCTCCAGTGTGGATTCGTTTATGATCGTCCAAATAATGCTTCTTTGCATATGACTTGTGACACAAATCGCAGTTGAATGCTTTTACTGTAGTGTTGTCAGTCTTTACACGAGATTTCAGTGTTTTGCTAGAAGACTTGCGCTTGAACTGACTGACACTGTTGTTCATTCCGGCTTGCATCTTCTGTTCTTCAACAGAGTAGAAACAATAAAATAAAATACCAAAAATATTTAGCCACATCACGTTAGAATGTCTTAGGAGTTCAATTGGATGAAAATAAAATATTTGTTGGAATTTTCGAAAGTGTGTCAGATGTAAATCATGAAGAGCAGCTATAAACAAAATTCATCATCAATGATGCAAACCTAAACTACATACAATCTTAGAAAATCACTATTGTTTTAACTTTAACAACTATAAAAATCATTATTATGAATATTATACATGAACCACTTTGATCTGGGACATGATGCCGCAACCTATCAGCCAATCAGAGAGCGTCTTTCTGATGCATCACAGACGATGTAAGTGACGTCTATCCAGGCAATTAATTAGCAACTTTCAGAGTCACGACTTTTAAGTTGTCATCCGTATAATCTCTATATTAGTCCCAGGTATAATCGCCCAAAGGTTTGTCTAAATTTATATAACTCCAATCACAAAAATCGCACGTTCTCTTTATCATTAAATTAACTCATTTTTCCTACAACAGTTGTGAACAAAACAAACTGGAATGACCAAGTGACAGCCTACCCTGCAAAATTCCTGAATACAGCCACAAGCATAATTTAGGCCAATGACCTGATATTCATTCATTCGTTCATTCATTCATTTCAAGAATTTATATAGCGACCCTTCAAGAAATCCAATCAGAAGAGCTCCCAGTCCAACCACGGTGAAAAAAAACGTTTTAAGGAGCCTGTAAAACACTGACGAGCGAACCCTAGGTAACAGGCGCAACTCCAATGGGAGACTACTCCAGACAGATGGATCGACAACTGAAAACACGCTGACAGGTTGAAGGACTCTGCAAGCATGGACAACAGATATTGGACAGCAGAGCTCACATAGATTAGGCAGGAGCACAGCCAAGGAGATAACGGCAAACCAGTGAAGCAATTCTGTATCCGATGCTCTGTGAGACAGGGAGCCAGAGTAGGGTGCCATGCCATATCTCTTTCATTATTATAGTCCCAGACTTTGATAGTGCCATTGCAAAAGACAAAAACAATAACACATAAGCATGTTGCACTTGTGTCAACCGCTATAGATGATTAGCATGTTATGATTAGCGTCAGTCCCTAAAACAGAAAGATAGTGGATAATCAATTTAAAAAGGGTCCAATAAGCCAACAAGTAGAGAATAGTTCTAACAAATAGGACTAATGAGAGCAGAGCAAAAGAATAGAAGTGCTTGTGTCCGTTTTTAGGTAAACACGCACACTGAGTGCCTGTACTCCAAACAATATGGCTGCCAAGGAATGCGATAAAATTAGAGCGCGACCTATAGACGACATTGTTCATCAATTCAGCTTCAATTTCAGCAGAATGACTGCACTAACCCTAAAACTAACCCTAACCGACCCTCACGGCACCTAACCTGAGCCCTAACCGACCCTCACGCTTTGCATGTTGAGATGCATGTTGCGGTTAAACCGTAGTTTAGGCTGTTTAATTATTTTCATTATCGATATCCCGTAGTTTAGGCTGTTTAATTAATAAACGCCTAAAATCATGAATATAACGCACCATAAAACGCGCTATTCCAATTTCTGAACATTCGCAACCGGAAGTAGCAATATAAACCGAAAACGCGAGAAGATGGAAGCTGGATTGACGAAAAAACCGTACTTTTTATCTGACAACCAATTTTTTACATTCGATGACAAATATTTAGTGACGAAATAGAAGCGGGATTTTACGCATGAGGGTCGGTTAGGGCTCAGGTTAGGCGTCGTGAGGGTCGGTTAGGGTTAGTTTTAGGGTTAGTGTAGTCATTCTGCTGAAAATGAAGCTGGATTGATGAAAAACGCTTGAGAAGTAGAACCTGGATAAAGGCATTTTATACCTAAAATGGAAGCTGGATAAAGGCATATTTATAGTTGAAATGGAAGCTGGATTGAACCTGGCGATCCAGAAATTACTTGTATATCATTTATACACATGCAAATAATTTAGCAGCCTCACTTTTTGGCCAAATAATTAAACAGCCTAAACTACGGTTTAACCCATGTTGCGATGTCGTCGATCGGTCGCGTTCTAATTTTACGGCATTCGTTGGCAGCCATATTGTTTGGAGTACGGGCACTCAGTGTGCGTGTTTACCCGTTTTTAAACCCCAAAGAAAGCAGAGCAAGGAATATACGTGCTTATGTATGTTTCAAAAATAAAATAAAAAACAACACGATGCCAGCTACATTATGTCACAATGACAGATGTTTAAACCTGTATTCGACTAACGCGCCTCAGATTCATATTTCGGTGTGACCTTGCGCGCGTTACAAATTTATTTTGTTCATAATAAAATAACTATAACGTTGAAACCCCATGCAATGGCGAATAAAGCTGAGAAATTAATTTTAAAAATACCTTGGGCACTCGAGTGTTATGGACCCTTAAAGTTCACGTTTACCCTAGAATTCCTCGGTGTGGAGTGATACTCTCGTCCAACAAAATGATCAACAAAGGAAAATAGGATAATTATCCAAAAATCATTATTAGATTATCGTAATTTTACAATTTATGCCGACGATTTACAAAAATACAAAAAAGCAATTTAAAATAAAATTTGACAACTATATTCACGCGATACGAAGAAATAAAAATAAGACCGTAAAATCGGTTCTTTGAGAATAAATTTAATATGGCGTCAAATCAAGATGACACTTTCAAATAAAATATTGGATTTGCTGTTTCGTCCTCTTGCGATCATTTTAGCAACGCTCCGAATTTCCTAGCGTCTATAAGAATTATCCAGCTTAATATAAACCTTCAATCAGTTCAATGCATGGCGGGTGCAGCCTCGAACCTTTGAATTCAGAAGGTCCGGGGCAGTCTACAGTTTTAGCAGATTAAATTACACTAAATTCTGTGGACTATAGCGCAGCCCAATTATTTGTTAGAAATAATTCTGATTAAATAGAAGCTGGACCACGGTATAAATAATTATCTATAGGCCTACTGTGGTTGAATTGATGAAAACAATTTATATTTCATCAGAAGTGGGGGTTATAAGACATTATTGTTGAAATTGGAGCTAGATTGATTAAAAATAAATGTTAGTTAGAAGTTGGAATAATAGAAAAATAGATAGGCCTAATGTTGAAAATAGAAGCTGGATTGGTTAAATGAATTGATGCCTAGATGGAACACTGATTGATGAGAAGATTCAAACTGATGTAGAAAACGGATTGATGAAAAATAATCAGGACATGACCAGCTGCAGCTAACATGATCGAGTGATCAATCCAAAACTTTAGTATAACCTATAACCTAATTGTTTCCGCTGAAACATAAGATAACTATCTTTGTTACTAAAATTTAGTAATTGGGGCTAAAATAGGATGTGCATTATTCAAAATTTGGTTAGGGCCTAGGCCTACAGAAAAATTTCAATCAATCGAGTTTAGCTGTTAGGCCTACAACAAGAATCTAGGCCTAGACCTAGTTTCATCAATCCGACTTTCATTTAGCAACCATTTTGTTCATCGATACATCTTCCGTTTTATATTGATATTTGATAGCATAGAAATCATTATTTTTATCAACGTAAACTACGGCTTTACAAGAAACTGTGACTCACCTCAAAATCGTTGCTGCGTCCGGTAGACGAAATAGCCTAATAGGCCTACTGGTAAATTCTCATGGCATCCCCAGAGTAGCCTATGCTTACACGTCTCTGCCTATGAAGCTTCCTGTGCTGGGACTTGCAGCCAAAACAAGTGTCTGTCAGCACTGTAGTCTATCACTGATAATTTGTTAATAATGCATTTGTGACGAATGTCAATTTTAAGGTTTATTTTCTGATTATTACGCGATTAATGGCGATTTTTCTATAATTATAATACACGGGGGCAGCCTACAGTATTATTATTGATAATATAATTTCTGCCGTGAAACGCACTGAAAGACCCGTTAATTTAATGCACGTAGCAATAGTTAATAATACGCAGCGATATGCAGCCTAACATTTAGACGCACGCACACGTAGGACTTGTTGACAGAGATCAACAAGTCCACGTAACCTTGAACTTCCCCCGCGCTTGAATATATCGGAACGAGGCTTCATGTTATTTCCTATATACTTTTAACATGGGCACGTGACGTCTGCGCCAGTGCGAGGCTCCATGTTAATTTCGGCCTATACCTTAACGCTAAGCTGGAAAAACCCAGCTATACTTTAACATGGCCATGTAATTAAAACCAGACATATGAATTCCTATCTACGTGGCATTGTTTCTTTGTTCGAAACTAAATTCAGCGCGAGTTCGGCGTCCCTCGTGGCAAATTGCTGTCTTTTGACTCAGATTGAAATTGGTCGCCGAAGGGATCGGTCGCATAGAAAGAAGCTCCGGTGGGGAGAGTTTTAATAATTAGTTTGAGGCTGAGATTCGGCTTAGATTGGGGAAATTAGATAAATAAAGTATCAGCGCTCACGGTGGATAAACAGAAAACGAGGATAAATGTTAATTGGAGTATTTTTCGCTATTAAATCGGTGGATGTATTCGGTTGTAACCACTTGAGCTCTACGGAAGAGTTTTATACGGCGTTTTGAGGAGAAACTTGGAAATTATATTCGGAATATACTAAGTTAAATCAAATCGGAAATAAACGGCAACTGCGATCTTTCACACGTCGATAAATCGGAAATATCGGAATTAAGATTGCGTGGATTTCTGCGATCTAATATTTCGGAGGAGCACGCCGCTTCCCTTTGCCAAGGCCTGACCCCGTAAGAGGTACGTGAAATAGAATAGAGCAATAAAAAGGGGTAAATGGGGCAAAACCGCCAGTAAATAATTAGATTGCATTATGTTAAACTTGTTATATTCCAAGTTGCGTTAAATAATAAATATTAATTAAGTACTTTAGCGAGGTAGACCATTATCTGTACGATTTGCTATTCCTTAAAGATAAGAGTTGCCTGTTAAATCTTCGCTGAATAAAAATAGTTAATAAACAAGCAGTCTTTGATGATTGAAATCACCTAGGTTGATAATTATTCACTCGCATTTATGGAGCGCACCACTAGGGACGAGGACGAGCAGTCGCTCGGGTCCAACCGGTCACGTGTGAGTGCAGTGCTTGAATTAATGATGGACCGACTCGACACTAAGTTCGCAAGGGTGCACGCCCAGGTAGGAGAAGTCCACTCCAAGGTCGGGGAGGTCACTTCCCAGGTGGGTGACGTGAAGTCCCAAGTAGGGGAAGTCAATTCCCAGGTAGGGGAAGTAAACTTCCACGTAGATGAGATGAGATCGCAGATGGGGGAAGTCATGTGTCGCCTCGATCGACTTGAAACCCCCCCTTGTTCACAACTCGCTGTAGAGCCCCAAACGGACCCTGACCGCAGCATTGCTGCGGTTGTCGGCAGAACGCTGACCGCGCCTATCCACTCGGGCCTGGTACCTGGTAATGCGGACGCGAGTATTCTTAGAAGGAGTCAACGGCTGACGGCCCAACCGCGGATAGACTACCGCGAGTTCGACAGTAGGGGAAACCGGTCCCAGGAGACCGAACGGATTGTGAATCCGGTGCCAGAATACGACCTATCGACGGGGTGGGACCCTAAGGCTCTACGGCGAGGCGACACTCCCTCGAGGGCGGAAGTACCAGTTACGTCAGGCTTTACGAGGGGGTGGCGCGCTACAATTGGTTCCAGAAGTGTCGGGTATAGGTTAGGGTCTAACCCTTCGATAGGAGTAGGCACTGATAGGATTGAACTGGATGATAGTGTGGCTTCAGATGCCGCTAACCAGAGCAATCACGAGGATTTTCAACTTCATGTAGATGAAGAAATAATGGATGAAAATGTAAATGCCCCGTACGAAAGAAGTAAGATAGATAAGCAATATGAAACTCGCAACTTGGAACTTCTAAATTGGGGGCGAAATGAAGAAAAATTAAGCAACCCGATCCGAAATACAAACCCGTGGGAGGGGGTTGGCCTGTCTAACGGTGGCACCAGCATCCGACCACTCACGACGTCTGGTCCTGTCACACGACTACCTGCCCCGTCGGCCCTGCGACCAACCAACACGTCGGTTGTACGTTCGCTGTCGGAACCTCGAGCCTCTCATCGCGTGGCTGATCAATACCGACACGTCGAAGCTGATCAACGGAACGTGGCTAATGCACAAGCCATGCGAAGCCGATACGAGGCTACGACGGGCCTTACGACGACGAGGCCTGGCACGCCGATTCCCATCCTCGCTCCCAACGGCCACTCATTCCCTCCCGCGCAGAGCAGACTCGTGGATCCTCCTCGACCACACGCACTTCCGTCCCTCTCCGCGTACGATCCTGTCTTCGTCTACGACCACGCCATCGCGTCAACGGTCCAGTGGATGCCGGTCGCAGTTTCTACGCCTGGAATACCGAAAGAACGTGCTGGAGGATACGCCGACGATTGGAGGAGAAACAGCGAGGCCATGAGACGAAGAGACGGTCTCGGTGCGCAGATGTTCGGTCACGATCGAAACGCTGCGTATGCCATGCGTCAGAATCTACCGCCGCCGATGCTGAACGACGAGTACCGACACGACCTCTACAACAGAGCGAACTCGGTCGGTCTGAAGGTTGAAGAGACTTGGCCCACGGCGAGGATGCACGGAAAGCTATCGTTCGTGCCGACGACTTCGGTGGCAACACAGACGGAAGGCCACGGGACTGTGTATTCGCAAGCAGAAATCGGCGAAGTGGGTACAGCGACGGAAAGGACGAAGCCGTTGCCTACGGGACAGGACGTTAAGGAACCGACTGTTTCATCGACGAACCGGCCGAAACCGAACCAATGGATTAAGCTCGAACGTTACAGTGGAAAAACGGAAGTTGAAGCTTTCTTGCAGAAGTTCGTGATCTGCGCGACGAACAATGGTTGGACTGACGTGGAGCGGTTGAACCACCTGAAGTGCGCTCTGGTGGAACCGGCGGATCAGTTGCTGTGGGAAGCGGGTACACAGACTGTAGAGACTTGGTCAGATCTGGTGCAACGATTACGGGATAGATACGGAGGCGCCAACCAGGCCGCCTTGTACCAGACGCAGCTGAGTACGAGACGACAACGGGAAGGAGAGGAACTTTGCTCGCTGGTGCAGGACATTCGTCGGCTGATGACCCTCGCGTACCCCGGACCCGTGTCAGCCCATAGCGAATCGATCGCCATACGCGCGTTTGCGGACGCTTTGACCGACAAAAGAATCGCACGGAAGCTACGTGAGAATGATCTCGCCTCGCTGGACAAAGCGTATCAATTAGCCATGAGACTGGACGGTGTCCGCAAAGCGGAGACGGATAACGAGGGATCTAACGAACGACGTTACGGACGGGTCAAGATGGTGAAGGAAGCCGAACGAACAACGGATATTGATCTCCGACAGATCAAAAACCAGATGGACAGTATTCAAGCACAGATTAGACGTCAAGAAGAAATCTCGGCAAATGTCCAAGCGCAGATAGCCCTGTTCTCTGGTCATCCATCGCAGACGCCTACGGCTTACTTCGGAGGAGAACAACCACCGAACACGAACCGGTACCGACAGAGACCCGACCCCCGCTGGAATAGAAACGGCGTACGACCTCCCCGACGTTGTTTCGAATGTCAGGCCCTGGACCACCTCGCACGTGACTGCCCATCTCGACAACAGACAGAGGCGGAACCACAAGGAGCGACGGGTTATCCAGCGGACCACAGGAACAGCTGCATTCCAGGGACGAACGTCGCATATCTACCGTTGCTGGTGAGAGGAAAGAGGACGCGTGCGTTGCTCGACTCTGGAAGCTCGGTGTCTCTCGTTCCGGCCTCCGAAGTAGCACCGGAAGAGATACGGCCATCTGACAAGACGGTGAGTGCTGCTAATGGCACGGCTATTACGATCATCGGAGAAGTCGTCCTGCCGTGTCAGGCCGGCGGGATCATCTTCGCGGAAACATTCTTGGTCTCTCCGCAAGTAGACGAACTGATCCTGGGAATGAACTGGCTTGACGGATACGAAGTCGAATGGAAGATAAGGGAAGACGTCATCATCTTTGGTGGAAGACGCTTGCCGTTATACCGAACGTCCACCGCCGCGGTCTGTGGGATGATTATTGAACAATGGAAGCCGGTCGACTTGGTCCGACCAGCTGCAGAGGTTCAACATGTGACCGAAGTACCAAGTACTTCTGCCACGTCGGTTGATGATCAGAGCGACGTGACGTCTGGATTGGCTGACCGAATCCGCCTCGCTTGCATTGCTCGGAGAGCCAGGAAAGAACTGCCGAGTACCTATCTCTGTCACCTGTGTTTCCAGAAAGGTCATAGCATCAAGGACTGTCCGATGGCTCGACCTAAGGATCATGGACTAACGCCGTACCAAGGGAAGAAGCGGTGCTTCGGAGAGTACAAGTGCGTCCGATGTAGCCGTACTTGGATGTCAAGCTACAGCTGGGCAAATTTGGGACAGGACTGCCATTGGTGTAAGACGATCATCTATCCGCACCGACAGCGTCCTCTGGAGACGAAGGCTGTCTTGGACGTTGGCGAAAAGCACATGGCGCATCCGGAGAATCATGGTGGAGAATGCAAGCAATTGGGCTTTTACTGTAGAGGCGTTATAAAGTAGATGCCTCGCGCTTAAATGTGGCTAGAACTGGCTCTAGATAAGTGTTACAGCGGTTCTGTTTGATTTTGAGGAACGTGAACTCAAGGAGAAAGGTCCTCTTTATAATTTGGCGTAGATAAGATGATTTGCAGTTGAAGTGATTAAGGTCCTGCGTTATCTAGCCATATAAGATTAACAGTTGTATTGTTGAGTGAACTGATGGTTTATTTAGAATGCATACTGCATAGATGGTTTTTATTATTGCTGGGTGCTATGATTACAGTTAAAGCAAAGAGATGTTGTGGTTTTACTGAAAAGAGATAATGACATTTTTTTGTTTGTTTGTGTTGCCTTAAGGATTGCTGTCTGACTATACGCTCAGTAAAGCTGATTACGTTATTTAGAAGGCATGGTTAGTTTTATTACTGGATGCTATGATGTAGTGGAAGCAAGGAGTCATTGCAAGCAGCATTTATTATTGTTTGTGTTGCCTAGATAAGGATTGCTGTTTGGCTATTGTGTTTCCGTACAATTGATTGCATCAATGGGAATGCATAATCTTATATTCTCGATGTGTGCTAGAATTTCTGTTGACATGATGGGACATTGTGTGAGTGTAACTGCGAAGGTAATAGCATTTTTATATGGTTTGAGCTGCCTTAGCGATTGGCGCTTGTTACTGAATTCTATGATGCTATGGTTGAAAATTTAATGACATGCATGGATGAACTTTGTAATAGCTGGTGCTATATTGGTCTAATAGAGATTATTGATGAACATTAGTAGATTTTAGCATTGTAGTATAGTATGGCAATATACAGTAAGCGTCCATTTGTTAAATAGGCTGGTGCATTGCAGTTGATGAGGTATAGGACATTGGTCTTGAGGTATTATGGTAGACTAGAGGGGTTTTTGTATGGCCTGCTTGTAATGAAGCCTGAGGCACAGCCCGGTAATCTAGTGGTTTCTCGTATACGGTGTGAGGACTGTTGAGTCATGGTCTTTACTGTGTAGACCCGTAGAATGTAGCCATGTGTATACGGTGTGTTAAGACATTGTACTTATGACCAGAACTGTTTAGATGTTGCTGCCTATAGATCTGACATTGGATCGCCTTTAATATTGCTTTGCTATTGCTTATGCATGATCGCTAGGTGATGTTACGAATAATCAGAATGTGTTGAAAGATCCCTTTCAAAAGCTCTTCTCCCAGTTGAAGAACTTTTGAAAGAAGAGAGGTTGGTGGGCATTGTGACGAATGTCAATTTTAAGGTTTATTTTCTGATTATTACGCGATTAATGGCGATTTTTCTATAATTATAATACACGGGGGCAGCCTACAGTATTATTATTGATAATATAATTTCTGCCGTGAAACGCACTGAAAGACCCGTTAATTTAATGCACGTAGCAATAGTTAATAATACGCAGCGATATGCAGCCTAACATTTAGACGCACGCACACGTAGGACTTGTTGACAGAGATCAACAAGTCCACGTAACCTTGAACTTCCCCCGCGCTTGAATATATCGGAACGAGGCTTCATGTTATTTCCTATATACTTTTAACATGGGCACGTGACGTCTGCGCCAGTGCGAGGCTCCATGTTAATTTCGGCCTATACCTTAACGCTAAGCTGGAAAAACCCAGCTATACTTTAACATGGCCATGTAATTAAAACCAGACATATGAATTCCTATCTACGTGGCATTGTTTCTTTGTTCGAAACTAAATTCAGCGCGAGTTCGGCGTCCCTCGTGGCAAATTGCTGTCTTTTGACTCAGATTGAAATTGGTCGCCGAAGGGATCGGTCGCATAGAAAGAAGCTCCGGTGGGGAGAGTTTTAATAATTAGTTTGAGGCTGAGATTCGGCTTAGATTGGGGAAATTAGATAAATAAAGTATCAGCGCTCACGGTGGATAAACAGAAAACGAGGATAAATGTTAATTGGAGTATTTTTCGCTATTAAATCGGTGGATGTATTCGGTTGTAACCACTTGAGCTCTACGGAAGAGTTTTATACGGCGTTTTGAGGAGAAACTTGGAAATTATATTCGGAATATACTAAGTTAAATCAAATCGGAAATAAACGGCAACTGCGATCTTTCACACGTCGATAAATCGGAAATATCGGAATTAAGATTGCGTGGATTTCTGCGATCTAATATTTCGGAGGAGCACGCCGCTTCCCTTTGCCAAGGCCTGACCCCGTAAGAGGTACGTGAAATAGAATAGAGCAATAAAAAGGGGTAAATGGGGCAAAACCGCCAGTAAATAATTAGATTGCATTATGTTAAACTTGTTATATTCCAAGTTGCGTTAAATAATAAATATTAATTAAGTACTTTAGCGAGGTAGACCATTATCTGTACGATTTGCTATTCCTTAAAGATAAGAGTTGCCTGTTAAATCTTCGCTGAATAAAAATAGTTAATAAACAAGCAGTCTTTGATGATTGAAATCACCTAGGTTGATAATTATTCACTCGCATTTATGGAGCGCACCACTAGGGACGAGGACGAGCAGTCGCTCGGGTCCAACCGGTCACGTGTGAGTGCAGTGCTTGAATTAATGATGGACCGACTCGACACTAAGTTCGCAAGGGTGCACGCCCAGGTAGGAGAAGTCCACTCCAAGGTCGGGGAGGTCACTTCCCAGGTGGGTGACGTGAAGTCCCAAGTAGGGGAAGTCAATTCCCAGGTAGGGGAAGTAAACTTCCACGTAGATGAGATGAGATCGCAGATGGGGGAAGTCATGTGTCGCCTCGATCGACTTGAAACCCCCCCTTGTTCACAACTCGCTGTAGAGCCCCAAACGGACCCTGACCGCAGCATTGCTGCGGTTGTCGGCAGAACGCTGACCGCGCCTATCCACTCGGGCCTGGTACCTGGTAATGCGGACGCGAGTATTCTTAGAAGGAGTCAACGGCTGACGGCCCAACCGCGGATAGACTACCGCGAGTTCGACAGTAGGGGAAACCGGTCCCAGGAGACCGAACGGATTGTGAATCCGGTGCCAGAATACGACCTATCGACGGGGTGGGACCCTAAGGCTCTACGGCGAGGCGACACTCCCTCGAGGGCGGAAGTACCAGTTACGTCAGGCTTTACGAGGGGGTGGCGCGCTACACATTTACATGCCAAGGGTGAAGCAGCAAGTTCTCTGGAGAAACCCTAACGTGGTCGTGGACCCTTGTACGTAGGCGTGACTAATGGAGCCTATGCCTGACACCCGATGACCGCCAAGGTGTGGATTGATCTTGGTGTGCGAGCAAGATCAATTGACAGGCACAAGCCAAGATCTATCCACACACAGAACCTTGGGCACAAGCATTGTCAGTGTAGGCTATTCAAAGAACCTTGGCCTTGTCCAGCTCTGTGCACGTCCCTTTGTCCTACTTGTGTCTAGTGAAAGACTGAAGCGTGGGGGAGCGAGAGAGGGCTTATTGCCCTAGCGTAGGCTGTAGGCTAACTTACTGTTATACATCTCTTTCAAGATCCTTGCAGCTCTTTGGCATGTTTTGTATCGGCCCCAGGGTGGTCTGACCCTCGTACTGTGACCTTTGGACTGTTCTGCAATAAAAGTTCGTGAGCGAGCAAGGTTCTTTGATAGCCCTAAATTAATGCAATAAATTGGATATTATTATAGCCTACCGTTAAAGTTGAATCTGATAGATAATTACCCTGCTTAGCGGAACCTTATGTTATAATGTTCCTATGGTTTTACCAATATTATTGACCCCAATGTATTGCAGGCCTAAATGAATGTCTAATCTGTTGATTGCATGTATGATCATAGTGATCAATGAAAATATTGATTGATTTTAAGAATTATTATTAAGACTCAATTTCGAAATTTTCTAGTCAATGCAGGCCTTGATTTAGAAACGATGGTGACTCGCAACCCAACGACTTAGGCACTATGAGAATTGTGGAAAAATAACTGGGGTTTTCCAATTAAATAAATGGAGTTGCATAGCTTCCCGACTTAGCTGCTCACCAGCTGGTTGGCATTAAGTGCACAGAACCTCATTACGCAGATGACATGTGGTTTGTCCTCGCCCCGAAACCTGGACCCCCCAAATCAATCAATCAATCAATCAATCAATCAATCAATCAATCAATCAATCAATCAACCAATCAATCAATCAATCAATCAATCCACTCTTAGTTTATATATCGTGCGTTAGGAAATGCATTATTTCATTTTTACATTATTTTATTTTGGTGGACGTTCAAAGGCTAAAAAACACTCCCCTAAATACGGCATTGACAATTTGACATAGATTAGTATGATAGTAATATAATTTAATAACACACCAGAGAGAAGCCATTTAGTTGCTCTCATAAAATATATGTACAGATAATAATTATTATATTAGCCATAGATTAGTATCATAGAAATATATGTATATAAAAAATATAATATATACTATAACAGTACATAATATCATTATTTCATATGATATCTACTATCATATATATTGTAAAAGTTCATATAATATTATACTGAAGACTACATTCTAGGGAACATTCTCCAGAGGGACCTAGATTAAACATTACCCGTTGGTAATTAACAACATAAAGTGCCCTAGCCAAATTGAAGGTTTTTTGTCATTTTTCATTTACAGACTCATTGTTATCTGGTTCAAATTCGTGTTGGGAGTGGAAAGAAAAAGTAAATTATGTAACCTTTCAAATTACTAAGCTTATAAATATCTTACATGACTTTCTCTTAACAATTGAAAAGAATGGAAGGCTGGATATTCGACGGTAATTTGCTGGATTGTCGCTTTCATCTTTCTTAAATCTATAGAAACAACTTTTGCAATTTTTATGGCAAGAGGGACAACGCGTGAATTCTGTGAGCAACTAACAATCCAAGGTAATTGTGAGAATTATGTGTGTACTGTACACAAAGAGATTTTATGATCTGACCTCTGTATCAACTTTATACCATGCACTACACCCAGTTCTTAAGAGATTAATATATAAATACTATAATTATGGCCTTCAAATTTATTTTAAAAAAAAACACATTGTAAATCATATGCACATGGTAGGCAAAAAAATACCTCCTATGGTTGATTGCCAATATCTAGGCCAGAAGTAAGAATTTTTAAATGAAATTATACAGGCTTAAAGCAATTCCAATTTACGTACAGTGGCCAAATTTCACCAACATATTATTTCAAACAGAACAAAAGTTATATTGCTTTTACTGAGTTTGCCTACCGTTTTTTGAGGATTCTAGAACATAATGCAGCAAAATGTAACAAAACTATTAAGTCAGATCTCTAATAATAATTGTTATCAAATTAATGCACTTGATAGTGCTTCACAACTTGTGTTCAATGTGTCCACAAATTACGAGTCTTGTTGGGAAGTTCCATGGTGAAATTTAGTCCTTTTACAATATAGGAATTGCCTTTAAAAATGTAAAATCTTATTTAAAAATTCATACTTTTGACCAACATATTGGCAAAGCTTATTTTGGCCCACTGTACTGTTCTCCAGTGGTCTTTTGGAACTGGTATTGCTATTTGATTCTGCTAAAAGCCGGTTCTATTGTGCTTGGACATCGTCTCCTGCCACAAAACCCCTTCCACGATGGCTGCCAGGGTTAACCAATATCTGGTCGTTTGCTTCGCCCTCTATGAACTTGAACAGCGCTGAACCGAAAGGCGTCTCTTTCTTCTTACGCAGAAGACTTTGCGCTTCCTCTTTCTCCCTTTCTGCCTGCTGTAGCTTCTCCAAGGCTGCCTAAAATAAGAATTGAAAAGTTCATGTGAAGATTGTTAAGATTCGTAATTTAACACAACTGGTAGAGGACACTTAGTCTAGTGGTGTTATTTTTAAGTGCTCGCAATATTGAACCCAATAACAGTTTGCATGTGCATTAAATGATGAAGATGATGATGATATTGGCAATGATGATGAAAATGATGAAGATGATGTAGATGATGCTGATAAAGATGGTGTGATGATGATGTAGATGATGATGGTCATGATGATGACCAAGATACAGATGTTGAGGATGGTGGTTACAATAATGATGGTGATGATGGTGGTGGTGATGATAGTGATGATGAGGATGATGATGATGAAGATAATGATGTCACAACTCACAAGCCTCTGTCACAAAGCAAAGACATCTGGCACATACATGTAGATTAATTAGAGGCTAACAGTATACGCCATATGCACAGAATCCTGGGAGTCATTCCCTGCAAACTCACTGGCTAAAGTGAATATGAATAGTGATTTGTTGTTTTCATTTGCATCAAAACTTCCTTCTTCCACTTTCCAATGACTCACCTGATATTCGATATCTCTTTGCTTTCGTTCCATTTCCAGTTTCTCCAATCGCATTTTCTCTTGGATGAGCAAAGCTTCTTGTCGTCCTTTCGCCTCTTCCAGGTCTTCTCTCTTCTGCTTCTCATCAACCAATAGCAGCCGAAGAGACGCCTGGATCTCTTCCAACTCCTTCTTCTTCAACATTTCCTCTCTCGTTATTCTTCATCAACGAAATTAATAAGAAACACAACTTAGACAAATTATATTGCACAGTCCAAAGTTGTAAACAACTCATTTACTGGAACTTCAATCTATTAACACTTCAATAATGAGCTGCAGTGGAGTCAGAGTCGCTTTTAGTGCACACTCATCATAAAAGTTAGGCTAGTTATAGGTTCTTTATATGCCGATCTATTCCTAAATTTTCGTCACGAATTCCTAAATTTTCGCCTGTCTCTGCTTACATGCGTGATGTGCTGCATTGGCTGCCAATAGCCCAACGCATCCATTACCGAATTGCTGCCCTTGTTTCTCGCTGTATTCGTGGTTGTGCCCCATCTTATCTGCGCGTCCTCTGTCATTGTCTCTGACATTGAAGCGCGTCGGGCCCTTCGCTCCGCTGCGAAGGGACAACTGCTTGTTCCACGGGCTCACTTAGCTACCAGACAGCGCCGAGCCTTCTCGGTTGTGGGACCGTCCGTCAATCTGGAATGACCTCCCCCCGAACCTCCATTTCCTGCACCTGTCTAGTCAATCTTTATTTCTCAAGTCTCTTAAATCTTTTTTCTTTGGTCGTGGCTGGGCTGGGAGCGCTTCTGAGTAGTTTCTTGAAGAGGCGCTATATAAATTCTAATAATGAATGAATGAATGAATCTGAATGCTAAGTATAGTCTCCTGCCAAGGTTCTTTGTGTGTGGATTGATCTTGGTTTCCTGCTGTTTCAATTAAGTCTTCTCGCTTCCTGCACATGTTGTATATTCTGATGATCACGAGGGGGACATAGCGCATTGGATGACATGTTGGGGGAGAGGTAATGAGATGGCGCCCCGTAAGGCGGACGTGCTTTGTAGGCTGCTATTAGCGTTGTGTATAATTGCAGGCTGTCTGTTCTATTTCTACTGTAATTTACGTTTCAATGGCATAAAAATGTACACTGTAACCGTTTGCAGTCTGTCAACCGTATTTTTTCAATAAAGAAAATATTATATTATATGCAACGCACAAAGTGACCAGAACGATCTTAGTAGAACTGTAGTAACTTCATACATCAACTCTTTTGTCTTTCTTTACCTCAATCAATTGAAGACCTTATTTTTGGATGTGGTTTGTATTGTAAGGTTGGTATACTATAGTGCTTCTGAGAAGTTAATCATACATATTGTTCTATAAAGATATGGAAGCCTGCAGTAACAATGCCAGTCATAATAATTATGGCTAGCATATTACATGTATATAAAATAATCGTCCAATTGTGAATTGGTCTTACTCTTCTTGAAGTTTTCGACTGAGTTCCTCCTGCTCTCGTGCATATCGTTCTTTCTCGAGTTGCAGTTCGAGTTGTTTGTGTAGGTCCTGTAATTCCTTGAGATGTTGCTTCTCCTGTTCATGCTGAGCTGCCTCCTCAGCCCAGCGTGCCTCTGCCTGAGCTCTTGCCTAAACGAATGACCAAACAATCTCAATCTAGAGCAAGTCGTGCTTGTAACTAGAAGCCATGCTGTTAGAGCATGACCTCTGAGCAAAAATACCAATGGTTCTAAAACTATAATATCATATATTATTCGTTTTATTGAAAAAAAACCCGGTTGTCAGAACGCAACAGTTAACAAAAAAAGGTACGGTAAGTGAATAAAACCTGGTAAACGTTTAACAGAATGCGTGATATGAAGCACTTATTATTCTTGATGTAAGTTCAAATGGATAAGGCATGAGGTGCAGCTTGTAACTGCCAATGTGCTGTTAACTATTTGGTCTATCAGATGTACAGGCTTTGTCAGTAAGCAAGCTGTTATATTACCAATTCAACTCCATGTAATGACCCTTGAAAAGTTGCACACTCTTCACTGTCACAATCTATACAAGTTGGCATCAATTGACGTAAGGAGCTACGAGGTAATCTCCAAATACTTTGATGCACATTGCACAAGCCATGTTTCCATGATAGCTCATCCCCAACGCAATGTCTATAAGTAAAGGAGAAGATCAATGAGCAATACCCAAGTCTCACTATGGGACATATGATTTTTTACTTTACTTGTTAGATTAAAAAAACTACGAATGTCGTTAACAACTGCAGGACGTAATTTGACCTACAATCAAGCTTATTGCAAGGCTTATTGAACGAATATGTTATGTATCATAAAATTTTACCAACGGTAATATTCTCTCATAATATTAACCTATTAAAATTTACTTAAATGCATCCGAGAATGCATTTAGTATCAGTTGTTAAGCTACGACTGTTAATAGGATAACTATAGAGAACTGAGACTTGTGTTGAGTCTGGACATAATATTATAATTATATTACCTGATTAACTGCTTCTAGTTCTTCTTTCGTTTTAGCCATCAATGCTTGATCACGAAGTCGCTTCTCCTCCTCCTCCCTTACCTTCTTCTCCATCTCTGATCTCTTCTGCAATTAAAAACCAAAAGCAGAAGATCACACTCTCAGGAAACTATGATGGTCAGGTAAGTGCTTATTTATACACAGCGTTTATTCAAGAAATGAACTTAGTAAAAGTAGCCAACACCCAATCTCACTACACGAAGACAACAATTTAAGAGAATGGTTCTGAAACACTTTCAACTTAGAGGCATAGAAAAAGAAGAGCTCATGTCACGAATATAAATGCATGAAAATATTGCTGATAGGTAAGCAATGTATGATTTCTGTTTAATACCAAGATCTCCTGTTCCAGTTGTTGTTGCGTCATCTCCATGAGTTCTTTTTGTCGTGAGTTCTGTCTCTGCTCCTCTGTTAGTTTTGCTCTTCTTGCGAGTCGTGAGATCCTTCGCTGTTGAATCTCTGCTTTCGTCAGACCAGTTATCCGGGAACTCGTGTGGAAATTGATGGCCATCGTAAATGCTGCACAAGCACACAGACCGGATTCTATAATAACCCTGTTATTTTCACATGCATGGGTGTCATAAATGGTGTGGCACCTTGAAGCGGACAGTTCACACTTCACAGTGGTATAGCACATGCATTTCAATGAGCAAGAACGGCTCTTAGACAGCACCATGATTTCTTCGATATTGGTCCCATGGTATGGAATGGGCTTCTACTGCCTGGGGTTTGCTCAGATGCGTTTTATCGCACCATTAAAACAGTACTTTTCAGCTGAGGTTGGGTGTGGAGCGCTCTTGAGTAGTAACCTTGAAAGGGTGCTATATAAATCTCCATAATGAATGAATGAACGAATAAGGTCTCATCTCATCAATTCATTTTTAAAACGAACATTATCAAGGCCATAACGGTCAGCATTTCTTAAAATTCCACTTGGAACAGCAGTGTAAACTATTTAATGCATAATTATTTCGCCATGTTTCCATTGCTCATTAATAGGCCTACTTATGCTTCACTATAACATAGTTCCCTTCCTCATCCGACTAATGCTTCTAATATGAATATTATGTGGCTATTATTCAAACTAAAACTAATTAAGCCTCTATAAAATGCATCTAATAAGAACAACATTGTGGAAATTTGGCCATAATTTCCTCACCTACATGTATATCAAGAGAATAGTTGGAAGTTAGATGTGCAGTGAAGAGAGTAAGTGATGGCATGGGATTAAATGTATGTGTAACTGCTGGTGATGTTGCTGTGGTGTAGGATATTCTATGGATGCCTTTGAAGAATAGAATAGAATATAAAATAGAATATAAAATAGAATAGAATGAAATACAATACAATACAATAGAATAGAATGCTTTATTAGTCAACAATTGCAAACTTCACTTGGCTTGCCCCCAAAGTTTAAAAAGTATATCCTACTTCTTGCACGAGAAATACAAACGATTGACCACATGTTATTAAAATGCTATAGACATTTTTCACAGAGTTATGGTATTTCAGTCAGGTTCATAAAAAAACATGCACCAGGATATGGCAGATGTTTTGCAATGATAATAGGCGACACCACATTAACATGTGACTGCCAAACGAGTTGACACAATGCCAGAGCTACACATGCTGTATAGTGATGTAATTCAGTGCTCTAATATTTATAATTATAGTGATGAGGTTGGTGATAAAATACCTGAGATCCATTCGTTTTTCGTAATCGAATCTGGTGCAGAGATTTCGTAATCTTTGCCTTCACTCTTCACAAGAAAACGATTCTGTCTCGATCCCATCTTGTCGCTTAGATTCTGACAAACATCAACAGCAAAACATTAACACAATACATTCACTAAAGCCTTCTTCTTTTCCTTCTAGCTAGGGTTAATTCCTTGCTGGGGAGGGGTCAGCCATTTGAAATTTTTGATCCTTTTTCTCCATCTGACTCTATCCCCCAGTGTTGTCCAGTTTCAGAATTTTGAGATCCTGCTGAATCGTGTCCGTCCATCTCTTCCTCTATTACCCCCAGACTCTGTTTCCCGCTACTTCCGCCTTCGTTATCCTTTTGATGATGATGCCCTCCGGTCGTCCATGACCAAGATTACTCCACATCTTGGTCCATGACCATACCCCTCAGTCCATAAATCAGTACAGGTGAAAGATATCCAATCTCCCACAGTCTAATTGACTTGACTTGACTTGACTTATGGCCTTGGCGATGCCCCAGCACGCAGAAGCCGCTCATTTATGGAAGCTCTCCATCTTCCTCTGTTTTCCGCCTGATGCACAGCCTCCTGCATCGACAGCCCCATCTCCTGACAGTCCTCCTTAATCACGTCCCTCCATCGTTTCTTCGGTCTTCCTCTTTTTCTCCTTCCCTGTACAGTCTAATTACTTTAACCCAATTATCCTGATGATCAAATCACCAATATTAATAACAGCAATTCTTTTGAAACAGGAGTAAACACTTCCTACTTTGGATCAGACAAGGGCTCCTATATATTATAACTAGAACCAGTCGTGTAGACAAGGGGGTTTAGGGGTTAAAAACCATTGGACTAGGAAAAAGTTTTAAAAAAGGCTTATCTACTTAATGAAAAAAACTGTTTGTAGTAACAATTTCTTTCTTACTTTATTCCCTTTCTTACTTATTCCCTTTTATTTACTGTAATACTGTTGATAGATAATATTATTTAGACAGTGGTGTAGCCTGGAATTTATGTCGGGGAGGGGGGAGTTATGGCCTGAGGGGGTTTATGGCCTGGCCGGACGCCCTTCCTGACACAAACCCAACAGTTTGCCCTATTATAGGGCAGGAAACAATGATGCCATGGGTAACTTGAGAAGACAACTGAAGCAGAATCATGGTTTTAAACTTTAACCTCAGTGATTATTAAAGCACTGATATGTATATATATATATACTATATATATATATATATATATATATATATATGACGCTTAGTACGAGGAAGTGGATCACAAGGTTTTATGTCAAAGACTAACACTGAGGTAGAGGTACAAGAGTCAACAACGGACAAAGCAGGCTACTTGTCTGTTCCTTGACTTTAAATGTACTGAAGTGGTACCCTGTAGGTCAAAACTTTTGTGACAGTGGCCGATTGACAGAGTAGCATGGTACCCGGTAGTAATTTGCTCAAATGGCCAATGCTTGCGGTGACATAGTTGTCCATATTTACATGACTATGACATCTTGCTTCTAGATTAATACAATTTAATAGGCTTCCAGTACTGTAAAAGTGCTGTTCAAATATCCAGATGCATATACAAAAAGACACACATACAAGTCATACATAAAAAATAAATACATAAAAATACATGCATACACTCATAATTATGTACATAAATACATACATACATACATACATACATACATACATGCATATATATATATACATAGATACATACATACATACATACACATATATATGCATGCATCCATACATATATTATGCATAGTACATAAATACATACATACACATATGCATGCATATATAAATAGATGCATATAAACTGGGAGCACCTCGGATAAGATTGTACTGTGACACAGGATTTATAAGTTCATAAATACAATAGAATCGAATCGAATAGAATAGAAAAGAAATACCTCAACGGTACATTTGGCGGTGATTCTGATTTCTCCCTTTAGTTCTTTTTCTTCTCGACTGACGAAGTAGCGAAGACAGTTTGGCATGAGGACACACCAACGCTCTTTCCAACTCATTATGATGTGACCTTTCTTCGTCAGATATCCCTATGCCAATCAAAGAAAACAAAATCTACTACTCAATGGATGGAAACATTCTTTTCTGCTATTTTTTTTCTTCCATTCACTTTTGTTTCACATCTAATCTGTGAATTTCCCTTTCTCTCTCTGTCTCTGTCTGTCTGTCTGTCATGCTCTTTTTCTCACTCTCCATCTCGTTCTCACTGTATTTCTCTTCACACTGCAAGACCACCTTTATAAAAGTTGTGACTCTACCTGTAATCAAATACCTATTTACAGTGAAAGCTACTTGAACCAATAAAACCAATAAAACAATAAAACTATGTTAAAGGTCAGTTATGTTTACTTTTACTCAACCACTTTGGTCGGCACTTTGACAAACTAACTGTCAACTAGAATAGCATAATAATTATATTATGGCGCTGAGATGATTAAAAATGAAGGGAATTGTAAGGCAGGAACACCAAACACGACCCAGAGATCAGTTGGACAGACATGAGCCACGTGCTGATAATTCACTGCAGCATCTCAGTTACTATGAGGTAATATTGCCAATTGTTAAGGGCCTACAGTAGAAGGTTGCATTAGGCGTAAAAAAATGTTGTGTTTCCGGTAACCCGACCGACCCATTTTTACGGCCGCAACCCAAATATTTTTTTTTTTAATTATAAAAAAAAAATTTAAGAAATTTTTTTAATTTTTTTTAAACTTAAAAAAAACATTTGTATTGACATAACAGAAAAGACGTCAACAAAATAAAATTAATAGGACTGTTTCTAAAGCAGTTTTAGGTGCAGACAGTCTGGAAATAGGCAGTTTATACTTGCTTAGAACACGTACTTTGTTGCAGCGTGCAAAAAAGACTAGTGGGGTATACTTTTTCGGATAGTCACTGCATAAAAATATTTTATCAAAATAAAAATATTTTTCGACCTACCTACCCAATTGTTTTAGCTCTGTTACCGGAAACACAACAATTTTTTTAATCCTTATTATGATTGACTAGCAAAAGACTTTAAACTAAATATCGCAATTGTAATCTCCAAATTTCTAAAGTGCCACTCAAAAGCTCATTCGCAAGTGCTGTGTCTGGTCAGAAGGGTTGTCCAAACAATAGTCCAAAGAAGGACGTAGTCTGGTCCAAAATCAAAATACCAGATAGTCTATGATTTATTAGCGTACAAAATAGTGCAAATGTATCAACTTTCAGGAACAAGTTGAGACTTACACATGTTTGCATATGCTAAAGTAATCTAGATGTCTATGCAGTGCTCCATTTGCTTATCAGTTTGCTTGTCTACTCATTAACATTCCAGGTATAGTCTATAGTGTGTGTGTGTGTGTGTGTGTGTGTGTGTGTTCAAGAATTAGGGACTAAAAATTATTGTCCCTCGCTGTGTTTAAGCAAGATATTCCTCCGTCAACAAATGGAAAAATCTTGGTGTTTAAATGGTTCACACTTGTCTGACATATATAGCGCTATAGACATTGGTCAATGCTGTCGGGTCAATCACATCACAATTTAGATTTAAATACCATCACTATTGTGGTGCACCTCTCAAGTCTGGATTAATACAAAGCAAGATGGCGAAGGCAATCATCATTGATTTCAATTCCATTTAATAATTGTTTATTGATCCAATAAACAATGCATGTAATAAAACAGAATACATAAATTTTATATAATCTTTGTCCTGGTCAGTTCTTATTAAACATATAATTGATCAAAGGCTCATTGGAAGGCCAGGAAGGGAATAATCCCGCTAGATGGGGCCTAAGTACATAGATCATAGGCTACTTAAGTAGTAATAGATAAGCTAACATTGACTTAATATACATGCAGCCATTATCAATCTGCGGTCAGAACCATTCAATAGAATCTGCTGCAACCAGGCATAAGAAATTAAGTACATATACAATGCACGTTCAAACAGACCAAATCAAGATCTTCTTAATGACCAAGATCCGCCTAAAGAGGTTATTGCATGCATAGACAATTAGACATCTAGATACTTTGGATCTATGTATATAGATATATATATATGGTTCATGTAACACACTTGCCCGCATTTGATTTTACGAGTGGAGTGGGTGGGCCAGCAATTAAGAAGAAAACAGGAAGCTGTTGTGTTGTCATTATAACATTTGATACATTCATGATAGGCCTAGTTGTATGCAAATGAAATTAGTTAGGGTTGATTAACACTTTTATTGTTCTGTTCTCATCCTGTTTATGTTGGATAGACCAGTCGAGTGGTAACAGGATAATCACATGTCATTCTACATTATTATTTCATTATTATCATTATTTCATTGTACATTGTCAACCCTTTTAAGCAAGGGCCTGTTTCCTCCCAAATCGGTCCTATAAAAATGAAGATTATTATTAGTCTATCCCAACATTAATGTATATATAATGTGTTCATTGTTATCTGCTGTGTGCAATGAAAACAATAAAACAAAAGTCAAGAAATAAAAAAGCTGCAATCAGTAGGCATGGATGAATGCAAAATCCTGATATAATAAAATGAAACTCTGAGAGTTGACCAAACGAATTAGACAAACCTTTTTCAAAACACCGAGAACATACTCTTCGTACAAATCCGCTACAACGCTGCCCACGATCTTTGAATCTACACCAAAAAGATATTTCTCGATGAGTTTCAGCAGCTGAGGAAAGCTGTACAACTGTCCGTTGGTCGACACCTCTCTCTGAAACGCTTCCTTGTTGAACACGATGCCTAATATTCGGTGAATCCTCAGCAAAAGAATCTCAACTTCTTCGTAATCCGAATCGACCGGACAAATCGGTTCATCGTCTGAATCCGTGTGAGCAAGTATGTTGAAGATGGACCACAGCTTGAAGCAATTGTTTTCGTCGAGACGTCGACCAGCCTGGCTAACGTACGACTTGGAACAAATGAACCAACAAACTGTGTCCATCTTATCCATCAGAATCGACATGTCTTCCGCGATGGAATTTGATCGAATTGCTTTCAACAGCATTTCGTCGATGAATGTCATGTAGTCAGTGAATGAGAGAGAAACTGACGATGGCATGAACGATTCAATTGCATTGTCTGCTTCTGTTATGCCAAGCGCTGTCATCAGATTGTGCGATAACACCTAAAAATATTAAAAAAATTATATGTGAGCAATGTTCGTAGATAAATGCGTATACACAAGCATGCAGATTATTTTCAGGAAAGACATTCGAAATGCACGGATCTGTTGTTGGAAAGTTTCTGAGCACCGTCATCTCTCTCAGTATGGATTCAACTACAAAATCCTTTGCTAGGACAGTCTCTCCCTCCCTCCCTCCCTCATTCCCTCCCTCCCTCTGTGTCTATTCATTCGGACATTTATATAGCGCTCCTTCAAGTAAAAAACTACTCAGATGCGCTCCCGACTCCAGCGCGCCCAAAAAAGAACAGTTTTAAGTTTAGTAAGGAACGATCCTGGTAGAGTCCAAGGGTGTAGGCGCAGCTCAAAAGAAAGGCCATTCCAGACCACCGAACCAACTACAGAAAAGACTCGATTCTTCATGGTAGCAGTACAAGCAAAAGGAACCAAGAGGATTCCCTTATCAGCAGAGCGTAGCTGACGACATCCTTGGATACCCAATGTAAGGCTGCATAGCTCTCGGAGGTAAATTGGGGCGAGGCCCTGACAACATCGCCATACCAATGCAGACACCCTGAACTAAATGCGCTGGCGAATAGGGAGCCAGTGAAGTACATCAAGCATGTAGTTTGAGACATGACCATATTTAGGGATTTTCCCAATTAGGCGCGCAGCAGAGCGCAACACCCGGTCAAGACAAGTCAATTTGCTGGATGGGAGGCCAATGTAGAGCGAAGAGCAATAGTCAATGCGAGATGTAACAAAGGAATGCACTAGAGTATGAGTAGCAGCAGATGTAAGAGAACGGATGACAGTGCGAAGCTGGCGCAACTATCTGTCTGTCTGTCATCTATCTTTCTCTGTCTGTCTCTGTCTGTCTCTCTCTTGCAACTGGAGTTAGATCACCCTACACTGGGCAACCACATGATACGATGCAGCATTCATAAGCTGGCTGGTGCCATGTGCTTCAATTACAATATTTTTTGCCACGATACCCAATAATACAGTTTCATAATATTATGCTTCTGCTCAGCATAAAATATTAATCTGATACCTTCCTAAAGTTTCATCTATAAATTAGTTGATCTGAAATACAGTCGTTTTCATATTCTATTCAGGATGACATTTGCATAATAAAAATTATGTCATTTAGATTTTAGACTGCTTGTGTGATGTGAGGCTAATAAAAATTAATCCACTAAGTCTACACAGGCATCCAGTAGTGATCACGCCTTGTTAAACATTTACAGCATTAAGAGCACTTATCATTTATAGCTTAGCACCTTTAAACTGGTTTAGAAGCCTTACAAGAGTATAGGCCCCATATAATTATCTAGTGGTCTGATTGGTGCTAAAAAATAGTGTAGGCCTATGCATGCAGGTGTGCATATGCAGTGCTATAGAACAGTGAGTACAGTACATAAGACAACTTTGCAATGGTGTCTACCTGTGAGTTACTGATGTAGGTCGACCTACCTTGAGTTGTGACTTCAGAACCTCTCCTTTCTTCTGTTCATCGAGCACATTGAACGCATGCCATATCTGAGCACGCCTTCCAAACGCCGAAGAAGAAGACGACGAAGAAGAAGAAGACGAAACCAATTCTCTCTTACTCATTCTTTCAACTTTCAAGATCTAAATCTGAACAATAGAAGCCGGAAAATAGATCCGTACAGAATTAAAAATAAATCGCAATTCCAGATTTCTGATTAACGCATGTTGACTGTACAATCGTGTTGCTAAAGCTTTCCTAATGACAGCTTTTTCACTCACACCATGAATCCAAGGATCGGGTGGGTCCAGCCGTTAAGCAACTGACTTCCAAAAGTTGTCGAGCCACCCTGCTTTGAGACTAGGTCATGAGCTGCTGTGCTGCTGCCGTGTGCTGTGGCAACTGTTGATATACAACGGTAGGTCTAACAGTCTAAATGCCTTATGCATTGAAAGCCATTGTGTTCTGCTTTTTGGCTTTGAAAGCGATTTTAACTTCCTTCTTTGGGCTGCACTGACGAAATAGAGAGGCCAGCTGCAAACACTCTTTCCAATGCAGATAAACATGCACACGCAGATACGCATACAAGCCCGCATGCAGCCTATACAAAGAATGATACATAGGTCAATACTCAATAAGCGAGAGGCAGACATACAGGACAATACAAAATAATAAATCAAAAGTCGACTTGCAAAGACTGCCCAAAATAGGTGAAATATGTAGCCTATTGCATATGCCTAGGTAGTAGGGTAGCCTAGGGCTTACTTGTGGACAATGTTTAGCTTGGCACATGCAGAGATTGCAAGCAACGACAGGCCTACTCTGGTGTCAAATGCTAATACAACATTCAGTAGTCCACTGTAGCAACAAATCATTCATTAATCCTTTTCAACAATTTATGTAGCGGCACTTCAACAGTCCTACTCAGAGGCGCTCCCAGTTCAACCGCGGCCTTCAGAAGCCTGTAAAACACTGGTGAATCAAACCTAGGTATGGCTATAGCCTGCATTCGATAACTCAACATGTCAATGCAGTAAGATCTATCTAACGGAATGATGTGCTAGGCAACATAATAAATTCTCTGAACAAATGAACGAACGATGGAATGAATAAGTGAAGAGGAAGGACGTATTTCCTGCTTGGTATAACTTACTAGGAATGTCTTCTGAATTCATCACGACAGTGAAGAAACATGTATTGCAGATGACAACATCACTAGTGACTATTTGACTGAGCTAATTCGTTATCTGGTTAAAATGTCTTCAATAAATGGCTGCTAGTCAGACACTAGTGGATGACGAGGAACTTCACAGACCAATTTAGTAGACATAATATTAGACCTAAGTTCCTTCACCAACTGCGAATATATATAATAATTATTTAAGCAACAAATCTTGTTCTTCCTAAAATTAGTTGCTTCCTGATTTTTATGTATGGCTGTACATATACATAAATCCACAAGTGTCTGCACCAAAGCCACACTGACTTAACTTAATACGTGAAAGTGGCGGAACAAGTCGTAGTCACATCAACTGTCAGCCGTTTTGAATGGTGCATAGCTGCGACCAACCATGCAGTCACCAACAGGATATTGAGAAGACCTAACAATCTCGAGGCAGGATGTTATAAAATTCATGAGTAGGTCTACTTACTCTTCAGATCCTGGTCAAGTTGAGAATACAACGCACAGAATAGCAGGTGTGATGACATAAATTATGATACTCTGAGACAGGAATAAGGCTTCAACTCTGAGACTTAGATTGGCTTGATGCAGTTTAAGGGCACTGCCATATCAAAGATGATTTGTGTCACCCTCCTCCTTTAACCAAGCTTGAGACTGGCACCGGCAGAAAACAATCAGTGACGGAGTTAAGGCTTCAATTGGAGGCGTTCATGTAATTATAATTATCGTAGACCAGCGAATGTGAACTATGTATATATGTATGTACGTATGTATGTATGCATGTACGTTATGTATGTATGTATGTATGTATGTATGTATGTATGTATGTATGTATGTATGTATGTATGTATGTATGTATGTATGTATGTATGTGGATCAATAAGTTTTGCCAGAGGAGAGAGTGTCTCAGTATAATATGCACACATATTATAATTAAAAAAACCAATTAGCCAAATTACAGCCAAATCTGATAATAGGTCATATCCAAAGGAATTTCACATATTAAGTATGATTATGATAATTTCACACCGATTAACTTGTATAATTACATCTTATTGGCAGAAGTCTATGTGCACTTGGATAAAATTAATGTAGGTACAGATCTAATAAGAACATCAGAGGAGGAATAAGATCTGGGAGTTATTATACACAAAAGTGCAAAACCATCAAGGCAATGTAGAGAAGCAGCGAACAAGGCAAATAAAGTTGTAGGACATATAAAAAGAACAGTGGTCAGCAGAGAAAAAAACATCATCTTGAAGTTATTTAAAACTCTTGTCAGACCCCATGTAGAGTACTGTGTTCAAGCATGGAGTCCATAATTATACACAGCAAGACAAGCAAGTGCTGGAAAAGGTGCAAAGACGAGCAACCAAGATGATCAGAGGATATGGAACTTTAACGTACGAAGAGAGATTGGTAAAATGTGGATTGACAAAACTGGTGAAACGAAGATGCAGAGGAAATTTGATTGAAACATACAAGTTGATGACAAACAAAGAAATGACACCTTATTCAAGATTTTTTCAGTTGGCTGACAGTACAGGTTTAAGAGGTCACCAATATAAGTTATTCAGACAGTCCATCAAGCAAAGATTTTTCAGCAGCAGAACAGCGAAGGCCTGGAACGAGCTGAGTGAAGAGGCAGTGTCGCTGTGTCGGTGGATACGCTCATAAAATTCAAGGAGAAATTAGGGCAGATGGGATTTTAAAACATTGTATAAGTGGTGGTTCTCACACAGATCACGAGTCTTCTGAACCACCGTAAACCCTGTTATATTATATTATTCTATAACAGCAATAACAACAAAAATAGTAGTAGTAATAATAATCATAGTAATGGTATTAGTAGTAGTGGTGGTGGTGGTAGTAGTAGTAATAGTAGGCCTAGTAGTAGTGTAGTAATAGTAGTAGTAGCCTAATAGTAGTGAAAATAATAATAGCAACAGTAATAATAAATTATTAGGCCTAATAATAAGAATAACAATAAAGTAATGACCTTTTGATGAGTTTAGATCCAACTGGAACACATTAGCAGATTACTAAGAGTACTTGACCTGCAATGCACAGAACATCGCGTGGTATATTCTTATTATTCTAACACTAATTAGTGATTTTAATACTGCATACGAGACTGAAGCACGTCGTTCTTCAGTCAACATTGAAACCACGTGACCCACCCTCAGCTCTTTCAATGTTCTGCATATCATGATCACATGTGAACTTATGAACTTTGAACGTAGGTAAACATCATTTTGTATTCATCGGTGTATATTTTAAGGGTTTCCAGACCTCTTCAAACCCCCAACATAAACAATATTCAAAACTTTTATAGGCCTACTAATAATTTGTTTAATTCTGTGTTTTTGTGGTTATTTTGCCTACACCCCAAAATGGAAACCTCTATTTTTTGTCTCTTACTATGATTGCATTGTTAAATATAAAATAGGACTAGAGTCTGTTGTATGTGATAAATATTTATGGGAGCTAAGTTAAATTATTTCACTCTAAATTGCATCATAATTTCATTGACCACCAACAGCTCAACAGCGATATAAACAAACATGTAATGCTGTAATTAAATGTCAAAGGGAAACTTTGAATGAATCAATTCTGGTTTCACATTTTATAGTTGCCTTAAATTATAAAATCAATTTGCAGCTGTTGCAAAAAAAGCTGTTGCATGGGTCGTCTACATGGTAACACCAGCTTAAACATCCATTTAACATGTCGTTATGCAATTTCCATCTATCATTTTTATGCTAATAAATTTAGTTAAACAACTTCTGTAGAAGCCAACACCACTCAATGATTCATGGCCTATCAGTCAATTTGTTCAATTGGTGAAATTCCCAGATGGGAATAATATTATACAATTATGCCCTTTCCTAGGATCCTAGCCTACAGCTTCTATTGAATTCTAAATATAATTTAATCCAAAGCAATAAACTGTAAAAACTGTATTCAATTATAATACAACTAAGGCATCAATGTTCTTGTTAACTTCTTATGGGAACTAGTAATAGCGTGTGTTCACATGCTGAATTCAGAAATTTACATTACCCAGAGTGATAGACCTACAGTAGGCTAAGTATCTTGAACCAAGGTTCCGCTGCACACTGCAGAGTGCAGACTGGTCCAACAATATTATTTTAAGCGACAATGGCTTCAGCGCACATATCGTGAGACTGTGCGTGTGAAATTCCCGTTTGCCAACTAAAATGGTTTGAGGTCGCTTAAGAAGAGTGTTCAGGCCACAGTGCGATCACATTTTGGCTTAGGCTGTACACTCTTTCTAGTCTTTCAAAATAGTCAGTTCCAGTACATTACACTTGAACATCAATGTCATATGCGCAGGTGAATGACAATAATAATATTCTTTTTATTGAAATAATCCGGTTGACAGATCTCAAAAAGTTATAGTGTTGTCAGTTATGCAATTAAAACAAATCACAAGAACACAAAACACAGTATACATAAATCTTAACTAGGCTACCAACAGAACAGACAGCCTGTAATAATCGGTGCTAATAGCAGTCTACATAGCACTTCTATCCTACGCTGATTTCCATGCCAGGGTAGTCCAATCCCCCCAATTTGGTCTTCTAAAACCTGGCTTCTGGGACCCACTAAACTACGGAGCCTCGGGATTCGATTTTGGTTCCTCTCGTTCTACATGCTAGTGTAATTGTAATCGTAACTTATATAGCATCACTTCAAGAGAACTCCTCAGAGGCGCTCCCGACCTGACACTAGACCACAATCAAAGAGAATGGTTTTCAAACGCTAGCGGAAAAGGGGCATAGGAAGACAAAGAAGTTCATTACGGAGACTAATGGGCAACTTATTCCAGAAAGACCATAGCAAAGCTTCTATGCAGCACTGTGGAAGATCGAGCCATAGGAACAACCAGGTCACTGTGTGTTGCAGAGCGAAGGAATGGATAGTACAGAGTACAGACACACAAAGTTCCATAAGATAGATCGGAGCTTGGCCTGCTAGGCAATTACGCATGAACAGTGTGTTTTCCAATGTGCCACCTTTCCCCACAAATGACAAAGCCATTGACAAGCTGTTGTCATGCGACAATTCAAAGGAGAGCATACGATCTTTTCAAAGTGATCACCCGAATGAGCATTGGACTGTGAAGCATGATTCATGAGATAGTCTAGACGTACATAGAAAACAACTTACAGTTGGGAAGGCTGCATGAGCAAACACAGATTTCTTCAACCTACTTAATTGTATTCAGCTCAACAACAATCTTATGGACCAAATATTTTCTACATAAAACATAATTATTATTTATTTGATGGCCTTGTGATAATGCTTTTCACTCCTTTAGCAGGATCTGAATCATACTTTTATTTATTTAATTATTTCTTACAACAATTTGACATTGCTACTTGGGAGCATTTCCAGTCAAACCCAGATCGAATAGGAGTCTCAAGACCAGTAAGAAATGAGACAAATACATGTAGGTATTTGACGAAGAGTAGTAGGGAGTCAATTCCATACGAAGTAACACTTTCAACATTTCTATTTTAGGATATAATACTGTAAGGTTGATAATTCTAGAATAATTCTAGCCTATATTGTAATCTGTGCAATAGAGAAGTGTGATGAATTTAGTTAAACTCTGAAATATCATTATCACCACTGAGTTGCTTGTTACCTATCTAAATACAAGTAAATTCATATGTTGTAGCTACTCAAGTTACCTCTTTGGCGGTGAGTCAATATTTCCAAGCCTATTATAATAGAGTATAGAGGATTGAAAGTCAATGCAGTGAGGAAAGAAAACAAGAAGACAACTTAAAACATATCTTAAAACACTTGAACATCTGACAAATTTGCATATTTAACAAACGGATAAAATATGATAGACCTATACTCGGTTTTATCAAACAGGTCTAACTCTGAAGTGTCGCAGATTCAAGGACTACGGAAAATCATTCTGGAGAGATTATTTTCATCATCATTTTAAAACTGTAATTTCCAGTTTATATATTACACCTTGTTTTAATTGTCAAGAAAAAAACCTATAGACATTTTTATTCTGACAGTCTAAGACCATTATATTTTGTAGTTTTTTTTAAAATTTCTTCACGTATATTATAGTGAGACTAATTTATGGACCTAGAGGACTGTGCCTTAAGAGCGCTGTCAACTTTCAAATTCTGGGGTGACTTGAACCCATAGAAGAAGGTAAAAGGCACAACCCTCTTTGTTGATGTTGTTATGCCATTTTGAAAGGCAAGTTAAAGCAACTCAGAGTAAAGTAGACAATGTAGAGGAAGTTAAGTAGACAAGTTAAATTAATGGAAGTTAAGTCAGCTACAGTAAAGTAAAAGTTGCAAGGTGCAGCAACATTTCTAGCATGTGTCATTTTTTTTAGTTAGCTGGTATAACACAGTTGTATCAGTTATGCAACTGTGTTTATCATATGTCATCCAACGATTTGACCTAATAGTTCATCTACACAAGTACACATAGACATTTAGACAATGAAACAAGACTGAAGCGTATACACACCATAAACCTGTAAACCACTTGACAGAGCAGATCTAAGTAAAACGTAAAAATGCCTTGAAACACATCAGTAGAACATGATTTGAACTTACAACCAACCCATCAACATATATTATATTCAAAACAATTGTCACGAGAAAACATGAACACAAACGCAGAAGCATCTAAGCACTTCAATGCTTCATCTAAAGTTCTAAACAATAATTCTAGAGTCTTTGTCAGCATACATTGCGCTCGGCATCATGAGAATAATAGTGTTACAATACTGCACATAATCTCGACTCCATCATATAATTAATATATGAATTCTTGGATATACTGCTCTTCATATACCAATATTGCTACATGTGACTATGTTCAATATACATTTATACTGTTGTAAAGGCACTTATTGAAATCAGTTAGATAGTCATGTGCACAGCAATTCTGAGAAGTACTTACCGTTAAGAGAAGCTTTATTAAACACACTGATACATACAAACATAAATGCATTCTCGTACATACATACCAGTAGGTCTACATAGATGCACATCAATAAATATTGGTAGGCGATCGTAGGCCTACATGCTTACATACCAGTATATACAATAAATAATAATTATACATACATATCAACAAGTTCATACACATCTAGCACATTTTGAGGCTAGGGCTGCCAACTTATTATTTTGCAATTACGGAACGCCTGCATTTACTCGATATGCCATTCCCAATTTATGCTCTCCATCCTGTCCACATAACGCATGCAAAAATGTTGTCTCGGCTCAATAATTATAGGATCTACAATCTGCCGAAAATGGTAATTAATAATTTTGTAGATAAATCTTCAAAAGACAATTAGCTTTAAATATTTAAGATTAGAATCGAATTCAAGCAGAGAGCTCTTTAAGGTTCAGTAACTTACTGGGTAGATCCACCAGAGAAACCAGACCTATGAGTCCAGCACGAGTGAAGTTCATATGTAGCCTAATTATTATATGCCATGTAATGGAGATTACAAATGTCATTCATGAAAAAATAATTAGAATGTGATCGGAGACAAAACTTATTCTCAAATTTATACTTCTGTCAATTTTTCAGCAGTTACAGAACACTGCACAAGGTCCTAGAAATTAGCACATGTCATCGTAAAATTTATATTTATGAACAGTTCAGCTTCAAAAAAGGTCTGTGCTCAGATAGCATAATTGCGATTGTTAGACAACAGGTCACAAGCATTAATAGGGCTGCCAACCAAAGTTGCTTAACGCTCATTCGCAAAAAGCATTAAAACGAACTGACGTACATAGGGCACAATATGCTACTGAACGAGTGTCAGTGGTTTGTAAAAGGATTTCAATCTGGCGCTGTCCAATAATCGATGTTCAGCCAACAACGTTAGGTCTAATAGAGTGCAGAACTTAAAATTCATTGTACAACTTATTGAGTCTAGTGTGCAAAATAAGAACATTTTGAGAAGTGGATCCCTACAGCAAATTCCGGAACAATTTGGATCAATCCGGGACACGGGATCCACAGGGCTGATTTCGAGATTGTCCCTGCGAATCCAGGACGGTTGGCAACCCTAATTGAGGCTTATAAAAATGTGTTATTGTGTCCTGGTCAATAGAAAACACATACGTGTGTATTACATGCACACCATTCTGCTTAACCAAATACTTTGCTTGTGGGTCCAAATGAAGGAAAGCTACATAAAACGTTACAACGTAAGACTGTGAAATCTATAAAAGTACCTGCTATCACAAATTTCTCAGCAATAAAATTAACCAAAAAAATTAAGCAATTTATTAACCAATTAATTTCTAGTATAAATAACAACAAATTTCTGATTAATAACAAAGAATTTCAGCCAATTCCTATCTACATTCTACATAATCGTTATATTAATGTCTGGAAACTTGATTCTAGCCAATAACTGATTCAAACTTTTGAAAGAAATTGAATGATCAGCCTGGTCTCTAATTAATCTCCAACCTACTCGAGAGCGCTACTGAATCTGTGAGCGGCACTTTATAAATGTTCAATTACAATTACAATTACTCAGACTCTACAAAACTTAAACTCACAGAGTTCCAAAGCAACTGAGATAATGCCATAATAAAAATCTCGCAAGCCCTACTGCTCACAAAAAAACAGTTCCAGGAACCAGCTTATTCACAGGCAATAGTCAATTCTGCCTGGCCAAAATATGTCATGTGCATAGCAAGGAATCTGAAAGCACAGATGAATGGAGCCACAACGAATAATGGCACTAATGCTTTGCAAGAAACCATCACTTGTAAAGGCACAGCTGTGTCAATTAAACTGATGAAGTCATTAATATTATTTTGACTAGTATCAACAACATTTTGAGTAAGATTTGTGGGCATGTGGATGATTGTGAGTCATTGCTTAATCAAATGATTGTGAGTTCTGTTTTCATGACCCATGAATGAAAGTTAGCATAATAACCCAATATCTCTGGGATTCAGATTTACTAGATTTTAGCATCTTAATTTCAGTGTAATAAATAAATAAATATATAAAATAACTGTTAAAAGAGTTAAACTAGATGGCGTGGAACTTTCAATCGAAATTCCTGTTTGTAACAGAACACATACCAGATATTTCCAGGGAGTCCCTTTCAAATACTCTCACATTCACCAGTATTAAAAGGCCTACACGAAGAATGAGTATTATGATATCAGACGAGCTTTTGGCTGAGGTTCTGGCTAAACAAAGACTCGGATATTAATCTGGATGTTCCGGATATTGCTTCTGACTTTCCAGCTTTGCTTTATACTCTGCCATTTCATCTGGTTTGTTCCGTTTGAAAAACCCACACTAACAGAAACAACAACAAACATAATCATTAAATATGCCATACAAGTGGCATAAAATTTAAGTTTAGGAGAGCTTTAACACAAGAACAATATCAGAACTTTGAATCACAATTGTAGTTAGCTAGTCAGTCGACAGGTGAAGAATTCTTACATCCTGACATTTGAATGCCACGAGAATTAGTTAATTCTGAGATGCATCTTGAAGGAAAAGAAAGATCAAGCATTGACGAAACATAATTGATAATATCATATTATTTACATGATTTAGAAACCTCTAGAAACCTCTGAAAAAAACACCCATGGATATTCTTTATTTCATGCTTTACATTTAAAAAGCTATTTCTGAAAAATTATCCATGACCATTGTTTTTGTTCCCCCCCTGCAAAAATGTCTGCAGACGCCCATGTGCATAGCGCAATCAAAAGATCAATCCACAGCTGTAGATCACAGACTGTGTGAAGGGATGTAAGGAGATAGTCATGGTCAAAGGTAGATAGAGGGTGACTAAGCCGGTCTCCCTGACGTGGCCCTTGTGGGCGCTGAGAAATTCTCGAAGATTTACATTACATTACATTACCCTGCTTTTGGCTCTGGCATGGTCCTTGTAAAGGTCCAGGATTATTGTTAAAGTCAATACAGCAGCTGGTACTTGGCTTTATTAAATACCCAATGCACTTAAGTACAAGTAGGCCTACCAAGTAGAGGCATCTGCTATGGAGCCATAATTATAATTCTATTTCCAGGATTTGTTTTGTGCTCGTTATGTATTAAAATAAACCACAGCTATGCTTCCACTTGAGCAGCTAGACTTTCTAGACTTAGAAATCACAGTAGTACCTACCAATACCGACAAAAAAACACCCGCATAATAAACTGGAAGGTTTCTAAACTATAAAATACTAAGTCAATTCATTACAGGAAGAAAAATCAGTTCCCCCAAGAATGCCAAATGGGCAGCTGATCTGGGGCATTAAAAATTGGCATCATCAAACTTATATGAAAATCTCGAAAGTTTTAATGGTTGTGAAGGTACCTTCCAGAGCAGAACGATGAGGAGAATGAGAAGGATGATGCCAATGCAGATGGAGACAATGATGATCCACAGGTCTATTCCTGGCGCCACTTGCACCTCTTGACTCGGCTGAACAATCGTCGTAGTCTGCAGCGAAAACAGGTACATGTAAATACAGCAAACAGGAAGATATAATTAAGAGCTCAAAAACAAAACACAAGTACAATGAAGAGCACAGAATGGTGCCATGGTATCACAGCATGTAACCATAGCATACGACATGCACCAATCTATGGCTGCATTTTGTCAGCTCATGTTTTATCCTTTTCTATTAAAGCAACAGAAACTATGTTTGGAAAGCCACAGAAACGGTCTTTGTTGATGCTTTCTGTTGCTTAAAAATCATGATAGTTACTGCTTGCTGAACTCATGTACAGCACCCTTGTCTTCAGTTCTGGATTGGTTCTGGTGCTGTATAAATCATGATACTGCTGTGGCATTCCGCATCAAATCCACACACTTTAGGAGGAAAATGGATGTAATAGTCTCCAATTTAAATTTGTTTAGTATGCTGGTAAATCACTTTAAAAAATGCTGAAAACCAAAATCTAGATTTTTGGGTCAGCCGGGTCCAAGATATGAGTCAAGAAAAGTGATCGCAATGATCAATTTTAGACTGGCCAATGTTCAAACAGCTGTAATGCTTTATCCCAGCTGCTACTGCACCTAGAGACACAATTAAATTTCCAAACTTAACGAAATTATAATGGCTTGAGAATACCTCCATCAAAATGACTATGGATAATTTTCCGGCTAAATTCATAAGAAGCTCACCATATTTCTGTCATTTCTGATGTTCGTTTGCTGTACGTTCAAACTCGGATCGATTTTAATCTCAGCTTTTGATGATAAATACACTCGACCGACGTCCGTGTAATCCTGTCACCATGAAAAGATGATGATTACTTAAAGTAAGTTATGTAAAATCATCAATGTAATTGAAACTGGATAAGCTCTACAGACTCACCACTTCAAAAGAAAACCAATCATGGACAATCTCTCTTCTGTTGAACACAGAGCTATACAAAATCTGGAATGAATGAATGGATAATGCCCACAAATAACATAAATCAATCAATCAAATGTTTTATTTGCAACCAAAGTATACACAGGTTTACAAATCTTGAACATTGGTTACAAAAAGGAGGCGTTAAAGATAAAATAATCCCGCTGTCTAGGGGCACCAACTAATGTATTGAGTTGACGATGTGAGGTGGCCATGACGAAATCTTGCAAAAAATAGAAATGCAATGTTCAGTTAAAAGCACAATTTTTGTCATCGGTGTTTTCTCATTTTGTATTTATTATTACCGTACATGTAGATTGGACTCAATGCAATTACGTCTAACTGGAATGATTTCATTAGCTTTGGCTGTGTTCATATAAGCTTGGATACTTAAGGTTACATTTGCACTGGATAAAAGCAGATTTAATTAGAATATTCATCGTTTCAGATACCTCTAAGAACGTTCCATGCCACAGTCTAAACCGCAAGTCAACCACAACACTTTGTCCCGCATGTAATTCTCCTATGTTGCAACTTACATCGTGGCATTTCACCAACTGTCCAGTTTGTCCACCACATTCCTAAGAACATCAACACGAACATTCAAAGAACACTGTTGAAACTAACTAGAAATTCTCCCATAAAACATTACACCATAAAAATTGCTATTTTTAATTTGATTAAATGTGTTATCAATGTAAGACCATACAGCAGCTTGCAACATCAAAGTATTTTCAATCATTTGGCCAAATCATAATTATGTAAGTAAGCAAGTAGGTATAACCTTTATTACTAAATTCACAAATGCACAATGGGACAAAAAATAGATTTCAGAATAAAATGCTGGTACAGAAGATGTCACAATTCAGTCTTAAAACCGTCCTTTTTAAGCTGGAGTTGATTCAGGAACTCTCCTGAGTAGCAACCTTTGAAGGGCACTATATAACTCCAATAAATGAATGAATGAATGAATGAATGAATGAATTCATCCTGTTCAAAATCAATGTTTATTAAATATGTCAACTTCTTCTTCTCATCAATAATCTGCTGGATCAATTTTGTAAGTTCAGGTTTACCTTTCTGCAATTAAGTTACTTCATATTTTCTTTGTTAATAATTATTGTAAACTAAAGATTGCTTGTGTATTCAATTCATATTCATTTCTTGGATAATAGACAAATGAACATTTAATATGATAGCATGAAGGTCTAGTACCTTAGCTGAAGTAATAATTTCTCATTCACACTTAATTTTTGCTGATGTTTTACCAACGATTAGTACATTATTAAAATTCATGAGAATTTCTTACCAAGCGTACGACTCTCACAATACGACCGTCTGACATTCTCTCTGTGTCGACATCATCTCTTGATCGCTTGACGAGTCTCTTGCGTCTATTATTGTTATTATTATTATTATCTTCTGATTCCAGTAATCGACCGGTTTTTAGAAGAGTACTCTACAACAAACACCAACCATGTGAGAGAGAGTACACAATTATGTGCGTATGCATAATTATATATATATTTTGTAAAATATATATGAAAATCAATAGTAAATATTCATCGATTTTGTAAATTCAAACACCATTTCCTGGTTTCTCTGCAGGATTTCAACCTTCACTGGACCAATACTGTTAATTTGATTTCACTGGTGGCGACCATGGACCAACATCTTAGCCATTACAACGGTGCTGTATAAATCGATAGCTTAAGATAGATTTTTCATCATGCATTAGAATTTTATTCAAGATATTCTTGGTATACAAACGAAATTGAAAATTGCTAATTTGTTGGAATAGATTCTCTAAAGGATAAAAATATCCGATGTTTTAGATTTATGTAGCAATGATTCTCTTCTCGTTAAAGATCTTTCTGATAAATCCAGGATCACAGTTGTCACAGAACTACAGAAACCCGTAATACATGGTAATTACATGTCTTATCAATTCACCTCAGCTAACATCGTAGATAGAAGTACATTATGCTGCATATTTGACAAAACTGTTGCTGCTGAATATTAATTAAAACTGACACTGAAGATATTATATGAAAGTGACAAAATGAAACACTAAAAAATTATGATAAGTTACCGGTTTAACGGCGACTTTCAGGCGATTGACATATCTTTCTTCAACAAAACACTCAGCTTGGCCCTGCACCTACAATTCACACAGTTTATTTATCATTCACACATATACATGTATCATAGATGCCATGCAAGCAAGTCAAGTCTGTAAGTATATACGATTTTTATTTCATGTAAATAAATGAATATTAATAAAGTTCTTACTAGAGAAACATCAAAGGATTTGAAAACATGACAACCAGTACCAAGAAGTTCTAAAAAGGCATGACTGAAGTTCTAAAGAGGCATGACTGAAGTTCTAAAGAGGCATGACTAAAGTTCTAAAGAGGCATGACTGAAGTTCTAAAGAGGCATGACTAAAGTTCTAAAGAGGCATGACTGAAGTTCTACAGAGGCATGACTGAAGTTCTAAAGAGGCATGACTGAAGTTCTAAAGAGGCATGACTGAAGTTCTAAAGAGGCATGACTGAAGTTCTAAAGAGGCATGACTAAAGTTCTAAAGAGGCATGACTGAAGTTCTACAGAGGCATGACTGAAGTTCTAAAGAGGCATGACTGAAGTTCTAAAGAGGCATGACTGAAGTTCTAAAGAGGCATGACTGAAGTTCTAAAGAGGCATGACTAAAGTTCTAAAGAGGCATGACTGAAGTTCTACAGAGGCATGACTGAAGTTCTAAAGAGGCATGACTGAAGTTCTAAAGAGGCATGACTGAAGTTCTAAAGAGGCATGACTAAAGTTCTAAAGAGGCATGACTGAAGTTCTACAGAGGCATGACTGAAGTTCTAAAGAGGCATGACTGAAGTTCTAAAGAGGCATGACTAAAGTTCTAAAGAGGCATGACTGAAGTTCTACAGAGGCATGACTGAAGTTCTAAAGAGGCATGACTGAAGTTCTAAAGAGGCATGACTAAAGTTTTAAAGAGGCATGACTGAAGCGAAGCTGAGAAAATTTATTCAACAGAAGTTTGAATTTTTGTTTTAAGCTGACAGACCGCAATATCATGAAAACAGATGCATAGTGTGCTACCCAAGACATCTGATACTGAATGGTGATGATACCTGTATGACATATTTGAAAATTATGATTGATTGAAACCATTGGATACTTTATGACTGGTGACATATTCAGAGATATTGATTGATAGGCACCTTTGGAAATCACGTGACATGTTAGATATTTTAGAGATTCAGATTGAGATACTCCATAACATGTGACATAGCAAGAGATTTGAATTGATGATACCCTTGGATACTCCACGAGATATAGCAAATGTTTTCCCTGTGGTTGGCCATGTTCCTTTTCATAAGGCCAACTGATTACCAATGTTGAATTTGCAATCCGTCCTCCAGCAAGGTTTTTCACCTGAAGTAAAAAATGCAATCAATTTTACCTTGTGGCAATAAACATATTAGACTTAAGACCTATAACAAAACAAGCCAACCTCATTGAAAACTGCCTCGACAATTTCAATACGATTGAGGTTTAAGAATGAGAATATTATATCATTTTTAGCAAGCATGATTATCCAGTAAATTTCTGTACCAAAAAATCCCATTTGAACTGACTTTTAAGTTCAATGCAATGAAGATGGCTTTGAGAACTTTATTGATTACCCATTCACACTCTAAATAACTTATAGATTTCCTACTTTTACAGAGATAAATAATTTCTTGTTATGCACCAGAATTTTGGAAATTTCATCTATAAGTCATTTAACACCAAACAAAAATACAAGACAGAAGCCATGCAGAATGTCAGCAAATGTACGGTATGTTCTTTAAAAAAATTTCCCTTCAACTAAGTTTGCATATTTTATCCAAGTGTATCATAGTCTTAGTCTTTCTGCCTGTATTCATTTTCAGACAAGATGACATCGTTTTATATATCTTTCAACAGTTCCACGACAACTGGTCCACCGACAACTCGTCCAACGACAACTCGTCCACGGACAACTGGTCCACCGACAACTCGTCCACCGAAATAGAAGCCCGGTTAATGAGAAAACGCTTGAGAAATGGAAGCCGGATGAAGGTTTTTACAGGTGAAATAGAAGCTGGATTGATGAAAAACCAGTTAAGAAATGGAAGATGGATCAAGTTTTTTTCTATCTGAAATAGAAGCTGGATGCATGTTGAGACACATGATGAAAATCGTCAATTCAGCTTCTATTTAAGCAAGAAAACCATTAGACTTTTTTCATAAACCCAGCTCCTATTTCGTAAATAAAGAACTTTCATCCAGCTTCCATTTCTCAAGCGCTTTCTCGTTAATCCGGCTTTTATTTCAGTGGACCAGTTGTCGGTGGACCAGTTGTCCGTGGACGAGTTGTCGTTGGACGAGTTGTCGTTGGACGAGTTGTCGTGACACCATCCCACCCTTTCAACGTGTCTTTACTTTTGATCAAATTGACAGATCTTAGAATGACAACCTCATAGCTGTGAATGATCTCTGCTCCAATTTCATCTTCACTCTTAATGGCGCTCTCACCAAGAACAACGCCGCTAAAGAACACTTCATGAGGTGTCGACTTCCTGCAACATAATGTATGCACATTATGTATTAAGTAAGTTCAATATAATAATTATAGTGATTTCAAGTACCTTAGAAGCTGCTGAGCATACTAGAGTCATAGTAACAAGTTCAGTAAGCAGCATGACTGCACACAAAAAATTTAGCCTGTTAAGAGAGTAAGTTTGGAAGGGGAAAAAGCACAAGTGACATTATCATACCCTCCTAACATCATAAAATATTTGACCATCCTTTACAACAAGTATATGGTCCTACAACATGAATCTTTAGTCTAACAGTTGAATAACAAGTGAATAACAGCAAATTAACCAAACTATATCTGAACTTTAAAAGTCCATGAATTGTATGACAAAGCAATTTCTAAACACTTCTTGCAACTGACCCTAGAACTCCAATGTCCGCTTCAACGATGACTTTCACTTTAACCATAGCGACGTCATTCAACAGATTTGTTTCTTTGCTTGTTCTAAAATTATCAAGTTGCATAATAATCAAATTAACAGAATCAGATAGCTTAAAAAATCAACCTGAATATAATTATTTATCTGCTGTGTATTTCTTGTCCAGATTGAAATATTAGACAAAAAATACCTTGGTGACCTCAAGGGCACCTTAAATACTGTACCAAACAGCCGGATAGTCCTTACAAAATAAATAAGTCTTGAGTCCAAATAAGCATAATTTCTAAACTTTCTAAACATAATAAGCACACACGTACGTGTTAACAAGAAGTGATATGTTCAACTTGTGAATCGTTGCAGGCACTTTATTCGGATCAAGTCGAATCGCAAACTTTGCATGATGACCGGAATGTAGTGGATTACCAATCGTGCAACTGACAATGTTTTCGTTACGTATGCACGAATACTTTTTACCCTATAGTAAGAACACATGAATAAATAATGTTCATTGCTTTTGTTGATGCACATCAGTGAAAATACATTTGGACAAATCAAGCTGAGTTAGTATGCAAATAGTTCTCCATCGTTAATTCGTTAGTAGATTGCCTTGAAACTTACATGTAGAATGCAACCAGCTTAGGATAAAATGCAAGAATTATAGCTTCATCAATTAAGAAACACCCACCCCATACAAACATGCACAGACTTGGAAACTACCCATCATCATGTCAATTCTTTAAGGAACTCATTCCATTGACCAAGTTCCTTAAATGCAGTTAGGACAAATAACGCAGAAACTGACTCTAAATATGCAACCATCACGAAAACTATCTTACATCTTGCACAACTTGTGCATTTCTGATGCAAGAACAAGTATAATTTTTAATCTTTTGTGCAAGCCAAAATGCAGTATGCAATTGGTCATTAATAAAGAGAACTTTGTTCTATTGATGAAACCATTATATTGAGATAGCAGCTGCCTTACTCTTTCATCTGTGCCAATATATGAAAGCGATGAAGGCAGAGTGATGTACAGCATCGTTTCATGCGCCTCTTCCTCGTTATTTCCGACAAGAACATCTAGTCTCAGTTCGTCCATCTGTCCAATTCGTAATACATAATCGCCAGACACATCCCTATGTACAGCAAATAACACACAACAATGCACGCACATGTCATTCGACCTTAGTAGCCAAACCTTCTTCAGAGAAATAACACCTACTAAATTTAATTAATTTCCCTTTCAATTTATTCCTATTTTAATGGCATGCAACGTCCCTGTCCCTTGCTTTCAACCGCAGTGCTGCGACTATTTTATTTCCAATCTACTTTAGGTTTAAAATGTTATAGGTCTATATCAATAGTGATTATCAGTTGGTTCTCACATTTTTTACAGACAAATTTGCAAAAATATACCGGAAATCCAGCTGTGGCACACCGAAAGTAGGTTCATGACATCCTTGGATGCCAATGCGTCTAGAATAAGAAATACTTCTCTAATAGATCATGATTTTAATTACAAAAATCACTTGAAGTAAGCACCTCAATGGCTCTCTTGATGTCACTATTAAACTAGCATGAATTCTTAATGGCACTCTAAAATATAATCATTATCAAACATTATCAAGGCATAACATAAAAAGTAATAAATAGCATTCAGGATGAAAGCTTACTTGTCAAGTGAATCAAGACTTGCATTGACGTTTAGATTGCTAAGACATTCGGAATCATGTGCACAGTTCTTCAAGAAGTTGACCTATCACAAACACACAACAGATTTTTTCAACAACTGAAAGCTTATGATGAGGTGGGGCTCCTTCCATTTAAATTCAACCTTTCCTTGTTTAGCAGAAATGCACTGTCCATGTATATTGTACATTTAAAGTGCACTAATAACTTTCTCAAAATCGCAGTCTTAATTGTAATCCCAAAATTTCTAGAGTGCAACTCAAAAGCCAAGTGCAGGGCATTAGCTTATTCACAAGTGCTGCATATAGTCAGTAGAGTTGTTCAAAAGAGTAATCCCAAGGAGGTCCAGATAATAACTAGGAATGAGAGATGACAGAGTAGGTGTTACAGTGGATGTCATCTAGACTGAGAATCTGATCATGGTCGAGGGACGATCAGATGAAACAGTGTAAGAGTTCTTGAACACATAAATTTGTGAATTCAATTTCAAGCAAATTTGCATTCTGTTGATTTAAATCATTAATGCTTTTAAATGTAACAAAACCAAAAACTTTGTTAGTCTGTCTTGCTCTCGAACTGCTATATAATGGAGTGCTGCTCTTTCTCAATGGCTGGCCCAAGAACCTGAAATGGGCTCCCTGTAGCGATATGCCTTGTGCCTAGAGGTCACACCACTACATATATGTTTCTTTTTCACTTAAAAGATGCCTTTTTTAGCCGTTGCTGGACTGGGAGCGGTTCTGAGTAGATTACCTTGAAGGTGCCGTATATAAAAGTCAATAAAAAACAATAAGCAGTAACAATGACTGAATTTTTGTAGGATGCAGAGCTTACAGCCAACGGAAGTTTAGCGGCAGCATCATCAAGTATCGGAAATGAGTTGATGTCTGGCAGAGCACGACCTGCGATCATGACAGGAGATGGAACGGGTCTCAGCTTATAAGTCAGACGAAACTGAATGGCATTCAGAAAGTCCTGGTTGCTGCTCTACGAATGTAAAATGCAAATGTACACGTTACTCTATGGTGACCATACGTCATAAGAAGCATAATCTATAGATTTCTGTAGCACCTTACACAGAATGACTAACAATAATAATAAAAATAAAAATAATAACAATAATAATAATAATAATTAATAATAATAATGATGATCATCGTTTAGCCACAAGCTGACACAATGCAGTATGATTACAATTCATAGTATGCACGGATGATCACAAGTTATCACACGAGTTGAATTTAAGTGTCGACAGCCATGGAAGGTGCCCATCACATCCTAATGCACAGTGTACCAATGCCATTTGAAAATTTATAAAGTCTATTCAATAGTTAAACACAGGGTCCAACTTATTCACAGATGTCAGAGAGTTGTCCTAAAAAAACAAGTGGTGGTTAAAACCTGCATGCCAGGAGACCAGAGATAAGGAACACATAGTTAGGTAGCAGAGTTCCACCATAGGAGAGAAAATGAAAGGCCAATGACATGATGGATACAGAAGGCAGAAGGCTGGGTGGATATTGGAAGACAGGATGGATAATATAAAAGCAGAGGACAGAATGCTTCTAAAATGTCCAAACATTATTGCCTGTTTAAGTTGCATTTGTGTCAGCGTAGAACTTAAATTAAATAATAAACATTGATTGATTGATCGATTGATTCGAAGGCAGAAAGTAGGATGGATCGATTGTGGTATGTGGTGAACTAACCTTAATGTAAACCATGTGACTACTACACTGTTGAACATTCTGTTGCCTCAGAGCTGTGCTGCGCTCGATAAAAAATCCATTTTCCTCTGATGTTCCTTTGAAGAAAACGCGGATGAGCTGAGTGCCAGTGAAATTCTCCGCCTCAATCTTGTACTCAAGATCAACCGGACCTGCAAAACTACCGAAAGAAATGACATAAGAACAGCGAATCAGCATAGAACCATAATCATAAATTTGATTGAACCAAAGTAGCAATGTTGACAATGAAAAACCATTATGCCTACCATAGAAAAAAGAACAATGACAATGGATCAATGAGACTATGCTGTAAAGGAAACCCGAGTCCCACTAGTGGGTCAGCTAAAAAAAAAAAATTTTTTTTTGCAGAGGTAGTTATAAAAAAAGTGTACGATATAACATATTTCTATACACACAATGCAGCAACGATACGAGAGAAGATTGGCAACAACGATCATGACCAGAGCCCCACACACTGCCAAGACTGTGTAGGAAAATACGAGAAAACCTTCCAATCAACAGAAAGATACGGCAATTGCAAAAGCTCACGTGAAAAACGGAACCACAATTGCAATCGTAGGCGCCAAACTTCAACAGATTCAATCAAAAGTCATGCACAGGGCAAAAGCTTATTGATATGCTTATTGAGGGGTTTTACAAAGGGAAGTCAAAAGAGGTGCAAGTGTAGTTCGCAGTGTTCCAGATTACGAGAGTAAGTAGACCAGTTGCTACGGTGGGTGCTGTTTGGGTCGAAAAGAATTTGAAGTTGTATGATCAGATGAGTCAGCGTAGGAATTCTTGAAAATGGTAAGACTTGAGGTTTGAGTGGATAGCATGAATGATTATAGACATGGAAGTCAAGGACAGATGATTAAGAGCAGGTAGCGATGATGACAGAAGACGGTTTCTCGTTCTTACCGTTCTTTTGGTTCAGCCGTGTATTTGAAACAAATAGTCAACTCAAAACAATTGTTCTTCTTTGTGTTGTCCTTAGCGCATCTCTTCAGGTTCGGATCAATTTTTGTTGGCATGCTAACGAAAGTCGCGTTGACATTGACGATCGGTCGACTTCTAAGCGCGATGATTTTGTCTGAGTTGAATGCACCGACGACAAGATCCGGATATCCGTTCATGTCCAAATCTTCACCACCGGACAACGAATAGCCAAACGTAGAGAGAGGACCGGCGGATGGCAAGTCAGACGCGGAAATACGTTGTGAATAATCTTTCACGATTCCTGATGATGACCCGTGGAAGATGTACACTGCACCATTGCCTTCGTAAGGAGCGCCGACAGCCAGGTCTGAAAACAGTATGCAACCACAGGTAAACATGTATTTCAGCGTCCTAAAGTTTTCAATCATTGCAGCTTTGTTATATTCTTGATCAACTAAACTTCTAGTTTGGTGAGAATCGATCTTATCAATCCAGTTCCTGTTTAAGCAAGAATATGTTTCATCAAAAGACCCAAGTATAAGCAGTATTGACAACGAAAAATGAAAAACAAGTATGCTTCCAATAGAAACAAGACTAATGACAAGGGATCAATGGGACTATGCCCTAAAGGAAACCTGGGTCTAAAATCAAATCAAATTTATTGGAATCGATTCAATATAGACTTCCACAATTCACAATGCACATCTAGAGTAAAGAATGCAATGAAATATTATTAGATACATATAAACATGCATTAGAGTGTAGGATTATCAAAGGGATAAGTTGAATCGACTCATGAGGAGAAGAAGCTGAAGCTTATCTAGTCATCTTCGACAAGGTAAGACAAAGTAAGAATCGAAAGATAAAGTAAGAATCGACACCGTGGCAAGAGTCAAATTCGTAAAACAGAATAAGGCCTTGTCCTTAAAAATTATTTTCATCTAGCTACAATGGCTGCGTGTGTTCAACTGCTCACAACCAACGCCATCTGTCGAATGAAAAGTTAGTCGGCTTTGTGCGGTAGCGGAAGTCATTCTGCATCCATGCTGTGTTAACTAGCAATCCCTCCAAAATCACATAACAATTGAATGAACAGAGTAATAAAGACAATACAAATCAGTTGTCATTATACTTGCCTTCGTATCCATCACGATTGATGTCGCCGACGCTGGACAACGCAAATCCAAATCGAGCGTTGAGACAATTCAACTCCGAACACTCGCTGTCTTTCATCTTACGGTTTGTTATACGCAACGGTTTCGTGTCTTTTGTTATACCCTGCCGAATAGATGTGGTTAAATAAATTGGCAAAAAACAATCAAAATCAATTACATAAAAATGCACATAGCATCATCATCCAATATATACTAATTATGTGAGTAAGTAGCACTTAATAACACGCAAGACAATTCAATACTGTAGTTGGTTATGGAAATCCTTTGGAACTCTGATTGGCAAGGCACACCAGAAATCAGAATACTGTGGGTATCAAGCACGTCAGACATACATAAATACATACCTGTCTTTTACAGTGCAAAGTTGGCATGATAGTCTCCAATAAAACAGAATAAGGCCTTGAAGCAGTCCATCAGCTACTCTGATATGCTACTGAATTAAATAAAGTAACAGTGACAACAGAGAAGAATTGCATTACATTACATTACACGTGTCACAGTGCATTGAATGCAATGGAATGTAAATGATACCTGAGGACCGTTTATGAATATATAGATAGCTCCACCCACTCCGACGTCATGGTAAAATGGTGCACCAACCGCCAGATCATCTCTCCTGAAACATACATTAACAACACCAAGATATCAAGACCCCACAAAACAATTGTCTACGTTCAATTCTTTTATACAGCTGAACATTATCAGCACCCTGCCTTCTCCCTGGTTGGCCTTGCAACCTGGAACAGGCTCCTTACTAACGGTACACTTAGTCAGGTGCCTAGCCTGTCTCTTTTTCACTGTTCGACTTCCAATAAAACCACCCAGTAAGCAGTCTGAACTGATTGCATAAGTGCCTCTATTGCAAAGCTGCATAATTGTTGAATTGTTAAAAGAAACGTAAAAAAAATACTGACCAACTCATTCAGACACTCACCCATCAGAATCGAAGTCAGCGACGGCAATGTCGTATCCAAAGCAGGAACCGAATTGCTCTCCAGTCAAGTAATGACGCTCTTCGACTTTTAGCGAAGAATTTGTCGGCTGAAAGAGCAGCACTTGGCCAGAGTCTTCTGATCGCGGGGCACCAGCCACATATGTCTTTCGTCCATACAGAATGCTGCCAACCTTCACTGATATGCCTGTGAAAATATTAGTCGTTGTTATATTCAACTGAGAGTAAGACAATCACCAAAGGCCCAAGGGTAAACTAAAACAAGTATGTTACAGACTTGTTTAATCTGTAATATTTAGTAGTTCAGTTCAACAATGTTAACATGCTATCATCATTGCAGCAATTTTTTATTACTATTATTATCATTGTTTGCCCAAGAACCAAGGTAGATATGATACTCGAAAATCTTAAACACTGACCACTTGTGTATTACCCACATCACTAGTCTATTGTGCAATTTTGCTATAGAGTGGTTCTTGTGCAGTTTAAGGATATATCAAGAGGCTCTAACATACACAAATATCAGACATACAGATACATCTTATATCAAAATACATTCTAATATAACCATATGAAAAAGTACAGTTGTTCATTTATAACATGACTCCGTCAATCACAGTAGTAGCCCACTCCCAGAACAATTCAATTGTTGGCAGAATCTAAATTCCTACAACTCAGGAACAAAGATAAAGTTAGAGCCTGCCCTGCTAAACTGCAAATCACTAACCCTATCAGTACATTAAAATTGAGTTATGAACAAACAAACAAACAAAAAAGCTAAATATCGTCTAGTCTCACATCGACTAAAAAGTTTTTAAAAAATTACTGCAACAGCCATTGAACTGCTGTTGGAAAGCATTACTTTAGAACAGCGGTTCCCAACCCGTGGCCCGCGGGCCAAAAGTGGCCCGCGAGGCCTAAAATTGTGGCCCTCGTCTCTAAAAGAATGAGCAAAAAATATGAAAAATTAACAGTTTTGACAGGATATAACACATAATTTTTTCCATTAAGCATTATTTTATTTTTACGTCTATAAATAACATCAAACATTCTATTTTGAATCAATTATAACAAATTTATATGCTTTTAGTTGATTAAATTTTAGCCTTGTGGCCCCTAATGTCCTTCAACAAAGAAAAAGTGGCCCTCGTGTGCTCCAACTTAGAAAAAGTGGCCCTAGAGTCAAAAAAGGTTGGGAACCACTGCTTTAGAAGGTAGTTTACAGAGACCCAAGTAGGAATAGTATCCCGTTGCTGGTTCTGGTCCAGGAACATTTGGTATGACATCCTCAACGGCACTCCACAACCACCTTGGCTCTTCGGTAAAAGACAGCTGAAGACTGTTCTTAATGATGGCTCCTCTCCAGTTGAATGGACCAGGTGCTCCAATCAGCAAATCACCGTCCTAAGCAAATCAGAAAGCACAGTCAATGCAATCGAATGAAGGCAGCATTCAAAGTAGCCCCAGTGCTAAAAGTGTGAAAAAAGAAGTGCCTGGACGCCCCTTACCTTTTCAAAAGAAGTGCCTGGACGCCCCTTACCTTTCCCAAAAAAGTGTCAGGATGCTCCTTACATTTTCAGGTGTGCTGGCCAAATAAGTGGCAGGACGGCATAGAGAAAATAAGTGCCACGACGCCGTTCATGACCGTCCTGCCACACTTATAAGTCCTGAGTAGCCCCAAGGGCAAACGCAGATATTTTTGGAGAAGGGGGAACACAATGGTCACGACCAATTTTTTTACCAAGAGCTTGAAAATGCAAAGCAAGAAATTAAGAATATGGGCATGTTTGTAAACATTTCTAAATGCAAATTCCTCAATTTCGCTTTACGGTACATACCATTTCTGCTTTACTGCAAAGAAATTTGTTATAGGCTAGCTCAAATTTATAGTAGTTTAAAATAGGTTAAATTTTCTAGAGAAAGATGTTTCCCCTATGTGAGAACACACACGCTTAGCACACCACGTTTGTTCACTCTGAATTGATAATGTGTTGCATAAACTGTAACATTCTATCACCATGGTTTTATTGCAAATCTCAGAAGTTTCCCAACGAGACAGAAAATAAAAAAAGCTGTGTCAGGAAGACTAGCTTAGCACTGGCACCATGTCACATTCAGTAAGCAAAACTAAGGCTATCTGGTCATGCCTGGTGCCACACTAGAACCCAGGGGTCAGGCAAAAGTGAGATTTAGGAAAAGTTGATGTCTCTTGAAAAGTTCACAGCAGCAAATTATTATTGTCAACAAAAACTGTTGAATTAATTTAAGTTCAGTCAGAATTATCGTTTAGGGTAAGGCTTTTAAATTATGAATAGAGTTAAGGATTTTAGGTTTAGGGCTGAGGCTTGTTTTTGCACATTTGAGGTTCCGATATTGAACAGTCAATTGTACACAAACAAGCCCATCAAGGATCTCCCAAACGTGTCACCAATATGTCCACTGAGTTTATATATCACCGAGCATATATGCTTGCAGTGCACCGATAATTCATTAGGACAGAGGTCTGTTTTTTGATATGACCAATAGATGTCATCATATGCATCGTGTGTCTATGACATGAAACCGTTTGGCACCAAGAGACACACTGACAACGACCTTGCTAATTGCTGTGCTGGCGCCGGCCTGGCAAAATCCATATTCGCCATGTCCCTTGTTGGTTGATTTTCCATTGCACGGCTCCCAGTATTCCTCCTGCTCCAGGTTGTTTGTCATGGAAATGCAAACACCAAAGCCCCACCGGAATGATGAACCAGATTTCTTAGATCGATGCGCACATGCCTAAAAACAGATATCTTGCAACATTGATACAAAGACTCACAACATCTTTGCAGGTGTCTTAGCATGCTACAGTCACAACAGTAACTGCTTATTGGCATTTCCTAATTTCCGTTATATTTCGTTTATAAGGCGACATAAACTGTAGACATGAGCAAAGCACTTAAAACTGCTTTCCCAGAGGCAGTAGCTTGGCCAGCAGCTCAACGTTAAGTACCGGTAACTAAATAAGAATATCCTTTAACAAAGCAATTCCTAAAGTACTACCATTGGGTGCACACATATCAAAGCACAGACAATAATCTGAATTAGCCAGTATGTCTTATTCAAGCCATAAATATACCAGTAGTAAAGTTTCAACTTGATTTAAGAACTAAAATCTGACAATTAGAGGAAGAAATGAGGAGACACAAACTGTAGACAAGCGCAAAGCACTTACGACCGCTTTTCCATAGGCTGTAGCTTGGCTTGCAACTGAGACACCCAACCATTGATCATTTTTATCTACTTGTTGACCGTCCGATTCTAAAATAACACAATCCATTAATGGTAATCTCAAGATTTCTACAGCATTCAACGAAAAGAGGTTGCAGGAGGCCCTGCTGCTGATCTCTGAATTAGATTTAGATTGCCATGATTTAGATAACGCACAAAAACATTCACTTTGTAAATAGGAATGTTTATAACCAACACAGATGGACCTGACAGCAGTATAGGAACATGCATACACACACAGTCCACACACATGATAAGATTATGATCAGTGCCTTTTGTGGCAAGTTGGAGGATTACTAAACCCTTTGGAACTCACCTATGAGTCAGAGATTTGATTTCTTCCATGTTAAACCAGGAATTTTCTTGTCCAGCCTTGTAACTCCCATAAGATAACAAGCAGAACCCCTCAGGGCAGTGTAGGCATAGCTGTTTTTACCTAAGCCATTCTACTCTTGAACTATATGTGCCTGAAGACTAACATGCTCCTTAAGATGTGTGACAGCTTTAGGTGATAATCTGGCATCCAGAGACAACATCGAACTCAAATTTCTTAGCCTCACCACACTATATACTTTTCTCCCTTTGAATAAGGACTTCTTCTCATGGATTTTTAGAACTGCACAACCCCTTCCCTCTCTTTACATTCTCCAGGTAGCAGTGAAACCTTACTTAAAGTATTTTCCATTGCAGCTTGAAATAGCCTACACAACAAGGCATAATTATAGCCTCAAATGCTGCCACAATCCTGTGATGCATTAGCAATATGCTTGAAGGCAGCAGTCCATATGGAACGCTGCTGTCTTGAAACACACAATTATCATTCATGCCAGGCGTTCATGCAAAGTGCTTTCAATGATTTTAATCAGAAGAAGCTATCAGCAAAACAGAATATAAGTCAGTCTGGTTTTGAGGTTGTCTACTTCAACTGTGTCTATGTGAAGGGCCACAATGGTATGTCACAGTGTCAGCATGCATTGTTGCCTTCAGAGGTGCTATAGGAGAATTATCTGCTGCAGGACATGGGTGTGGCTTTCTCTAAGCAACATCTCTCACTGATTGTGTGCTTATTTATATGTCTGTCAAGGCACCCGTGTTGTAACATCATGTGCTGTGTTAGAGCACCATAAAAATTATCGTCATCGTCATCGTCATCGTCCTCATCATCATCATCATCATCATCATCATCATCATCATCATCATCATCATCATCATCATCATCATCATCATCATCATCATCATCATCATCATCATCATCATCATCATCATCATCATCATCATCATCATCATCATCATCATCATCATCATCATCATCATCATCATCATCATCATCATCATCATCATCATCATCATCATCATCATCATCATCATCATCATCATCATCATCATCATCATCATCATCATCATCATCATCATCATCATCATCATCATCATCATCATCATCATCATCATCATCATCATCACTTTCAACCATTTTTTGGACCTTGCCACTATCCAGCAAGAGTTACAACCCTCATTTCCTTATTTGGTCTTGCAATATTTAGCAAACTACCAATCCATTCTTGAGTCCTGCCACTCTCCAGCCTGGAGAACCACTCCAATGATTTTCTGGGTCTTGTTATTAATCTGGATTGGAAAGAACAGTATGAGAATTGTTGAAAAATAACTAAGAAGGGGTTGGCATGATTTATGCTGATTTAGGTTTTATAGTGAAAACTGTACTATTGGCTCCTAAGCAGTGCTAAAAATGTTTAAAAAATACCAGGATGCCCCTACTTATTAGGCCTGCGCAACTCCCAGTTGCGCAGGCCTAATAAGTGGCAGGACAGCATTCAGATTTGAAAATAAGTGCATGGACGCCGTCTATGGCCGTCCAGTCGCACTTTATACCCTGGTCCAAAGAAAGACTAGGGTTTGAACCCCAGGCTTTCCCGGCAATAATTATAACCCTGGGAAAGAACCAAGACGGGATGGTAGGTTCCTTAGATCTCGTGCCCCAGGAAGCACAGCAGGCCTACGCAGTGCACTGTCTGACTAAGCTTCTGCTGCTGACAAGAGAAAGATTTCCACACAACAACAACAGCACACACAAACCATGCGCTGTTAAGACAAGGCGCGCGGCCTAATAGTTTATCTTGAGGAGGCAGATAGTTCCGCAGCAACTCGACGGCCCTCATCGAGGCTCCTACGTGACTGATCCATCCACGTGACTGATCCATCCACCGCTGTTCAAGCCACAGCCCAGAAGCCTAGCAGTCGGTCCACGGGCGTCCAATACCCTAGCAGCGCTCACAAGGAAACTAGCTGCATGCAAAACACTATCAGCAAATACTACAGCTCTGCCTGCCTACCATCCTGCTAGTCCTCTCCGTTAATACTCTCAGTCAGCCTCTATGCATGCCTGAATGTATGCTTGCATGTTTCAATGCGTTGGGGAGTCCATGTGTAATACTTTTTGGTCTCTGACTGTTTCTTTGTGTATGCGTCCTTCTGCACACATGCGTGTTCATTAAATTTGTCTGTGTGCCAGACTTTGACTGTCCCTCTGTGTTGACAAAGTCTATCCATCTGTGACTAATTCAGTTCCAAATTGGCACCAATTACATAAAGAACAAAGAGCCGTAAATTGACTTGCTTTCTTTTTCTAACAAACAGTCAGCTCTGGCAACCCAGGAGAGGGAGAGAAGGTGGAAGTCAGCTTCCGAACTGAGAATTTAAATATTATAATAATAATTAATTGGTTGTCAAAAAGATGGACATGCCGCTATTTGAAACATAGAATGTATAACAATTTAGGAAGATCACTGTGTAATCTTAACAATCTGGAATGGTCTGAATCAAAGCACGAAAAAATAAGTAGCCTTTTAATAACGTGTTAGACTTTTATAAAATACACAGTTGTTGAAAATTTCTACTGTCACTCAATGAGGAAACGCTCCAAATGACCTAACAGCGACGATCAGCTGCTCTCACTGCACACCTAACACTCGCTTCATGTTGGTAAACTGTTTGAAGAATGAAGAGTTCTTAGGTATCTCATAGTTTTGATCTATGATATTTTTGACAACAGGTGCTTTGTTGACCACAGACGCTGTATACACTATACAGATTACGTATACTTATTTTCATTCACACTTGGAAACTGCTCTTGTTAGCTGGAGCTGAGTTGGAAACATCTGAGTAAATTCTGAGTAAATAACTTTAATAGTGCCCTGTCTATAACTAAATAAGTAAGTAAGTAAGTATGTAGTTTATTGAACTGCCTGCAAACGCACCGTGGGAACATCAAATGAGAACAATCAATAACGTGTGTACACTGTACAATCAGCCAACAAAGTATGCAATTAAATAATGATATATGATGCAATTACAAAACATAGACACATTCGGAACTGTGCCAAAATGAAAAGCATAAAAACAGAAACAAAAACAGTAATAAAGTCACTTGAACAGCATTCATATGAGAAAACCACATGATGAAAATTAATGAGAACCGGTATAATAATGACTAATGGGTATCCTTATTCCATGATAATAGACTCACTATAGGGCTAGCAGTGGATTAGTTTGTGAGGCCATACAGATCATTGAGGATTGATAGTGCAGCAAATGTCATAGAAAGGTAAAAGACGTTACCTCCTTGGTCGATATTGACTAAATCACAGTCATCACTGCGAGATGTGAAAGGACATTTGTACACAGCTCCTGGCCGCACCACATTTCGGACGCTCTCAGGAACTGAATAACTGGTTATGTTTTCCTTTGGGGCACCGACAAGCATCCTACAATATACATCAAAAACCTATTATATTTATAAAAGATTTGCACCCGATGCCACAAACTCTCTGCCAATGCAGCTTCCATACTTCATACATAGGGACAAAGGAGGATTATGGTAAATTAATTCATACTGGCTCTTTCTCAGATTTATCAGTATTCAAACTGTCTTATCGATTCAGTGTTGCTAATTGGTGTGATTGCAGCTTTAGTTTAATAATTTTTATAATTAAACATAGGACATTGAATTACGATGTGAGAAGACGTAATATTGAGTTTATGATCCGTGTCATAACACATAAATACCTGACCAGAATGTGAATATCTCACAATGTTCAGTCCACATGCAGAGCATGTATGAAGTATGACTGCTCCTTTTATTCACATTTCTTTGCAACCTTGTGTGCATCCAAAACGTTTTTAAAGAAATAATAATGCAAAAAAATTTAATTTTATAATAATAACAATGTTAATTATAATAATAATAATAACAGTAATAATAATAATTAGGATTTAGGGCGGTTCCTGTCACAAATTACCAGGACCCTATATGGAGACTGCAATGGTTGTCAGTCTGCATCCATCAAGAGTAAAAGTTCTTGAAGATGAATGTCTTCAATTTCGAATGAAAGGTCTTAGGAATAGGTATGATTGATAGAGGTGCCTGAGGAAAGTGATGGTGTGTGATTAGTGATGATGGTGGAGGAACTAAAAATGAGTGGAATTGCATCATGGAAACACACCCAGAAATCCTACAAAACTACAACATAAATCTGTTCAATGATGCATCACTGATAAATCTTCAAATTCGTTCCCCTACCCATCCATTCATGTTTCCCCATTAAGAGCACACTGAATGCAGATGTGGAATTCATTGGATGACTACAGATGTTCTCCAAGTGCATATTTGCTTCTAATAACATACATGTAGGTGCATCAGCCTTTCGCCTTGCAGATGCTGATCAAAACACAGACAGAAGTCCTGACTTAGTTTCATGGAATCTATGCGCAGCAAGGTCAGCACAGATATCAACTGAAGCAACGAAACTAGGAATGCAAATGCGCATGCTGCTGCAGGGTATACAGCACGAGATCAACGTCAGCATGACCTAAGAAAACGCTGCCGCAGCCAGCTGCTGGTCCAAAGCAAGCAATCAACAATTTAGCCCACAACATGAGAAACGGGAGCACGAGCCACATAATATATATATATATATATATATATATATATATATATATATATACGTATAGGCGGGAACAGGAAGTCGCTGAGTCATACTTGTTGAGAGGCAACCCCAGAATATCTATGGGCAAATAAATTGCTTAACAGTTACTATGGGCTGTTACTGCTTTGTACCCTGATCAGCATAATGACTTAATTATGTAAAAAAAATAGTAATTTAAGCAACTGATTAGAAGTCAAATGAAAATAATAAATTTTGGATTGAAAACACAAATGGTTCAGATTACTTTGTGACTTTTACTGTCTGTCTAAATGTCCAACTGCTCACCTTCCCCTCTGTCTGCTTGCCTTTCCAATTCACAGGCGTTCACTGGCCAACTGTGTGATTCACTGGATGACTAGCTTATTTACTCAATTTTACTGACTAATTGCTGTATCTCCAATTGGTAGAAGGAAAAGTTCGACTTTATATAATTTATACGAAAATTGGTTCAATTTAGTTAGTTAACATAGAGCCATTACCCATCTAATTGCTGTCCAAAGTCTTACAGAACACTTACATATTAAACAAACGTGGGAAGCATCACTCACTCTCTATTCACTTTAAGTATGGATATGACTAGCAGCAAACTAAGTCTAGAATTTCCCATCCATCAAACAGTTTATCTCTCATTTACAACCCCCAGTGGTGATACAGAACAGGAGGGCTTGCATTTAACACCAGTTGATATGAGGGTGGGTCATCACTACAATTCCTCTTGAACTATTCAGATTAGTGTTCAAGTTAAGAGGAATTTAAATAGTCACTAAGATTTTTAAGACCCTCGCAGCATGAAAGAAAACTTCAAAAAAGTACACCAAAGAAGACCCCTGTATTGATTTAGTCTAAAGTGATGTGATGTTTAACCTAAGAGCACATATTAAGAGCAGTGTTCATGAAACAAAGGTCACACAGGCCACAACTGATTCATGAAGAAGGGACACTTCAACTTTGTTCCCACTTGTACTAAAGAGCTCAGCATCACTAACCAAAGAGACTAACGAACTTAGACATTTAAAAACTGTTATCGCAAAAGTCCTTCAATGCTGCACAGTCTGCAACAGTTTTTGTAAAACTGTGCACATATCGTCGTCGTCGTCGTGCCCATCCTCATTGCTGCGGATCGGGGATCAGAGTCGACGACGTCATCCTCCTCCATTGCTCTCTGTTCCTTGCGGTCCTCACGCAGTCCACCATCGCCATCCCCGTCCACTCCTCCACGTCATCCATCCATCTTCTTCTCGGCCTTTCTCGGGCCCTTTTTCCATCCACATAGCCCTGACATATGAATGCCGGCAGCTTGTCTGCTCGGATCATATGTCAGAAGTAGTTCAGCTTCCTTGCTTTCACCATATAGAATTTTCTAAATAGAGTTGCCCCAGTCCTCACCTTGATTTCTCATTTCTGAGCTGCCTTAGCCACCAAATGACAGTAATTTTTTTATTGCACTGTTTCATAGCAAATTAATAACGATGACTTCCATATCCCTTCTCCATTTTCCAGGCTTGGGATTGGCATCGCCAAAGTACAAGCAGTGACGGAGTTAGATGACAGTAAAGAATGGTGTGCTCGTTTTATAGATGAATAGTAAAAGCGTGCAGGGAAAAACCCTAAATCCTGAAACTGTAATCGTAAGCATCAAGCTTCTAGTGTGCCACTTGAAAGCCAAGCACTGGTCAACTTATTGATGAGTGCTGCATCTCGTCAGAAGGGTCGTCCAAAGAGTGCCTGGTAGTCAGAAGGACACACAAATCCGATAATTATCCATGTTGTTGCTCAAATCCTTGTCCATACAATGAACATCCACAATAAAAGCCATTTCACCATTGTGCCAAACACCTCAATAATGTCCATCCATAATGAATGCGCATTGTCTCAAAACTGCAAAATTTTGAAACTCGACTTGAACAGAAATTTAAGCAATTCACGGAACGGAATAACACATAAGGCCTAAAAAAAAATGCTGTGTTTCCGGTAACAGAGCTAAAAAAAATTGGGTAGGTAGGTCGGAAAATATTTTTATTTTGGTAAAATATTTTTATGCAGTGACTATCCGAAAAAGTATACCCCACTAGTCTTTTTTGCACGCTGAAACAAAGTACGTGTTCTGAGCAAGTATAAACTGCCTATTTCCCGACTGTCTGCACTTAAAACTGCTCTAGAAACAGTCCTATTAATTTCATTTTGTTGACGACTCTCATGCTATGTCAATACAAAATATGTTAAAAAAATATTTTTCTTGAAAAATTTAAATTTTTGTTAGAAAAAGTTTTTTTGGGAATAAATATTTTTTTTTAATAAAATTTTTTTACAAAAATATTTGAGTCGCGGCCGTAAAAATGGGTCGGTCGGGTTACCGGAAACACACCAATTTTTTTTTACGCCTAAGCTACTCTCACATGATAATTTAATGAAAACTACTATAATAAACATCATCAAAATGAAGTTCTTGTATGGATTAGTTGCTCCCTCTTTTTAGTATAAATTTTACTATTATTACGGTAAGTATAATTCTTATTATTATAATTTTATAATCCCTGGGAGGTAGCTCTAATTCCTCTAGGAAATATTTGGAGGTCATTAGTTAGTGGCATCTGGAACGGCTGCGCTTCATTAAATTCTGGCAAGTCAAAACTCTGGGATAATTATTATTATTATTATTACATCGTCATCGTCGTCAATCATCATCATCATCATCATCATCATCATCATCATCATCATCATCATCATCATCATCATCATCATCATCATCATCATCATCATCATCATCATCATCATCATCATCATCATCATCATCATCATCATCATCATCATCATCATCATCATCATCATCATCATCATCATCATCATCATCATCATCATCATCATCATCATCATCATCATCATCATCATCATCATCATCATCATAATTATTGGTTTTATGCAATTGAGAAGCGCGGAAGCAGATTCCTCCTGTCTAAAATATTCTCCCTTTAACAGCAATCTTTCCACTTAGGAAGTTCACTGTAGAATTTCCTCCTAGATATCCTCTTCTACTTAGAATCCACATTCCAAACTAAATAGCCATTTACAAATTCTCACATGAAATTATTTTGTTGAAGCAGAACAAAAGATTCTGTGACAATGGAAGCTTCAAAAAGGATTTGATGTAGTAATGTATTGTACGCCATGCATTTATATAGCGCCTGCAGCAACAATGCACTCACAGCCTTTCCAATTAGCAGATTGCTATAGCAGCAGCAGCCTGCCAATAATATATATCTGCACGTAAATAATTGAGTAACCATTGCTAAAGCCGTGTCCACAATGACCCTACTTTGCAATATGGAACCTTCAGGGTTCTACATAGTCTGTCTTGGAATAATTAGTGGCTGGCAATTTCAGTACAAACCTGCTGGTGACAGTGCAGACCAGCACAACTATTCTTGGGAGAATTTTAGCATCAAAAGCCCTCAATGGATTCAATGTTTGACGGAGAATATTTTAGTGACTCCCTCTAATCATTAATGTATTAGTCGTTTACCTTTGCATTAACAGTTAAATGGTCACTGCGTTGACTATAGGACATCTTGTTCAGCTGTTAAGCTTAGTATTGAAAAGTCGTATGAAGCGATTAGTGTGCTTGACTTCAGTTCCAAAAAGACTTCATGAATACAAAATCTGATTATTTATATCAATTAGGACAGGAACCTTAAAGGTGATTATAAGGTTTTATATCCTAATCTCCTCACATCTGGTGCATATTTGAACCATAATCTCTGAATTATTAATTAATTAATTAATTATTTGAACACTCCTTACTACTTAAGCTAGACAGTTCTACTGTGGTACTTAAAAGGAATTTAATCCATTATAAGTCATTAAGAAAATGCAAACAAATATACATGTCATATGCACATGCATACAAACATACATGCATGCATATTAATGTAACATGCACACATTTTAAATACAATCAGACAAGACATGCATGCATACAATCCTTCACACAAACGCTCTGCTGTGCTGATTTTGTGCATGCTAATTGCTGCAAACAACATTTATAATTATAATAAAAAAGTCAGAAAGTGAAGAGAAAGTCATGAAAACCAGCACGGACAGAATACCAGAATTAAATACCAAAGCGCTGATTTTCAACAGGGCGGGACTCTTGCACAGTCAAATCACTATATCCTCAACCATTAGCCAAAGCAAGCCTCTGCTGGCCAGAGTCTAGGGCAATCTTATTCTGACATATAATAGACTACATACATCCAGCTCTAGCTCTAAGTCTTGGGAACCAACATGCTGAACATTGCTGATAATACCCTGCATAAGGTCATGACACTCAATCTGCTCAGGCTGGCTAAGAAACACTGCACAGATACAAGATCAAGCAATCCACCTTAGACGAATACTTAAACAGTATAGGGTAGTGCTTGGAGACTGCCTACAAAGGATCAAATGAAAGGACATAGTAAGCAATAATTGTACTCAGCTCAGTTATTCGTCATGACAGAATACCTTATATAATAATAATATTTAATAATAATAATAATAATAATAATAATAATAATAATAATAATAATAATAATAATAATAATAATAATAATAGTTAACTTTCTCTTCAAACCCTGAAGACGAGGCCTGACAATTCCAGACTGGTTTTATAACAGTAGTTAAGTGATAAGTCCCTGAGGGATCCTAAATACCTCGGGGCAAAAAAATAATATGTTTATTTCTCTGTTTAGTTCAAAGTGAAAATTTATTTGTGAAATGGCTGCAAAAATACAACTCAGGAATTAAAAAATGTCCAGAGAATTTTTTTAATCACAACTAAACCTTGACAAGTACTAAATTCTACATTTGGCATCATAAATGTTTCACTACCAATAGAATGAGGACTTCTTGCTCTTTCATTTTTCATTATTTATTTTTTTCCACTTTATTTTATTTTATACTATTTTCTTAATTTTTCCGAAAAATAATCTCAAAATGCATCAATTATATTAAGTGGTGTAACCGATACACTTAAAGCTACAGCCAACATCAACTTCTCTGTAACTGAGATCATGTTTACAGTCTTCAATCTATCAGAACTGCTGTTAATCATCAGCCGACGGCTCTGTATGATTGAGATAGCATAGAACACTTAACACTCCCTTAAGGTCCATTATAGAAAATTAGACATCTAATTACATGTGTACAAAGCACTGAGATCACTGGTCTCAAAACTTCTATGCTGGAACATGAATTTCAGGTCCTGGAACAACCAAGTCCACTTGAGTTGTAAACGAACTGGAAATACTGTGCCTCTCACACAGTGGTAAATTTTACCAACTGTGTGTGAGAAACACTTTCAACAAACATTCTTCACATTCTTCACATGCTTTGTGAAATTCCATCCCTGGTACAATGTAATCCCCAGATCGCACAGAGCAGTTGAAAAAGAGGCAACAGGAAAGTGATGAGCATTGTAAAATAAGACAAGAAGAGTTTGGATATCTGGCCATGGCTACCATTCCAGATGAACCTGGATTTTCTGTAGCAGATTTAAAATCTGGTGCATGAGAGAGTTAAATGTTTATTGATCATCTGCATAGCAACCGAGCTGATGAGAATTAAGCAGAACAGTAGCAATAAGGCAGTCAAGAGGATTTGCTTTGGTATTTATAGGTTAGATTATCAGGTGTAGTTGTTAGATGACAAGCATGAGTGATCAATACTGAGGGTCAACTTCTACCATGCAAAGGGGAAAATGCCTAGAAAGATTTTTTCAGAAATCCTTCAATCTTACTTAGGATAGAAGTCAGAGATATGATTATTGAACAAGGCCCATTTATTAAGATTAGCAGAGGAGATTTTTTATCATAGTACTAGTGTATATTGCATGAATCAGCGATGACTTATTCTCTGAGAGGGATGATCTGCATTCTGCAAGCTATGGTAAGTGCATCATGCACTGTGTATGATGTAATTGGGTGGATCTAATCTCTAATCAGTCACCCAATGTTTCTCAGCCCCATTAATCCCAGGTCACTACCAGAACATCTGATATGGGCTAGAAATTGTAGCTTGCCCTTTAACCATAGCAAGTCATGTCAAGTTATCATATTTTAGGCATCCCTGTTCTAAAACTTCTGACTGCCCTTCCCCCATAGCAGAAATCAAAAGTTAAGGTTTTTGGTGTCACACTTTCAGATGCAATGTAGATTGGGGTTTCCATCACACACTGATAACATTGTAGGTAAAGCAGAGCAATCATTTTATGCCCTTTGCGTCTATTATGTCGCATGGTTTGACCAGCAGCTGACTCCATGATGTTGTACGTTCCACCACAATCGAGTGAATGCTGTATTCTTCACCAGCATAGTGGGGTTTTTGCAAACGAGAGGGTCAGAGGAGTCCCCTCTCTGCTATTATTAGAAAGTTCATATGACAGAGGTTTGCCAACTCATACTTCTGCCGGTAATCACCACAATAAGGAAAAACTGGATTGGAAACATACTGAGAGGAGACACCCTTATGAGGGAAATAATATAGAGGGAAGAATGAAGAGACCTAAAGGAAGAGGAAGACCTAGATAAGCTTCTGCAGGACTGGATGATGCCGGAGGGATATCAACAGCTAAAAGAGGAGACTGAACAATGAGAGGAGTGGTGCCACCCAATGTACGAACCTGCCAACTGGCAGAAAAAAACATGATGATGAAATAAAATCACAGAATATTATAACAGTTCATGTAATACAGTAATGTTAATAGCAACCACAAAATTTTGTCAGATTTCTTGGGAAAGAACTTTGGGGGAAACTCCCCTGCTCTGGAAAGGCCTAGATTACCATGAGGCTGAACAAATGCCTCAAAAGGTAAAGGCAATGCTCCATTAATCCCTTCCAGAAGTTCCAGCTCGTCCGATTTAGGCTTCAACATTTTCAGTAAAATTTTCCATCCTGTTGGTTAAGTTTTCTCACCAACTGTGGCCTCCAAACTAGCAATTTAAACAAGGCGGCTCACATAAACCGTATAGTCCTATAACAACACTGCGGAATTTCCAGGTTTGGAAACTTTGGATTCTTTCTAAACCGGGTTGTTTGCCAGTGTTTGGAAATGCTAAGTTAAGCACGACTTCGGGGAAGTTCGGCTTCTTATAAACGCAATTAACCTGCTGCACAAAGGGGTAGTCTTTGCTTTAACAGTCTTCCTTTGTGATGGTTTAAATAAATGTCTTTAGGCCTATATCTAGAAATATGCTTAATATTAAATCTGTGGTTGAAAAATAATAGAATTGAAATCTAACCATGAATCACTGATGCTTCTGCGATGATTGTAGACGAAATGCTGGGCGACCGAAAAGCCAAAGTACGAATCCGGATTTCCTAGCTTCACAATCGGAATCTTAGTGTCGAGATTAAACGCCGAAAAAGTCGGAAAGAGGTTCAACAAAACGGACACAATAAATATCCAATCGTTGACGATGGAAGAAGCCATTTTCACACAGGCAACGATCGACTGAAGCAACAAGCAATAAAGCGTCGGCGGCAGAAAACGCCAGGGATGCCACTCTGAATTTTAAAAAGGGTGATTCGGCCAAAAAAAGGCTAGAAAAGGCTAGATTGAACAAATTTGTCTTGGAAATACATGAATTTCTCCATTTTTCAGGCTTGAAATTTCTGACGACCTTTTTCGGTACTGTTATGCGATGATTGAAATTATTTTGCGGTTTTTTCCTTCCCGATAAATTTCTGATGACCTTTATTTGTCTTTCGCTTCAAATAAAAAAAGTTCACCTAAAAAAATCAATTTTTATAAGCAAAAGTCTGGAAAACCGCCGTGAAAAAGCTAGACCTGAGATAAAAAAAACCTAGAAACCTAGACAAGATTGAAAATACCTAGATCTAGGTTGGAAAATCTAGGAGTGGCATCCCTGAAACGCACACTGAGTACAGTGAGCAGCTGAGCAGGGTTGGCGCAAGTTGGCGGTTGCCAGATTTCGGGGTCGCTTAGTCGCGAGATCACTTTGTAAAGTCGCCCAAAAGTCGCGACATGACCAAATAAATAAAATAATTTAATTACCAGTTTGCTATGTAGCCTACATTAAAATTGTACTTTATGTCATGTCATGTCAATACGCCGACGTCGCTACGCGACGGTCCAGGTCTAGAATATGCTGGCTGGTAGGCCGACTTTTACTTGTACTTTATTCGGTTCGTTAAAAGACACGTGATGAAACAAAACATTTTGATGGCAGACAACCTATATAATTATATTTTAACTTTAAACCGTGAACTAAAGCCTAATTATAGGCCTAGTCCGTAGCCTATAAGCCTGTAGACTAGCACCGATCAAATAAAAAGTAGGCCAAAATTTGTTTTTTTTGCTGAAGACCGGGAAGAACTAGGAAAACCCATGCTGCCATGCATCATCTTCCTTATCTTCTTCTTCTTCCTCTTCTCTATGTATCTTGTATCTTGTATCTTCTGATAGTTTCGTATGTGTAGGCCTATAGGCTAGTACTGTATTCGCACTTAATTGTCTCGGCCTTGTCTGAGCAGCAAAGCCATGTAACACTTTATCATGATCGTCGTCGTTGTTGTCGTCGTTATCATTGTCATCATCATTATCATCACCATTATCATCATCGCCGTCGTCATCATTGTGGTCATCATCGTCGTTTCTCGTTGTCACCACCACCACCACTACCGCCGCCACCGCCACCACCAGTCCACCACAACTACCACCAGTGTCCTCCACCACCAGTGGACTACCGCCACCACCAGTGGACCACCACCCCCACCACCAGTGTCCTCCACCACCACCAGTGTTCACCACCACCAGTCCACTACCACCACCACCAGTCCACCACCACCACAACCACCACCAGTGTTCACCACCACCAGTCCACTACCACCACCACCACCACCACCACCACCACCACCACCACCACCACCACATGATCAAAATGACAAATCTGCAATAATAACAAGTATTTACTAAACAATTTCATGTCTCATTCATCATACCGCATGAATTCGAAATTCAATTGTCCCACTGCCAAAAGTTGCTCAGTCTGTAGATTTTGTTTTCTTAAAAACAATTAAAAATCACCATTGGCATTGGTGTGTAGGATCTGGTCCTGAATCTAGATAAGGTCCGATTTAAGAACACTAGTAGTTCTGACCCTCGATATAGGCCTAATTGTAGCCATAGTCTCGACATAATATTTTTTATCGATCGTGCGAGGTGCGTCGGAATTGTGTTTTTAGGAAGACACAGAGTAATTGTAGGTGTTTTTGTCGTGGTTTTAGGTTTTAGGATGGACAGCAGGTACAGCAGAAGTTGGCTTCGTTGTGTGAGGAGGCACAGCAGGAGCTGGCTTATTAATTTTAGAAGGCGCAGCAGCATGAGTTGGTTTCGTCGTTTGAAGAGGTGTAGCATGGCCACCAGCAGCAGACGCATCAGTTACTCTGAAAGCAGAAATTATGACATTTCAGATCGTATTAATTAACGTGTTTTATGAACTGTTGATTATGACAATTATACAAATTAGTATAATTATAATTTATAATTATTATGCAGTTATTGATGAACGACTGTGTGATCTATAGCCTACATTCTAGTGAGTGTTGTCATTAAGAGGAAGTGGATAGGCTTTCCACCTCACCGCGGAGTCTAGACTCCACGTTGGGGAGGAAGGCCTATCCACTTCCTCTTAATGACAATTTTCGACTATTTTTCCCCCTGTAATTTAATTAATCACACATTTTCCCATTGAATTTTTTGTGAGGTGAGCTGCAGGCCTATATGCTGCATGCCCGCGTAGGCCTATACCCCGTGTACAGCCCTGGCCTACACTGACTTATAATCAAGTGCGTGGTCTGAAACAATTCCTCGGGGATTAGGCCAAAGTCAGCTGGGAGGTTTCTGCTGTAAATAACCTAAAAATAATTATATCGAATTACAAAGAATTACTAAACCAGACATTGGGAGCTTTCTCATGGGATTTAACCCTCGAGTGCCCAAGGGGGGGGGTCCGACCGGACCCCAGGCCTGTTTTTCCCGGATAACTTTTTAATGGCTATGGATCTGCATAAATGCTTTTAGGTATTCCTAGAGCAACCATTTGGGCATAGAATGGTATATTTTGCGTAAGTACTGTCCACCCCTGCACCCCACAACCACAGGATATACTAAGGGTACCCCATGATATGCGTTGATATTCATACAAGATCATGGTTACTGGTCAACAAATAAATGGTCAGCGCACGTTATATGAAAGAATGTTTCATACAATTTGTTGAACTTAGAATTACTGACATTGTAGCACTATGTTTGGCCTATGTTTGCAGCCTAGAATTTGAAAGTATGCAAGTAGCCTAGGCCTATGAGTAGGCCTATCAAAGCAATAATTGCATACAACAGGTTTGCGTCAAAACGGATGGCATAGGACAGTTCATACAAACGGTGGCAGCCATTCTGTCAAGGTTACGCGAATAAAATTTACACAAATTTACAATTGCGATTACGATTTAGTCTACCATAATGCTACTGGTCCTTCGATAGCTGGATATGAGAGCAGCTGACTGGCATGCGGACGTGCCAGACGTAGGCCTATAGCAGTATGAGAATTGTGGAAAAATAACTGGGGGGGTTGGCCTATGATAAACTTGAAATTGGGGTATGAAAAACATACTTTAACATATGGGGCTCTAAAAATGACTGGGGGGGTTGAACCCCCCCAACCCCCCGGCAATTCTCACCCTGGCCTATAGGCTTCCTTCGGTAAGTAACGCAAGCAAGAATAGCATGTGTGTATCACGAGATTTTTACACTGGGCCTATTAGTTTACACCAGGTGGTGTTATTGTGCTATAGGATACATCAATCGATTGCAAATTCATTTGGGATTACACTGAACTAAATTATATGACGATATTCCAATCCCTTCTCAAGATATTAGCATGAAAACGCTATAGGCTAGGCTTCCTTCGGTAAATAACGCAATCAAGCATAAAATGTGTATCACGATATTTTACACCATTATTTAACACCAGGTGGTGTTATTGTGATATAAGATACATCAATCGATTGCAAATTCATTTGGGATCACATAGAACTAAATTATGTAACGATATTCCAATCCCTTCTCAAGATATTAACATAAAACGTTGGGGTCCGCGCGGACCCCCCCCTTGGGCCTTCGTGTACCAAAAAATACCTTGGGCACTCGAGTGTTAAACAGTGACGGCGCTACCATAGGTCGCGACAGGTTATTTGAACATTTGATCCGCCTATTTTACTCTTTGTCTGCCTAATAATTATTATGACCTGCCTAAATTCTTGGAACTTTTAATATCTTTTTTACTTTTAATATATTCAACCCCTCCTGGTGAATTACCAGCAGGGATGCCACTCATAGCTTTTCCCATCTAGGCGTTTTGGTCTTGCTTAGGTTTCTAGTTTTTTAAGGATCTAGCTTTTTTATCACGACGGTTTTTCCCACTTTTGACCTAAAAATTAATTGTTTTAGGTGAAAATGCAAAAAATCACTTGGAAAAAGTCGACAAGTTTGTGATTTTTGACCAAAACATTGTAGATTTTGAAATGAAAGACCAAAACAGAGGTCTCATCAGAAATTTTAACATGGAAAAAGTATCAAATATTTTTTATTAGGTAGGCCTACAATCCCTACGTGCGTCCTTTGATTTCGCCCTTTTGACCATGCGCTCTAATGACCAAGCGCTCAATTGATATGCGCCCTTTTGATAGGATAGGCTACCGTATAGTCGTTATCCTGTCTTTTTTCTTCTCCTGTTTCTCAGAATTCGCACCGAGTAATTTCTCTCGTTCACCCGGATCTGACAACGAAACAAATAAATGCAGACATATAAAATATCTATAGACCCCATATGTAGACCTACCAATCCCTGGATTCTACGCTGGTCAACATGGTATTGAGCCTATGATCATAAACTCAAACTTCTGTTAGTGGTCTTCATAATAGGATAGGCTCAACTTCTCTTTCATCTGGTGGGATAGAACTACGATTAATAAGAGGAAATACTATATTTCGCGACACCGACGGCTTATCCGCCTCAAAATCCTTCCAAACGGACGTTTCCCCTCCCCCGAAGTCCCTCCAAAAACAGGTGGGTGGGGGACTTGATTAAACACCGTCCCCCGACCTAACGACGACAATTATATAAGACCGAGCAAAATGATTCAAAACATGTCAATTGTAAATGAAACGCCTACTTCCTTCAATATTGCTTGTAAGACGACAGAGTTTGATGGATGAGTGTAATTGATTCAGAACATCCGTTCGGTGTCTCATGAAAATGCAACCATGCAGTCTCTTATGGCAATTACCAGCTGTAATAATAATTATAGGTTTATATGGAAACTTGAGATTGTAGTCTAATAAGTGTTGCTACCTTTTTGTAGAGAATCCGTCTTGCGTTTGTCTTTCCTTGAAACAAAATTCAGACATTTTTCAGATGTACACTGTGTCCCAATAAATCGGGCACCCTTTTTATAATGTGAATAAAACTGGTAAATCTTAATCGATTTTCAAAATTTCAAAACTGTTTTTATCCTGAGATAATTATCTTACACTGATTCAAATATGAAGTTTCTGGCATGAATATTGACGTCACAATTACGTCATTTGCAACAGCGAATTCATATGTTAAGTACCGAACACAGCTTTTTCGGTACTTAACATATGAATTCTCTTATGCAAATGACGTAGGGAGGGACCAATGCAGGCAGGTCTAACTTTAAGGTATTTCAACTAGCCTTGGTAAAGGATTGGCGATCTATAGCTGTGCACCCACCCACCAGGACATGACTAAACAATAAATACATGATTTGTCGTTTGCTACAGTCAAAGCTGTTTTCTTCCGTTCTGGTCAGCACAAGACTGGGATCGACTCTTCAGACGTGTAAGTTGTAACATCTTGGGAGTGCTTGCGTAGGTCTACATGTACGATCTAATAATCATCAAACAAGTAAAATTAATGCAATCGTCTGTGAGAGTAGGCCTAGTCCAGCCAGAATATATCATGGTATGAATGAAGTGGGGCGCAGTGGTGTAGTGGGTATGTTCTTTGACTTGCAGTTGGAGAGTTGCATGCAGGTTCGAATCCACCTCAAGTCGCCGCGTAGGGACCTTAGGCAAGTCCTTCACTCGCAATTGCTCAGCGCTTCGGATGAAACTCCGATGCAGTGTCCGCGCTGTAGTCGGGAGCGCCTCTGAGGAGAGAGCTTGAAGGGGCGCTATAACAAATGCACACACGAACGAAATGTACATAATAGGCAACACCATCCCTTCTTACACCACGCAACCTACCTTCCTACCAAGTACACCATCCCTTCTTACACCACGCAACCTACCTTCGTGCTCGACACCAGCAGCAAATGCACACTACCATGGCAAGAATGACAATCACGAAGATGGCGATTACGATGATGAACAACATTGTTTGCGATCGTTTCAAAGCTGCAGCAGCTGCTATCGTCGTTGCACTGACGTCTTCCAAAAATAACAGAATACATCACATAAACTTACATAATATTATGATCAGGTGTAAGAACTTATATGAGACACATTTAACTAATGCGATCTGAAATTTTACGCCAATGAATTTAACCTTTTTATCTGTAGGCTATGCCTATTATGGAAACCAACTCCGCCACTGGTTGCATTTTGACAGTGCCAATTCCAAGCCTGGATAAAGGAGGCAGTGGTGTAGTGGGGGGGGGGGGGGGGAACGCCGTTCCCCCACTTTTTTCCAGGGATAATGGAATATTAATAATAATAATAATAATAAAGAGCGTCCCCCCACTTCATTTTTTAGGACTACACCACTGGGAGGAGTACAACACTAATCACCTTTGACATGTGAGTGTCGTTAAACATGTAACACGCAAGTCTATTATATAGTTAAACGTTAATTATAATTGCCACCGACTGCATGAATAGTTGGCGAGAGGTGAGGGATGCAGAGGCCAAAGACCTAGGCCTATAGTTTCTGGAAGAAAAATCTGCTCTTCCACATAGTGTGATAATAATATTATTTGCATAATTATAATAATTATTTGCCAAACAAGTTTACATTGCAATCAGTGGTTGCTAATTTTCTATGAGGTTAGCATGCAACTTGTATTATTACCTGTGGATGCATTAGCGTCTAGTTTTGCTTTCTCGACTGATGCTGGAACATCGTAAGCAACGTTCTCTGAAGAAGGTTCTTCTGAAGATTTGTTTAAAGATGAAACCTTTGATGCTGGCAAATCTTCAGTTATTGTTGAAGTCGAAACCTCAGCTGCTGCTAAAGCTGTTCTATCTGCTGATGCTAAATCTGTAGTATTTCCTGTTTTTAAATCTGTAGTGTTTCCTCTTGTTAAATCTGTAGTATTTCCTCTAGTTAAATCTGTAGTAGGCCTATGTCCTTTTTTTAAATGTGTAGTATTTGCTGTTTTTAAATCTGTAGTATTTCCTCTATTTAAATCTGTAGTATTTCCTGTTTTTAAACCTGTAGTAGGCCTATGTCCTTTTTTTAAATGTGTAGTATTTGCTGTTTTTAAATCTGTAGTGTTTCCTCTTGTTAAATCTGTAGTATTTCCTCTAGTTAAATCTGTAGTAGGCCTATGTCCTTTTTTTAAATGTGTAGTATTTGCTGTTTTTAAATCTGTAGTATTTCCTCTAGTTAAATCTGTAGTATTTCCTGTTTTTAAACCTGTAGTAGGCCTATGTCCTTTTTTTAAATGTGTAGTATTTGCTGTTTTTAAATGTGTAGTATTTGCTGTTTTTAAATCTGTAGTGTTTCCTCTTGTTAAATCTGTAGTATTTCCTCTTGTTAAATCTGTAGTATTTCCTCTTGGTAAATCTGTAGTATTTCCTCTTGTTAAATCTGTAGTAGGCCTATGTCCTTTTTTTAAATGTGTAGTATTTGCTGTTTTTAAATCTGTAGTATTTCCTCTAGTTAAATCTGTAGTATTTCCTGTAGTTAAATCTGTAGTAGGTCTATGTCCTTTTTTTAAATGTGTAGTATTTGCTGTTTTTAAATGTGTAGTATTTGCTGTTTTTAAATCTGTAGTATTTCCTCTAGTTAAATCTGTAGTATTTCCTGTTTTTAAATCTGTAGTAGGCCTATTTGCTGTTTTTAAATCTGTAGTATTTCCTCTTGTTAAATCTGTAGTATTTCCACTTGTTAAATCTATAGTATTTCCCCTGGTTAAATCTGTAGTATTTTCTGTTTCTAAATCTGTAGTAGTTCCTCTTGTTAAATCTGCAGTATTTCCTGTTTCTAAATCTGTAGTATTTCCTCTTGTTAAATCTGTAGTGTTTCCTGTTTCTAAATCTGTAGCATTTCCTGTTGATAAAGCTGTAGCATCTGCTGGAGTTGTAGATGATCCGACTGTTTGAATAGAGTAAACGAAAGACAAACACAAGTTAATGCTATGAATTGCAGTCATTAAAATTAATGTTATGTTTTTTATTGAGAATTTGCAGCTATAGACTCAACAACTAATTTGAATTTAAGGACATACTTTTGTGAAGAACTAGGTAAAGACGTAGGCCCAACAAACAAAAAAATTAATAATATGTTTGAGAAAATCATGCAGAAGTTATGATAATATTCCGGATTTCCACCTAGGTAGCGGATTTCGACAGAAATTATGTGCATCTGCTATGGAATTATCAGGAAATTGGTCATCCTTGATGTCATCATCGACCTGATGGGGATGATTTGACGTCCATGCTTGACACACTATCCCAGAGATTGTTCTATTCTGCGTGCCCATATAAGTTAGGCCTACTCCATTATTTTGCATGCCGCAAGCTAAAAATAACATCGAGGCAAATTAAAGACCTACCGGGTAGGTCTACCTGGATTCTGTGAGCTGCTAATAGTCAGTTTACGATTTAATTCTTGTTTGTTATGCATGAGTGTATGTAATTAAACACAGCACTGCAAAGATTTTGCTTCCTCTGCACATTGGATGGTAGGTCTATTCTGAAAATTTGGACTGATCCCGAAAATCATCACTTACCATTTTTGTTTAAAACACGGCTATTTTTGTAGGCCTACACAAAACCTGTCCATTTGGGGGTTTTTTTGGGGGGGGAGGGGACTGCTACACATTTTAGATTTTCTGGGAACGGTGCTTATTTACATATGTATGCAACACCTCAGGATTTGTACTGAGGGTGAATTCATTCCGGAGGGGAACTTGCCCCAAGAGACGTCTAGATTAAGCGCTAAACGCTTAGCCTACTTCAAAGCTAAAACAACTTGATCAGGAACTTAAACTGTGAAGATAGACCTACAAAGGCAGAATTACTTGGTCCAGGACTGCCAACAGTACTGTTACTGTAGTTGTTTTATAAGCATGTGACCAAAAGATTTCATTATTTTTGAATGGTTTATGGACGCGATTGGATATTTGGAGATATATATAGCTTACAACAGAGTAGGCTCTAGACTACATGACTGTATTAGGCTTCCGATGATTATTCTTCGAAATTCCTTTTAGAAGGTAAAATGATAACCAGATAAGTGCTAGCTTATTATAACGGCTGAATTGATGAATGCTAATGATATTCTATAAGTATAGCAAACACGTAGCCTACTTGGAGGAGGTGGCGGTGTTTGTGTAATTATTGGAACCGATGAAGGTTCTGTCGTTGCTGCAACAGTTGTCGTCACCGATTCTGTTGGTGATTCGGATGTTTCTTCACCTGAAGTGTAAGTCATCTACACTTTTCAAATCATAATTTAAATCTAATGCAAAATCTGTTCGAAAATTTCAAGCGATGTTCAGCTGCTGAAGTAATTTAAATAATTTACTCTAAATTCTGGTTTTTATCATATACATTTAGGTAATGGGGTACCCGGCGTTGCAAGTGAAATGTTGGTCTCTCGTCACCACCCCACACCACCCCACCCCTTCCCAACCGCACCCACCCCAAACAAGCCTCAACCCACTCAATTCCCCCACAGCTCCACCACTCTAGACGACGCCGAAACATTTCGGTTTACACCCCGCTCTCCCACCCCCCCCCCCCCCCGCTCTCCGCCCCAATCCCCACCTGTCCATATTTCGAGATTGAACGTGTATTGTGAGCGGAAAATATATGTAGCTGCGTTGACCTCCAATACGCCTATTCCCCACCAATATCTGTGGAAAGGTTAAGCTCAGGCTTAGATAATTTACCATCACCACCACTGCCACCATCATCATCATTATCCTCCTCATCATCAATTTTCTAGCTTTAAGATAGCTTAGAAAACAGTGGAATTTTCGTTAAACATTGCTTATAATCGACTAGGAAAACACATAGGCCTACTTGTTGTTTCCGGACCTCCTGAAATTAAATCCTCCGTAGTATTGCCAAGTTGGGGTCCTGTTGGCTGGGAAGATTCTGGATTTATAGATGCCTCTATAAGTAAGCCTGTAGATGAATTTAAAGCTGGAGTCATGATTTGTGTTGTTTCCGATAGAGATATTAAGCCGACAGCTGTTGGTGGAAAAAACAACAATTTATGTTTAACCGATGGACGAATCCGATTTGATTCATATGCACACACACACACACACACACACACACACACACACACACACACACACACACACACACACACACACACACACACACATATATATATATATATATATATATATATATATATATATATATTATCATGACATTTAAAATTCCAATCGTAAATTATTTGCTTCGATGAGCACATTTGCACCAATATTTTAATAAATAATTTTCACAAACTTGCTGTGATAGTTCGAGGTGGAACAAATTTCTTTTATAGGTCTACATAGGCAGATTTGTTACATGCATATTAAATGCATGGAACCCGGGTGAGATGGATTGAAAACCGCAAGTAACTCAGAGGCTATCAGTCTATACAGGCTACCCAGCACGCAAATAAATACTTTGGCAAAACGTGTAATTCAGAATCAGAAGATAATTATTATAATCGGACTCAAAAAAATTTCAAAATAATCTCCAGCTTGTGGAGTAACGAACGGAAAAACAGTCCCTGCATGCAACTCATCTTAAATGATGTGATCAGTTTTTATATGCATAACCGGAAATCAAATTTGATTCTTACCCGAGGAAAGAAGACACGTCCGTGAATTGTGTAATAGAGATTCCGTGATTTTTAAACAATAAACAAATAATAATGATATTAATAGCCCTAGAATCACTGGCAGAGGTGCATCTATGCATGAACACTTTCGCAAACATCACGGGGATGAAGTAAGCTAGTTAAAGCACGCATCAGTTTTTTCAGAGACATTTACCAAAATGCTGGCAGATCATAATTTATTTCGGGCCAGTAAGATACAACATAATTTTTATTTAAATAATAAATAAATAATTGCAGTAATGAAAACAATAATACAATAATACAACAATACAATACTGATGCCAGTGGCATAATAGTGGAAAAACATTTTAAATGATTGGTAATTATTAGCTTCTGGTGTAATACGTACTTGAAGGTTCTGAGGGTGATGAAGATTCTGGAGAGAATGATGATTCCGCAGGTAATTCTGTGACCGAAATTAGAACAGTGGAAGTCGTTGTTGGAACAATGGAAGTCGTTGTTGGAACAATGGAAGTCGTTGTTGGAACAATAGAAGTCGTTGTTGGAACAATGGAAGTCGTTGTTGGAACAATAGAAGTCGTTGTTGGAACAGTCGTAGTCGTTTTTGTAGTTGTTGGAGTAGTGGTAGTCGTTGTTGGAACAGTCGTAGTTGTTGTTGTAGTTGTTGGAGTAGTGGTTTTCGTTGTTGGAACCACTGTAGTCGTTGTTGTAGTTGTTGGAGTAGTAGTAGTCGTTGCTGGAGTAGTGGTAGTCGTTGTTGGAACAGTCGTAGTCGTTTTTGTAGTTGTTGGAGTAGTGGTAGTCGTTGTTGGAGTAGTGGTAGTCGTTTTTGTAGTTGTTGGAACAGTCGTAGTCGTTGTTGGAGTAGTAGTAGTCGTTGTTGGAGTAGTAGTAGTCGTTGTTGAAGTAGTAGTAGTCGTTGTTGGAACAGTCGAAGTCGTTTTTGTAGTTGTTGGAGTAGAGGTAGTCGTTGTTGGAGTAGTAGTAGTCGTTGTTGGAGTAGTAGTAGTCGTTGTTGTTGGAGTAGTGGTAGTCGTTGTTGGAGTAGTGGTAGTCGTTGTTGGAGTAGTGGTAGTCGTTGTCGGAGTAGTAGTAGTCGTTGTTGGAGTAGTGGTAGTCGTTGTTGGAACAGTCGTAGTCGTTTTTGTAGTTGTTGGAGTAGTGGTAGTCGTTGTTGGAACAGTCGTAGTCGTTTTTGTAGTTGTTGGAGTAGTGGTAGTCGTTGTTGGAGTAGTGGTAGTCGTTTTTGTAGTTGTTGGAACAGTCGTAGTCGTTGTTGGAGTAGTAGTAGTCGTTGTTGGAGTAGTAGTAGTCGTTGTTGAAGTAGTAGTAGTCGTTGTTGGAACAGTCGAAGTCGTTTTTGTAGTTGTTGGAGTAGTGGTAGTCGTTGTTGGAGTAGTAGTAGTCGTTGTTGGAGTAGTAGTAGTCGTTGTTGTTGGAGTAGTGGTAGTCGTTGTTGGAGTAGTGGTAGTCGTTGTTGGAGTAGTGGTAGTCGTTGTTGGAATAGTAGTAGTCGTTGTTGGAGTAGTGGTAGTCGTTGTTGTAGTTGTTGGAGTAGTAGTAGTCGTTGTTGGAGTAGTAGTAGTCGTTGTGGTTGGAGTAGTAGTAGTCGTTGTTGGAGTAGTGGTAGTCGTTGTTGGAGTAGTAGTGGTCGTTGTTGGAGTAGTGGTAGTCGTTGTTGGAATAGTAGTAGTCGTTGTTGGAGTAGTGGTAGTCGTTGTTGGAGTAGTAGTGGTCGTTGTTGGAGTAGTGGTAGTCGTTGTTGGAGTAGTAGTAGTCGTTGTTGGAACAGTGGAAGTAGTTGTCTCTAATAAACGAAGAAAAAAAATCACATTTAATACAAATAAACGCAATTGCAATATTTTCAATTCATTTCTTAAATTTGAAATATTTTGCAACACATTATTATATTATAATCGCACAGAAGGTCCACATTTATCTGTGAAGACTGTCCGAGAATCCTAAAGAATCAACCAGGCTGCCACCTAGAAAGAAAAACTGCAGCAATGAGATTAAAATTTTATTAAATACTATAGCATCGAAGTGCTTGCTTTTGATAATAACCTACACGCTGCTTTAGTGAAAGCCTGTATTATGCATATTGTTTATGTTAATTGATTAGCAGTATATTTAATACGGAATCTTCTTGAGTTTAATCGAGCGGATATTGCACGATAGTGAGAGGAGTTTCTAGTAGAGTAATAGTGTAAATCAGAACCTTGTTGGATTTATGAGTCTGTCACATACCTTCTACAATTTCATCAGGTGGCACCGTTTTGAAACGTATTTGCACTGTCAAATAAATGACAAAATCATTAAGCGATGACGATGATGATGATGATGATGATGATGATGATGATGATGATGATGATGATGATGATGATGATGATGATGACGATTACGATGATGACGACATCTGCAGATAATTTTCTCGAACTTTTGTTTGTGTTTCATTTCTAAGTTTAACTGAAATTTCTGTTGTTGTTGTTGTTGTTGTTGTTGTTGTTGTTGTTGTTAAGTCAATAATGAACGGTTGAATGACTTGATCGACTTACTTGACGCGTTCGACTTGTGCGTATAAATAACCAAAGTAATTAATATTAATATGTTGCTGCAATGGTTAGGATTATTGCAACGATAACTCACATTCGTATTCTGACTTGATCGACTTACTTGTGTGTATGAAGAAGCAAAGTAGGCCTAATTAGATTTATTATGTGACTGCAATTGTTAGAATTGCAATACGTCTAATAACTCACATTCGTATTCTAGCGATATCTTGCAGCGCACAATGTATCTCTCAATGTAGTCTGGATTAGATGTATGAACGCCAGACTCGCTCTCAGCCATATAGCAAATGTCAGACTTCAGATCGCAGTTAAACATGACGCAGGTATCCGATTCCCGACATCGCATCTCGCTTTCATCTTGGAACATTGCTTCTGAAGCGTTTAAGTTCTGTCTTCCTCGGCTATTCACGAAATACGCCCTCTCTCCTGCAACAGAAATTCATTTGAACTGCAATAATAACACATTTCTATTTATCCTTGATTGTAACCACTGGTTCGCATGACACTCCTTCGATTTTGGAGCAATGTTGCCAAGCCAAACCATGATATTAATGACCCAACCGATCTAAAGAAAACCCAGAGATTCTGACAGCGCGCCTAAGGTCATCCGCACGACTAGCCTACATCATCAGCTTCAGAAGCTTCATAATTTTCCTGGCGTCGGTGGCTGACACTTCTCCTCAGATTCGTCTGTAAATGGACAACGAAAAAGTCTATTTTCAGATAATAGTGTTCTCCTCCTTATCAACGTTGATTCGGACATCATAATTATTGCATACCAGAGACTCATTCGAATGATGCATCGTAGTTTGTGGTCTTTCTTCTGACCATTCGACAATCGAAACAACCTTATAGGCTACTCGACTAAAAGCTTTTCTCTCAATGACCTCTATTCTCAATTTCTCATGCTGAGTCACAGGTCGCTTTCTAAGATTATCTGAATGCGGTTCATTACAAGTTCGTTATTGTCCACATCTATGCTCATTGTTGCTCAATGACTACGGTCAGCACAGAGTTTAAAACCAATGCGGTGCCAAAACAATCCCAAGCAATGGCTGAGCTGTTGGAACAGGTTGCATGAGATAAAGCCTAATTTAGGTGAAACATTCAGGACACAATAATGTGGTCGGTTTAATTAATCAGAACATAGATGGACGCCATGTCTTTGTTTGGCAGGTATACACTGTAGGCTACATTCCAAATCGAATAGTTAGCCTATTTTAAGAAGGTGAATAGATTTACGAGAGTCTACATACTAGGCCTACTCACCCTCCGCTCGTGGACTACACACGCGATTAATATCGTATCTGTCCTTAGAACGATCTGAAACTGTTCTGCCAGGAACCGTTACGTAGGAACATTCATTGTTTTCACCACCATCCTTTCCTACGATGACACCAACGCAGTTCAGATACGTCAGACACCAACCGATGCAACTTGTAACACTCATCGTCGAAATCGCGATAGATTCGCTCGAACCAATACCCATCGAATAATCAACGTCACCACGGAAAGCTGAAAAAATAAACAAGAACCCCAATTACGTATAGGCCTGCCGTACGCTAGGCCTATTATAAATATCCATAGATACATAATAGTTACCGTAGCTTGAAACCATACAATATTCCTTCACTGTTTACACAATACATCTGTCGATACGCATAATTTATAAGCTGCCTCTACATGTATCTTCAAGAGTGAACAATATGAACACACTTGCATGTCTGAAATGAATGGATAAGCAAAAGGATTGATTGGCTGTGATGCTGACTGTGTTATAGCCTACCATCATTGCTAATAATACACTATTCACTCAGGCTGCTCTTCTATCCATCACACCTCTCGCTTTTCATTCGAAACTGAAGTCACACCTCTTCAAGAACTCTTACCCTGTCACATTTGATCCACCACCTTTCAATTCCAGACACATACTATAATATCCATCTTAACAGCTGTTCCGCCAGACTCTGATCAACTCTGATCAACTCTGATCAACTCTGATCAACTCTGATCAACTCTGATCAACTCTGATCAACTCTGATCAACTCTGATCAACTCTGATCAACTCTGATCAACTCTGATCAACTCTGATCAACTCTGATCAACTCTGATCAACTCTGATCAACTCTGATCAACTCTGATCAACTCTGATCAACTTTGATCAACTCTGATCAACTCTGATCCTATGGAAACCGGACCCGAACCTCCTTTGCATGACCACTGTCAGAGCTTAACGTGTGGCAGGACGGTCATGGACGGCGTCCAGGCACTTAATTTAAAACTTCTATGCCGTCCTGCCACATATTAGACCAGCAAACCTGAAAATGTAGGCTAAGGGGCGTCCTGGCACTTCTTTTGGAAAGGTAAGGGGCGTCCAGGCTCTTTTTTTACACTCTTAGCACTGACCACCCTTTTGACAGAACGCACCGCTCGTGTGTAAGCTGGTGCCTCGCGCTTGGCTTTTGAGAACCCTGGCGCTTTAGAAGTTCGGAGATTACGATACTGTCGATACGAAAGTTCTGAAGTGATGCCTGTGCTGCATGCGATGATCGTTTCTTTACGATGCGCAATCTCGTGTAAACTGTTATGCGGTTATGCAGTTGGATCGATATAGACAAGGTCTACTACGGTACTAATTATGAAGCACATAGTTTATGACGTGGACTTACGTTTGCAGACGTCACAATAATTCCAAGTAATTGCTCCGACAGGTTCGATGTAACACCATGGCGCTAGGTATGTGTCCGGAAGTGGGTTGCTGCAAACAATGAAACCAGTTAATCTGCCAAAGTATTTGCTTCCGCTCTGTAAAACATGTGCTAGCAAAATTATGTGCTGAATAGATTACAAAACTCAGGATCTTCTAGATATCTTTCTCAATAAAATCTAAACAATGTGTTTATAGATTATATATCTAGACTGAACTTATCCCAACCTTGCAAGTTGCAACCTATTAAAGAAGATCACAGAGATAGCTAACATAATTATTAAAAACAATTACAAGCATAGTTTAGATAGGCTACTTAAGGAAGAGGACTTTCAACTGAATGCGGGCAGTTAAGAAAAGTCAGTAAGGTTGTCGGTCATAAAAAGTCGACAGGCCTACGTGAGAAGAACGATAAGGAGGGAAGGCAATCAATCGAGCAGTTGCATTAAATAACTATGATTTGACAAAGCTTCTAAGAATAACTTTTTAGCAAATGTCGATCTGCATGTATTGTATACCGGCAAAAGAAACTCGCATTTTCGGCGCTTCCGTCAGCGAACACAAATCGCGAGTCCGGATGGTCTGACCAAAGTTGGCATCCAGCATCGGACATGGTATAAGAAAATTTTCCAGTGTAAGATGCACCTTTATCTGCCAGCGTACAACCTGCAAGAAAAACGGTGGGTGGTCTCACTAAAAGTGACAACTTTTGTTCAGTTTTGAACTATTTTGGCGAAATAATATTTCACCAAAATATTTCAAAACTGAACAAAAGTATCAAATTTCACAGGGATTTCACGTATCAAATTTCACAGGGAATTTATATTTACACATGATTATGACCATCGTGTGTCAATATAAATTCCCTGTGAAATTTGATTTAGAAATTCTTACTTTTAACCAAGATATTGGAGAAACCTTAGGGGATATTTTTATGGCCCACTCTGTACATGTAGATTAGTTTAATATAATATGCCTTCTTTGTCAACGGTGTCTGCTTCAAGATCATCTTCCCGTATGAACACACAGTCATAGGCTATAGCCTATAGGCTACAGAGGTTATTTGGACAGATCATTATGCAAAACGAAATGAGTTTTAAAAAATCTAAATTTAAGTGAACATAATAATTAATTACCTCGATAGTTTCCATAATTTACAGGACAAGGATCACAATAATCCCACTCCACGTCTGGATCCATCGTGTAGCACCAGATTCCCGATTTCCAGGTGGCTTGCGGGTTTCGACAGAAATTATGAGCATGAGATTTTGAATCATCTGGGAACTGATCATCGGTGATGTCGACAGATATCTGATGAGGAGAATTAGACGACCATGCTTGACACACTTTCCCAGTGATCGTCATGTTGCGTGACCCGATATAGGTTATCCCAAAGTTTTTCATGCCGCAATCTACGAAAAAACATTAATGGAAAATCAGTTAATCACGTGGTTATTGATTGTTGGCAGCAACCTAAACCTACTCAGAGGCGCTCCCGACTGCAGAGCGGACACTGCATCGGAGTTTCACGCCGAAGCGCTGAGCAATTGCGAGTGAAGAACTTGCACAAGGTCCTTACGCGGCGGCGACTTGAGGTGGATTCGAACCTGCAACCCTTCGGCTGCAAGGCAACGAACATACCCACTACACCATCGCGCCACAAAAATTATAGCAATGGTCCAACAACAAAATCACATATTATTCTACTCTGATACGTAGTTACGTACCCATAGGTTCGGAAATTGCTTGAGCCGGAGCAAGTGTAGTTTCGGTCAATTTAAGTCGTTGAAGACGCGGCGCACCAGGACGTTTTATAACAAAGCGCGGTCCTGTTTAACAAAATTGACAAATCAAATCTAATACCAACGTTTCAAATTGTTTTCGTCAAAATAGTGTGACTGGCACAACAACTGCATAGCTTATCTACTCGTATGGTAATTTGTAATAATGTTTTTGACAAGAAGAAACATTTGACTACTTTTGAAACTACTTTCGAGACTACTTCTGAAGCCGGATTGATAAACAATAATTTTTTAAAATTTTATAGACGTTGCAGTGGTGAAAAATAAATGCTGGTTAAATAGAGGTCAGAACAATGACGCAATTCTTGCCTAGATAATTATAGGAGCTGCATTGATGGAAAGATTCTTGCCGAAGTAGAAGTTGGAAGGATGAAAAATTGGCCAAGATTAGTCGGATGCATGGTCTACAAATCAACGAGGAGGTGCTGCAACGGCATGGTGCAGGGCGAATATCGCACATTGAATCAATACGGAGGAGACAGGGTCACATTTTGAGGGTATAGACTCGCTCTTGAGGATATACATGTATACTCGAGGGAAGAATGACGGAAAGGAAACCGCAAAAGATGATGATGGACTGGTTGATGGACGAAGAAGAAGAAGAAGAAGAAGAAGAAGAAGAAGAAGAAGAAGAAGAAGAAGAAGAAGAAGAAGAAGAAATGGCGATTACCCACTTAGTTCCGGAAGACAGCGAAGAGTGTAGCTCCTAACAATATTGGCACTGGAAAGTTCGTCATCACTTTCAACCTTAGACGTGTTGCATGTTCCGAGGACAGCATCATAGTCGACCATGACGCAATCTTCGTCAGAAATACACTTTCGATCGCATTCTGTACGAGCAATTCCCGCCGTTAAAGTCTTCAGGAGTAAGCTCGTATCTTTAACACTATTCATCAAATACGTGCTATCATCTGGAAGAGAAGATCATGTAGTGAGACACTTTACAATATTAGCTTAATAATTAAATTATCAACACTTTTGCAATTAATTCTCGAAAGCAAAGTACATGTAGGCCTATCATAATTATTGTATGTAGGCCTATGTGTACTTGTCATAGCGCCCCTTCAAGCTCTTCTACTCAGAGGCGCTGCCGAATGCAGAGTGGACACTGCATCGGAGTTTCACGCCGAAGCGCTGAGCAATTGTGAGTGAAGGACTTGCCCAAGGTCCTTACGCAGCGAGGTGGTTTCAAACCTCGAACTTTCCGGCTCCAAGGCAACGACGCCACTACTACACCACCGCGCCCCACATATATATGCCTATCATGCATGGAGCATCTATCGTTTCGAAGTAACGTGATCCATTTAGACTGTGTGGCGGATCTACCATCTCCTGCTGTAGTGTCAACGCAATAATTATGACCCTTTCTGCCACAACTACATGTATAATAGACAGCAATAAAAGTCCCACCAGTTCATCGTACTCTCATCGGGTCCCACTGTCTTGTGCTAACTTTAGACGTGTGCAAACAAGGCCAGACAGCCATCACACTTAGAGGGGTGCATCATAACAAAATACGTGAGAGACTAGCAAGGAATTTAGAGATAATTAGTAGATCTAATATTTATAGTAATTCATAAGACACTGAAGTTAACGAGTTTGATAGTCGTAGTACCATTATTCTTTCAGGTCGAATTTTAATCTGTGTCTCTGCTAATTTGATTTTGCAATTTGTGGCTATGACGCCGATATTTTTTATTCCTAATTGTTTAGTCCTCCTTATTCTAATCGTAGAATAAAATATTTAAAATTAAATTTAGTTATAAACATTAGAATGTGTGCATTTGATGCTGACCTTGTGCTCGCGGTGGGCAGACACGTTTAATCTGGTACAACTCTTTTGTAGCATCTAAATCACGTGATGTGATAAGTGATGTAAAGTACCAACAAACAGATTTGCCATTGTCTGAAACGACAACTCCAGCACACGACAGATGAGTGATGCACACACTGATGCAACTCTGGCTGTCCATGTCCGCCATCTTTACAAAATCATTTGGATAACCAACCGTGACTTTGCTAACTTCACCGGGAAAGGCTGAAAAATGAACATGACATACAAATTGATACGGTAGTTATTCTCCTTTCAACGTAATAGGCTATTCTGTGTTTTATAGGCCTAGTCATACATAAATTTTACACAGTGTAATATTTTATGATTTTGAAGGAAGGTGTAAAGGCAATTATAATGTTCAATAATAATGTTATTATTGTGTATATAAGCCTATCGTAATGTAGATTCGTATCCACTAAAGCTTCCAGATCACATGGAATGCCTAGACCGAAGTAGGCTATTTCCGAAATGTTTTCGAAGCCATTGTAATGTCCTGTCAGCGGATTGAAATGGAAGAATTAATTTTATTATAATGGCGACAATAATTATTATAACGTTGTGTAATGTTTCGATGCGTTTATGCAACTGTATCTGGTGACAACTATGATGGTGATCGATTGTGTCAAAAGCAGCACTGAGGTCAAAGCATGCATGTCTGTGATGTGATGTGATGTGATGGATGTGATGTGATGTGAGGCGCATCGATATGTCTGACAACGCTAGCTATGGCTAGGAAAGGTGGGGTCAGGGAAGGTGGAGTACCAGTATTTGATTTACACAACGTTAAAACGTGGACTTACGGTTGCAGATATCACAGTAAAACCATTCAACGTCTCTGGTTGGCTTAATAAAACACCAAGGAGCTTCGTAAACCTTCGGATTCGGGTTACTGAAAAAAAGTAATTTATTGTAAAGCAGCAATTCTCTTTTCGTTAGCCTTCATAAGTCTATCTTTTCTACAGATTGTGCTCATTGCTGTTGCTAGTCTTCCCCGGTGTAAAGGTTTCAAATTACCCCCTCCTAAACATTACCCCCCTGCAAACTGTAATTTGCATGAATCATCGCATTTATTGCACTAAAAATATCAGAATAATTATCCCGATTCTTGTTTTGGTCTGAAGATTTTCATCCGTCATCCCACTTCGTGGTTTGTTATCAATATTTTAATCCGTAACTAAAATACTAAATCGCCGCTGAAATTACATGGAGAAATGGCTTCGAGGCTATTATTTTTTCTCGATTAAAAAATTGATAAGAAACCACGAAGTGGGATGACGAATGAAAATCTCCTTCAAACAGGCCTGCCATAAACGGCGCTAATAGCAGTCTGCAAAGCACGTCTGCCTTAGGCCTAGGGGCTTGAACTCGGGTCCGCTGATCTCCATGTAATCCAGTGCACTACTGCATAGAATAATAGAATGTTAATCAAAATACCGGCAATAGTTTTTAGCCTTCTCTGGTTCTCCGTCGGTGAATATAAATTCATCGTTGCGATGATCCGACCAAGGTTCGCATTCAGCAAAAGACATCGTGCGATCTAAGTTTCCACTGTACGATGCTCCTCTGTCTTCTAAGACACAGCCTAAAATATTCGAACACACAGTAAGCTTACACATAATTATAAAGCTAAATTAAATGCGTTGTAACGCAATTATGAAAAGACCATGGCGAAGAACATGTTACTCTCAGGAGGTAGTTAAATGAGCGATAACAGAAGTAGCAAACCGACACACGTCAACAATAGAATATTATTATTAGTCCCTAGCCCAGTAGTTCCCAACCTTTTTTGACTGTAGGGCCACTTTTTCTACGTTGGAAGACACGAGGGTCACTTTTTCTTAAAGGACATTAGGACATCTAGAGGGGCCACAATACTAAAATTTAATATTTTAAAAGCATATAAAAATTGTTATAATTAATTCAAAGTAGAATGTTTGATGCTTATAGACTTCAAAATAAAATAATTTGTAATATAAAATGATAATAAAAATTATGTTCTATCCTGTCCAAATTGTCAATTTTTTCAACTATTTTTATTAATTCTTTGAGAGATGAGTGCCATTGTTGGGGCCTGGCGGGCCATTTTGTGAGGCCTCGCGGGCCACTTTTGGCCAGCGGGCCACGGGTTGGGAACCGCTGGCCTAGCCTAAACAGTCAGAATGAGATAGGAAAATGGGCAGATTTTACTCTCCTTACAGATCAAATCATGTTGCCTGTAGAAACCATCAACAAAAGAGATAAAAAATATATGGAAAGGCGACAGGAAGGGGACTGGAATTATAAAGGAGGAAGGAGGGTTGATTGCAAGAAAGTTTATGCCTACAGCCCTACACCTTCAGCGTAGCATATAGCCTACTCCTATAGGCCTATTCTAATTAGTGGAACTCGCGACTGAGAAATAAACCCGGGAAAAGCCGGGTAAAGCGAGCACAATAGTAAGAATAACATTTTATGTGATTTTCATTGAAGTTAATTATGGACGCCATACCTCGATAGTCAGTGTGGGTAAAGTTTGTATGGCAAGTTTCGCAGAATTCCCAGTTCACTATCGAATCCACTGTGTAGCACCATGCACCGCATTTACTGTCAGCTTGCGGATTTCGACAGAAGTTGCTTGCCTCCTCTCTCGAATTATCCGGGAATTCTGAGTCTCTGATATCCGTTGGAATCTGATTTGGTGTGTTCGACGACCATGATTGGCACACCCGATTATTGCTCGTTACATTCCGTGACCCAATGTACGTTACTCCGCAGCTTTTCATGTTGCAACCTATGAACCAAATATTATTAAAAATCAATTGTAACGTACTAATTTATATGTGAACTAACCAAATGTACTCTGTGGGGAAAAGGTGAATTCGAAAAATCTTCTACTAAATTCGGCAAACCTCAATTTACTTTGCCAAATTATTTCATGTTGTCAACATCAACTAAAGACTGGATTGATGAAAAATAATTGTTAGTCTAAAATACTGATTGGATTGATCAAACTAATGTTTGGCATAAATAGAAGCTGGATTGATGGAAATAATTGTTTCCGTAAATAGAAGCAGGATCGATGAAAGTATTTTGCCTTTACACAATTAACCCATTAGTGCCCAAAGTGGTAAAACCTAACAAATTAAGTTGTGGTTTCAGTAATCTCAACAACTTGGTGCAGTAACATGGCTGGTAACTTATTTATTGATTGCTGCTACATTATGAGTAGGCCTACTTTCCATACTGTCCGTTTTAACGGACGTCGGGCACTAGCCCAGTGCTTAGGTTACCATTGCAGAATCGGCTTCCTTCTTATTTCATACAATGCTTGGTGAATGTTTTTGATGATTTGCAACATCTATTTACTCTATAAGCTAATTATCTACATTTATCTAATGCCCATGAAGGGCACCAGCTTATTCACGAGCGTTTCATGCATTGTAATAGTACTTGTGGCTCCCACGATAAAGGTTTCCATTACATTTCTCAAGCCTTGCAATGGCAGTTTGTGTTTCCTAGTACATTACAATGATTGTTACCATCGCATTGTACATCAGGATTACAGGACTGCAGCAGCACGTTGCCTTGGGTGGATGGTACGCCAAGCACTTGAGTACTGGATGGTACGCCATGACACTTGTGTACACTTACATCTGTTGCCTTGAGTCAAACTTCTGCTGCCTTAGTAAACTTTGCAAGAGATACCAAGCTATGTCACACAGGTAGACTGATTGGACATCACAATCTCCGTTGCCTGATTCATATCATGTTAGCATCCGCCGATCTTACTTATCAACACATCGCCCATGCCTTGATTGTAGAGCAGAAACATGGAAGTGTGAAAAACAGACATGAATTTCTTCTGGCTGTGTGACTATCCCTGTACACGACCCTCGTCCACCATCATAAAAGTTTATGCACTGAAGACTAATAGGCCTACTAGGGATTATGTTCTATATAATTATATACATGCACTGAAGACTAATAGGCCTACTAGGGATTATGTTCTATATAATTATATACAGGGTAGTCGCATCTTGAACCAAATGCAAAACAGAGGAAATCAGAAATGAGCCAAAGCCTACGTCGGGATGAGATGGTCGGCTGGGGTGAGGACGGACAGGGATTGAGTCCGGTCCCTCGTGGGGGTGGGGTAAACTTTCTTACAACACAGCGAACACGCCAGCAAATAATCAGTATAGTGAGGCGTGATACTAGTTCTTTGCACCTGGCTGCTATGGGTTTCAAGGTAAATTGACCTGTGTACAGGTTCCTCAAGTACAGGCTCCTCCAGTACATGCCCCACCGTACCCAAACTCATGTCAGAAGTGCAAAAGTCTACAATATTCATGTCAAAATAGTGAGTCGCCAGTCTGAATAAACTGTAGGCTGATGCTTACTGCATATTACAAGAATGCAATGACGATGGTAATTGCTGGAACAATGGCGCATGGAGACTTGCTGTAGGAAACGTCATCTCTGGGCTAGTGCCCGACGTCCGTTATAACGGACGCTTACATTGAAATCGAAATTTCCTTTGGAAAACTTGCGGCAATTGGGATAATATTTTGTCAGCATATTGACCCATATGGCTACTATAAACAACATTTACACTTTCTCTAAATTCACCCTCGTTCAATACCAAACATAAATATAATAACTAGGGGTAGCGAGGATTTTAGACATGCTGCAATAGACACATTAGCACAAGCAATAAAATATTTCTAATCCACATAATCCGGCAATCACAATAGTGGAATCTATAGCCAATTGACCCACCAATTAAAAAAATAGTGATGACTATATTATACAGTTGCCTCTTATTTTGGCAACGTGTTTTCTGAGCGTCCTTTATAACGGACGTCGGGCACTAATGGGTTAAGGGGATTGACTGGGCAATTTCCTCAGTAAATAGAAGTTGGATTGATGAAAATGATTCTTGCTCGTAAACAATTTCAAATTAATGATATTTTCCTAAAATGGAGACTGGAATGATGAGTGTTATCAATGTCATTGACTGCTTACTTGTCAACGCCATATGCGGCACTAAAGGCATTAAAAAAATTTGGCAGCGTAAATTATGGGATTACTCGGTATTCATGAAAACTAGTTTTCTGCTCGCGAGACCTGTTTTTCATATTTTATCTGTTTTGTGAAGACTGACTTTGAACAGAAAATAGTTATTGAATTGCAAGCAGACGTTTTTCTTCTATATAGGCCTAGGCCTATATGTTTTCTAAAGATACCTGAAAATATGAAGCTGGGTTCTCGTTGTGAATTATTTCTAATCAAACATTACATAACAAGCAAGCAATATATTTTTAAGCAGAAACGGAGCCATGCAAAAGCAAACGCTTAAGCGAGGCTGGAATCCAATTCCTGAATGCAAGTACATGCCTTGATGGGCTTCAGTTGTTGAGATTAAAAAATGCAAAGTTTGATTAAGCTTACCAATACAAGAATTAGCATGGATATCAGCAATGGTAGTACACAATAGTAATGCATTCTTAATAAAATAAATAATTATGCATGATGTTACCCTGCAGTAGTGACCCCAATAATAGTAGCATTATCTATCTAATTGTATCTATAAGATGTCTAAATTGACTATCAATAATTATTGTAAACATTCCTTTTATAACTTTCCTCAGAACATTCCCATGATAAAACCAATAAAATAATATTACAGTCACTCGACACAACGGCTCTTTCTTCCCATTGTCTTCGAAACAAGGTCATAATTTCTATCTGTCCACTAAATGTGATTATAACACAATGCACTTACCTTCAAAATAGCTTTCAACCACAGCACAAATTAAGTTTAGACACACAGAGTATCGAAGCAACAAACTCCATGATATCGTTCGGTAGACGTCACTCTGTAGCAATAAACATAAACTCTAAAATCTTACATTTAGATAGTTTCACTTTCAACAAAGCGTCATGTTGTAGGCCTACAATGCACGTAGGTCTAGGGGCGGATACAGAAATTTTCGGAGGCCAACATTTTCGGTTATCTTTTGTCTGAAAAATAACTGTTTCCGTAAATACATGTAGAAGCAGGATCCACCGTTGCGTAAGCCTACAAAATTAGTTCAAGTGAACGAGGTTTGTTAGCGCTGGATAACATCTTTTAACAGCTTTGCTTGATGACAATTTCTTTGTGGTTTTGCTAGACAACTCCATGAAGCACACATAAATTTCCGATTGACTGAACCGTGTAAGAATAGCTACAACTATGACATCAATTCTGAGTGAACTCAGCCATGATTGTGTATTCATACAATGACGCTAACATTATTATTGCGTCAGGTTTACTGAGCTCAATCTAGAATTCTTATGGATATTTTCTCCAACAAAATAAATCATGCTTTGGTTCAGGGCTGTATTCTGAAAATTTCAGGTGAGTACTAAGTACTGTAAAACGCTACCAGAAAAAATCGATCTTTTTCGGCAAATTATTTCCAGTCATCGGATGCTTTTTCGCCTAAAACCCTTGACCACGGCGTACAACGATCTAGTTTCATGAATTTCCTACTATTTTCCAGGTTTTTTTAAACATGCAGTTGTACCGGTACACAAAATGCTTCTCTGTGTCTCTCTTTCTCTCTGGAAACCAGACTAGGTTCTCCACTAGGTCCATCTCTTTTCCTGACATCCTCCATGAAGCGACGCAGCGCTTGTGAATAAGTTGATGCCCTGCAATTAGTTGGGAGACGCGCGTTAGGAATTGAGACTTTTGATTATGAGTTAGGCCTATGGCTTTGTCTTCTTTTGACGACTCTTCCTGTCATAATATTATTATAAGCTTTCAATTGTGTTATCTTAATTAATTCCTTTTCTTACCATGTTAACGTCTTTTGTGAAGGTCGTCAGTGAACTGTGACGCCCGCATATAGTATTGTTATAAGAAGCTTCGAAAATCCTTAGCAGAACTATATTCTGCAAACAGAAACTCTTGCGGTAGCTTCAACGTTTTCAACGGAAATAAAAATGTAAAATTCATCACCTTAAAATAATTGTTGTGACTATGTGACGTCATGAACGTTTCTTTCGTGACGTAATCCTGTATCTTGTTTAAGGGTCGTCAAGGTAATCGCGGCGCGATTGTTCGCAGGCAATGTTTGTAGAGACCTTCGACGCAGTGATGTTAACTATTTCAATTAGATGGCAAATTGTTTTAAATATAACGACTTTATAGAAATTGGTTAATCGCTAGGGTCTATGCATATAGAATCACTATGGGCTATCGGATGCAAGCCACATGAAGCTAGGAATCAGTACCAATTTGGTTGCCATAATTATGACGCCCATCTGTATCATCATCATCATCATCATCATCATCATCATCATCATCATCATCATCATCATCATCATCATCATCATCATCATCATCATCATCATCATCATCATCATCATCATCATCATCATCATCATCATCATCATCATCATCATCATCATCATCATCATCATCATCATCATCATCATCATCATCATCATCATCATCATCATCATCATCATCATCATCATCATCATCATCATCATCATCATCATCATCATCATCATCATCATCATCATCATCATCATCATCATCATCATCATCATCATCATCATCATCATCATCATCATCATCATCATCATCATCATCATCATCATCATCATCATCATCATCATCATCATCATCATCATCATCATCATCATCATCATCAAGGGTGAGCCCCACTCCGGAGCGTAGCCGTCTCCACAATTCTCAGCCAACCACTACGGTCCTGCGCACATCTCCAAGCGGCGTTTAGTCCAAGGCCCAGCGGTCTCAGGTCTGCGTCGATCGTCCGGGTCCATGTGTGTCTTGGTCGTCCAACAGGTCTCTTCCAGGCTCTGGAGGGGCACGAATCATGGCGCGCAAAGCTCTGGCATGGTCTTGACTGCCATCGCTTCGTGCGAAATGGCCAAACGTTCTCAGTCTCCGCTCTTCAATCATCGACGAGATTGTATCCACTATTGCAATGTTAATGTAATCGATAGTTTCAATTTATTTTCGAATGTAATTTTAATTTTGGTTTTTAATTGAAATGCATAATCGCCTACATATTTTGATGAAAGCTGCCTGTCCGTAGAATCTGTCGCTCGGGTTGAATGTTCCAATCACTTGTTAGATGACTTCGGTGCAATCGGTGGTAGGCGTATTTCCCATCTGCAGCTGTCTGTGCAAAATTAGATTCGACAAAACGTTACATTTAAAATAGCAGTTCAGATTCATTGCTTAAAACCCATAATTTTTATGGAAATAAAGTTTTCCAGATCACTTAAAAAAGGATAATATAGACAGCTGGTTGCTGAATATTCTAGTAATCTAGTAGGCCTACATAAGGTCAGATTTACAGACAATTCTTTAGCCTTTGTCCTGGTGTCCACGCTCTTGTTGCTGGCGGGTATTTCCCGTTCTTCGTGCGCCTGCCTTTGACATAAGCAACGCATTGCCCTCCTTTGCAGGTGTTCTGGCATCTTAAATCGACGCAATCATAAAATGATGTGAGTGTGTGAGCTGGACTCGTGATCACGCTTTCCCTGATTGGTCACGTGTAAGTTTATTAGTTCCCTTGTCTCGTCTGTAGGCCTATATCTAGAGAAATGGTACAAAATAGTCACAATAGTGACGAAAAGTTCGGTTCGTGCCGCGGTAACCGTTGGTAGCTTTTTGATGTTAGCAGCTAGTAACAAAGAGAAAATGTGTTTAGCGACCCAATAACGCAATTTCATTACCAAATTAATAAGTCTACTCAAGGTATATCGAAATAAACACATTAAGTCTCAAGGACTGTGTTATTTCATATTACCTTTGGGCTAGTAAGAAATTGAAAGATTAATATATTGAAATCTTTTAAAATTGAAATTGTAAACACAGATCTAAATATTTCATGCTTTTATGATTACAGAGTGTTAGTAGACTAGGCTACTTGATTGAAATACCGGGTATTTTATTTGAAATCTTTACTCATACATTGTAAGAACTTGATATCAAATATTTTTTTAATATTTCATTTCTTGTAGGCTACTATGCTATTTATTTATCAAATGAAGACGCTCAAACGGTCAAGTAGGCTAATGACGTAAATTGACTGATTCCTTGAGAGTAGGCTACGGGGACAAGTGACAACGTAGGCCTAAGAAAACGTCAGACGGAAAAAATTAAGGCAAATAAGTAAACAGTAAATTAATAGATAAGGTCACATACAAATGAAAAAAGTCGAGAACCAAATGAAACCCTTAGCACGTGACGAAAAAACCGGGATTTTTGTGAGTAGAATATTTGTTAAATTTTTAAAAACATATTATGACGCAAACATACTCAGCAGCGGCACGCTGGGCTCCTGGTCTAAGCTTATATAATGGTTTTATAGGCCTATGAGCCTATACGAAGCAGGTCTATCTTAAGGCACGTAGGCCTACCTTATCCAATGGAATATGGCTATCTGGTACATTTAGCCTATTATTATGTAGACAATAAAATACGCGACATAAGCTAAAGGTTTCGTTTAAGGTCTTTACTTTTACTTGAAGAATTATTGATCATTCTCTATAGGTTATTACAAAATAGACGGTTTTGCTTCATTATAAAAATTTACGGAGCACAGTTGGCTAAATAGGCCTAGTAGGGTAATTCATAATGAACGAAACGTCAAACGCAAATGAGCATTAGAGAAATTAGAGCACTCGATGACCCAAGGCCTTTCCAAATGCATATAAAAGAACCAGCCTCATTCAGGTGCGATGTGCAAGAGACGCATCTGCTACACGAAGAGTCTTCAGAAGAACAGACGCAACTTGATCGGCCATGTTGAATCACAGCTGCACTAGGTGTGTAAATATTAATGCCACCATTGCGGTATTATTTTTAATAATAGGTTATGGCGTGAAAACAACCAAGCTAGAATTTCTAGATGAAATAAGGTTCCTATGCGTAGGCTTTATAGGCCAACTGATTGACATTGTTTGTATAGGCTAGAATGTGTTTGCCAGTGGTACAAAAAGCTAGTTCTTTAGTCACTAGGCTACTGAGAAATGTTTTTTGCATTTGCTCGTATACTTTAAAACATTAAACGAACAATCCCTAGAAAATAGGTATACAGGCCTATATCTTTGTCACCTTTGTTTCGCTCGTGCAATGTCATGAGTCTCATGTCTTACAAAACGCCCAAGGTAAGTGTTGTCAATGAAACCATCATTTTCACAGGCATTCAGTAAAAAAGACAAGGCGAGAAAGTAGAGGCAAAGTCAGTTCTAGCAGAAGGTGCCATACAAAAGAATCAGATAAGCACACGGACATCAGACAGCACATGTGCACAGGGCTGTTTTAAAGGAATTTGTACAACTGCACAACACCAGTCCTGTTTCTTCCCATCATCCATGGTATATAACTTCCAATCGGAGGATAATGACCGTTTTTTGCTAATTTTAACTGTACAGAAGTGCTTCTACAGCTGCACAAATCCAGTTAGAACTGCACATTGTGTGTACAACTGCACGTTAGAAAACCGTGAGACAGCAAAGGTGAATCCCGTGTAGAAGTGAGTTCAAAGAGGTTAGAGTAAGAGGAGGGACGACCAGAAAAGGATTTATGAAAGAGTAGCGTATTTTTCGTATGCGGACGTTTCGTCAACGGACGATTCGTCCACGGACGATTCGTCACAAGGAATAAATTGAATAAATCCAGCTTCCGTTTAGACACGCGTTCAAGTAATCGTTCCATCATGTATTTGAGCAAGAACTATTCTTCGTACATCCGACTTCCATTTTGGAAAGAAATTGTTTCATCATTCCAGCTTCTATTTAAGCAAAAACTACATTTTTTCATCCAATTTCGATTAAAAACTAAATTTTTCACCACAAAACTTCTCTTTAAGCTACGAAATTTTCCCATCAATCCCGCTTCCATTTCAGGAAATGATATTTTCATTAATCCCGCTTTCACGTTATAAGAATTCTTTTCATCAATCAGTTTTTACTCAACCCCCGCTAGACGAATCGTCCGTGGACGAATCGTCCGTGGACGAATCGTCCGTGGACGAAACGTCCGCGAACCGTATTTTTGTAGTGAAAAACCTGTGGAGAAAAATTTACAGATGAGGTCGCAGTGAGTTCATCGGATGGATCAGATATAAATTTGCAGGAATTATATCGTGTGTTGATTCCAGGCAACTGGAGCAACTATGGCTATGGAGAGATAATATTCAATTCTTGAAAGTGAAGAGGTGAAGATTGACGGCGATGTTTTTTGGAAATAGAGCGGACTTTGTTCAACCGACCGAATGAATATTTCGTTGATCTCTCTGAATAGTCTAAACAATTTTGAATTTTGAACAGAGACCAATAGCGACGCCCTCCTACTTTATCCAGGTTTGGGACTGGCACTGGCAGAGTGTAACCAGTGGCGGAGTTTGGTCAAAAAGTCGAGGGTGCCATCAAGGCCGCTCAGTTTGGCCACCGGTAGACAGCAGTTCCCAGTAGCTACATGTAGGCCCACGTCTTTGTTCGAAAGAATGGACAAGTAGGCCTAGTAGCAGAGGGAGTAGCCACTGTAGGCAACAGTCATGTTTTATATGTCACAGAATGAGCCTATGTGAAATGATGATATCATTGATACTCGTCGTTTCCTTGGTTACCGTATCCAGTGGAAATATCAATCGTATTTATCCGAAAGCCGGCGCATGTCTTTGCTTCAGTGAAAATTCAGTGGACATCAGATCCCCAGGTAGGACTCGAATATGTTCTTTCGCCTGATTCAAAAGTTCAAATTGAATTATTGTATCACGATTTTTCAGTCCAGCCTACACGAGAAATTAATTATTCTTCTGTTAATTAGAAACTGTCTAAAGACAAAATACAACAAAACGAAATCAAAAACATATTATTAAGTGAGATAAGTATAACGATTTATTCTCAATCGCCTGCTGCAGTCATCAATCAACGCACACGTTCCTAGCTCTCTAAATGCCAATCACCAGAAGAAAAGAACCATAGCAGATGACAAGGATGATTATTTTCGCATGCAGGGCTTTTGTAGGCCTATCAATGCAATAGTCCTACATCACTAGAGAATATCCTGAATCAGTCTAATAGTAGACACTTTGCACACACGACTCAGCACAATAATAATTTTTATTGTAGAATACCGGTAGGCCTACGAATCTTTTCGTGTCGTAAGAAACTTCACTCCAAGTGGATGGACTCTTACACAAAGTTGTCTTATTAGTTATTCTAGCTGTGCATGATATCGCACTAGCATTCATGCAAAACATTCATTGCTTTTGGTGGTGTGCATGTTATTATTATAGAAGCTGATTGCGATGGTGAAGTCATCGGCTTAGGAAATACGAGTGAGTGCTACACGTACACAGGAGAGTCTACAACGTGCGATCTACACGGTTTGCTTAGCGCGTATCAAATCGTCTGGGGATTAACGGTAAGAAAATGGTTCAGTGTTGAATCTTCAGGACTGGTGATGATGAAGATGGAAGCATTTGTGAGGTGGTGGTGGTGGTATTGGTCATTGTGGTTTTAGTGGTTGTAGTGGTGATGGTGGTGGTTGTTGTAGTGGTGGTGGTATTGGTCATGGTGGTTTAAGTGGTTGTAGTGGTGATGGTGGTGGTTGTTGTAGTGGTGGTGGTGGTATTGGTATTGGTCATGGTGGCTGTATTGGTCATGGTGGTTTTAGTGGTGGTGATTTTGGTCATGGTGGTTTTAGTGTTGCTGTTGATATTTGTCATGGTGGTTTTAGTGGTGGTGATATTGGTCATTGTGGTTTTTAGTGGTGTTGATATTGGTCATGGTGGTTTTAGTGGTGGTGATATTGGTCATGGTGGTTGTAGTGGTGGTGGTGGTAGTGATGATTATGACGATGACGATGATTGATTCCGAAAATTTGTATTGTGCTTCTTTAAGGAACCTACTCAGAAGCGCTCCATGCGCTGTCCTAATTACACACACACACACACACACTCACACACATGCACACAGATGGAGCCAACAGCTGGTAGATGACGTGGATGGATGTACAGAGTCTCTGGAGTCTGGTCCAAGTGCCATGGCGTCGTAAGGTAGAGGGACAACACTGGTGGAAGATGACACACATCCGGCTAATCGTCGAGGCACATGGAGTAGGCATGCAGGAAAAGACATTCGTCATGTCGGTCGATGAAAGAGTATACACTTAGTGACTCGCTTTATTTGCAGACTTGCTTCTCCGGAGTCTTTCCCAACACACACAATCACTTAATTTTGTATTGCTGCCAAGCGATTAAAGCTGCCAATATCATCACAGTAAAAATGAAGGTGAGTATTATATAGCGCGAGAACCTGAAAGCGCAGGGTCCACGGCGGCTGCAAGTATCTTCAGGGGTCCGCGTCTCTCGTCTTCCACCGGGATGTAAATAATTGCAACGGGCGGCGTACGGCGGGGTCCGTTCGGTTCAGGCTCGACCGTGTACATAGGCTAACAGAAGATGGGCTTGATGTAGTCACATGGGCGACTTGCGAACAAAATGCATTTTAACTTCCAAAATCCTTGGCTGAAACGACGATTAAATCCGGTACAAAAAGCGTCAGAAGACATCCTCGAAATTAACTGCGAAAAATCTGTATTTTGATACAAATTTATATCCGCCAGAATAACGAGAGATCGATCAGTCACATGGGCGACTTGCGAACAAAATGCATTTTAACTTCCAAAATCCTTGGCTGAAACGACGATTAAATCCGGTACAAAAAGCGTCAGAAGACATCCTCGAAATTAACTGCGAAAAATCTGTATTTTGATACAAATTTATATCCGCCAGAATAACGAGAGATCGATCAGTCACATGGGCGACTTGCGAACAAAATGCATTTTAACTTCCAAAATCCTTGGCTGAAACGACGATTAAATCCGGTACAAAAAGCGTCAGAAGACATCCTCGAAATTAACTGCGAAAAATCTGTATTTTGATACAAATTTATATCCGTCAGAATAACGAGAGATCGATCAGTCACATGGGCGACTTGCGAACAAAATGCATTTTAACTTCCAAAATCCTTGGCTGAAACGACGATTAAATCCGGTACAAAAAGCGTCAGAAGACATCCTCGAAATTAACTGCGAAAAATCTGTATTTTGATACAAATTTATATCCGCCAGAATAACGAGAGATCGATCAGTCACATGGGCGACTTGCGAACAAAATGCATTTTAACTTCCAAAATCCTTGGCTGAAACGACGATTAAATCCGGTACAAAAAGCGTCAGAAGACATCCTCGAAATTAACTGCGAAAAATCTGTATTTTGATACAAATTTATATCCGCCAGAATAACGAGAGATCGATCAGTCACATGGGCGACTTGCGAACAAAATGCATTTTAACTTCCAAAATCCTTGGCTGAAACGACGATTAAATCCGGTACAAAAAGCGTCAGAAGACATCCTCGAAATTAACTGCGAAAAATCTGTATTTTTTATACAAATTTATATCCGCCAGAATAACGAGAGATCGATCAGTTGGATGATGTGGCCGATGATCACATGCGCAGTAGATGATGATGACGACGACGACGACGACGATGATGATGATGATATAATTATTGTGAGCTTATTCTCTCACGCCTGTCCAGTCTCTTTAGTCGTTCAGCGTTGCCTAAGCCTATCCAAAAATGAATTTTACTGTGGTAGCTAAATTTTAGTTAGAAGTATCTACACTGTTCTACAGTTATTTAAATTCGTTACACAAAACAACGATAAGTTTCTCGTATTTTGTTCTTCAAAATCCAGCAGTAGCAAACATACATGCAGTAACAAACATACATGCATGTAAATGTAGCGTAAACGACAATATTATTTCACATGTAACAAACAACTCAACGTTAAGACTATGTCTGACTATCTTTCATCACTCTTACTCTACCATTCTTGTGCACACAACTGGCACTCCTATCAAAATGCCTTTATCACTCTTAGCGTACATCCTCCCTTCAATCGCTCTGTCCCTCTCTCTGCCTCTCTCTGTCTCTTTTTCTGTCTCTGTTCCTATATCTGCCTCTCTCTCTGTCTCTCTTTCTGTAGCTGTCCCTCTCGCTCTTCGGCGTTCGGTCTGCAACATTTTGATGTAAACTTATATCCGCAAGAATGACGACATGGCCGATGATCACATGCGCAGTCACTGTAGATGATGATGACGACGACGACGACGACGATGATGATAGTATATTAATGATGAATATGATCATAGGCTTAGGAGACGGAGTCCAGTTGGGACAAATGTCCCCCCAAATTTCTGGCAAGTCTGATTTTCGGGGAAGTAGACCGGAAAAATAAAAACACGTTAACGTTTTCGGGCAAAAGTTACGGATTTTTAAAAAAGATTTCGGCCGGACGACTAAAAAAAAGTTGTAATTTTTCCGGCAAAATTCAAATCTTTGTCTCCACCCACTGCTGAAATGTCCCCTAAGCCTATGAAGATGATAATGATACTGATGATGATGATGATGATGATGATGGACACGAGGCATGAGCTTCAGATGCGCCTCTGAGTAGAGCCCTTGAAGAGGCGCTATATAAATCAGATAGATAGATAGATAGATAGATAGATAGATAGATAGATAGATAGATAATTAGATAGATAGATAGATAGATAGATAGATAGATAAATAGATAGATAGATGGATAGATAGATGGATAGATAGGTGCATCATACATAACTTGACAGAGATAACTGCGCACAAAGTTTGATAGACAAGCTTTAACGTCTTTCCATTAACAGGTAGGATGGGTTGACGGATTCTACCTGAATATAGGATCTAACTTGAAATGTCCAACTTTATTAGGTCAGTTATTCATTCGTTAGTTGAATTTTTTGCAGCGCAGTTTGCGAATAATATTATGTGGAAAGTAATCACGTTGACAATAAACTTGATAATCCACTTCTAGAGTTCTAAACCGTTATATTATGCAATGCAAAACAATATGCAATGCATTGTAGAGTGTAATTAATTTACACGAAAAGTTTAAAACTGTAAATATGTAAAATATTATTCAAAATATTATTCAAACAAGTTCAAACGTGTAGATTTCGAATATATATATATATATATATATATATATATATATATATATATATATATATATATATATATATATATATATATATCCCAATATTCTCTTCAATCAGACAAGGTGGTCTAGGTGCTCCAATATGTCAATGGTATACATGACGCGAGACAGACTCAGACAGAGAGTGGCGTCGGACACCTACTCATGGACTATGATGATGATGATGATGATGATGATGATGATGATGATGATGATGATGATGATGATGATGATGATGATGATGAGATCTCGAATTGCAATATTTGACAATACTGGACAAATGAAACGTGCCGTGTTGCGCGAACAAAATAATGAGAGTTAGGCCTACTATATGAGAGAGGTTCCGTCGTTATTAAAGGGATGAAACCCCGACAGTTCGCTATATCCTATTGGGGTAGTGTGGGGGGGGGGGGCTGTTGAGGCTACCAATATTATTGTCTGTTTCGTATTGTAGATATTGTGGATAATTTGACCTATTTGGTTTGCAGTCTATCCAAAATAGTCATCGTCTCTTTGCTGTTTCTTTACTGTCAATCCAGATGAATACACATGCCAAGTGACCGATGAGGGAAAGCGTGTCCATGAGTCGAGTGACCCTACGCGATACGATTGCGTTGATTCAGATTGTGCGAACACTTGCAATGGAGGACAAAGCGTTGCTTATGTCAAGTGCAGATGCATCGCGAAGGACGGCAAATATCCTCCATATTATACAGAAGACTGGAACCCAGGAGAGACACTGACGGTATTTGTATTATCTGTTCATTATTCAGTTTATGCTTCTCTCTCTCTCTCTCTCTCTCTCTCTCTCTCTCTCTCTCTCTCTCTCTCTCTCTCTCTCTCTCTCTCTCTCTCTCTCTCTCTGTCTCTCTGTCTGTCTCTCTCTGTCTGTCTCTCTCTGTCTCTCTCTCTCTTTCTCTCTCTCTCTCTCTCTCTCTCTCTCTCTCTCTCTCTCTCTCTCTCTCTCTCTCTCTCTCTCTCTCTCTCTCTATCTCTCTCTCTCTCTGTCTCTGTCTGTCTGTCTGTCTGTCTGTCTGTCTCTTTCTCTCTCTCTCTCTCTTTGTCTATTTCTTGACTTTGACCTGGGGTCATTGAGTGCAAAGTGGAGTGACACCCGCCTTTCTACCATACTCACACTCTATTTGTGTCAATCACTCGCTCAGTCACTCGCTCACTCTCTTTGTGTCTACCTCCCAGCATGTATTCATTATACCCAGTTTTCAAGATCTCGGCTGGCCATAATAATAATCGTTTGAATGTTTAGTCTAGTAGCATTATTTTAAAGTATAATTGAGTTTACGTGATCGAGAGTTTTGAATTTCGAAACGGTCTGCATAAGCAATAAGCATAATTTATTATTATGACGTACATGTACATGTGCAGACTGCAGATGGTAAATGCAATCAAAACATCGTTGAGAATACAGCGATTGCCACTTTCAACTCGGACGGAACGTACACCGAACACGCAGCTGTGTTCATTAAATGCCAGGATGACTATACTATCGAGGTATTTCGGTCATAGCTTTAGCCTATTTCCAACATCGCCACATTCAGTCACGTCTCCATCTACATGTATAGCCTACTATACTATTGTATAGGTCCTAATTATAAGTGAAGTTCTCCACTGACATCCCTCAAGAAGCAAATCAATTTCTGCTCTAATCGGGTGCTGCCTGTTAGGCCTTACTTCTGCCTACTTTTGCCTTCTTATAAATTCTGTACAGGGGTTAAGGTGGTTTAGGTGGGAGCGACGAATTGGTGAGCGATGAAGAGTTGATTATTGGAAAGCATGCGTTGCAAGGTTTCCATGCATGATGAGCACTTTAAACGCTACAGAACTGTGTCTTCTTGGTGCTAAGACCCTTAACCTGGAATCATGGGCGTTCTGATCAATTTTGAGCTGAGTCGAGGAAAGAACCGTCATTTTTTCGCCCCAAAATTTCTGACGACCTTTTCATCCGGTCGAAATCTTATGAAAATATACCTTTCCCCACATTTATCATACACCTCTTCGGCAGGTGAGTATACTCTGTATACCCGCGTATACCTTCGTTTTTGGAGGTGAGTACACGATGCATTTTTCCCCAGAGGTGAGTACACGCTGTGTATACCCGCGTATAACCTCGTGCACGTACAATCCTTCCTGGAATGGCCTTCCCGCTCTCTTTCTACAATTCAATCTAGGGCATTCCACTCTCATCGTAACTTGTACAGTTTAATTTGCACGCGCTGCGGTTGGGAGCGGCTCTGAGTAGTCCTCTTGAATAGGCGCTAGACAAATTCATTTTACGAATGAGCGAATGATAATTTTGTCGTAAAACTAGCTGCAGAGTCTCATTTTATATAGAAGAGAACAATTTTGATAATCGTTGAGAAAGATTTCACTGAGTTCAGTTTAAAAAGAAATTGTCAATGTGAGCCAGTATAATTAATAGGCTAATTATTATGGCCTACATTTCTTTATTGATCTAACTATGTGCAGACTGTGTAGACGTTTCATGCTATGTCAATGTTTTGGATAAAATTAATGTGCCTAATGCTGTTTCATATCATAGGTCGTGAAATTGTTTACATGGTCCTAATGGAAATGAATGCTGCTTGCTTAGACAAACATATTGTTGTCAGGAGTATGACAGAAATCATGCAGGGAAAGTCAAGCGAAAAGTTTAGAGTATATTTACAATATTTACAAGTCAATTGGAACGGTAGGCTACTCACTGTACAGTTAACAAAAAGCAAAACGATAACCGAAAGCGCACTTAGGCTATGCTAATGTCGAATAGGCCTACAAAATGTCGTCCACAATAAACTGGGAGACTGAAAATCGTGACCATGCACCATGGGTCAGTGCATAAATCAAAAAGCCACACAAGGGCACACAACACAACTAAGCTTAACTAAGACCGGTGTAAAGGTTTCAAATTACCCCCTCCTAAACATTACCCCC